>OY292528.1:4039427-4608633 GCA_958496365.1 Subacronicta megacephala
TGTTAAACATTGAATTTTCCTGAGCGAACAGTACCTTTAGCTCTTTGGCGGCACCCACGAAATTAGTACCATTGTCACTCCAAATGTGGCGACAATGACCACGTCTGGAGACAAATCGTTTGAAAGCCGCCAAGAAACCTTCTGATGTCATGTCTGATACCGCCTCAATATGCACGGCGCGTGTAGCCATACACACGAACAAACAGATGTACCCCTTGTATGCTCGTTGTCCGCGACCCTTAGAGACTCTTAAATTAATGGGCCCGGCATAGTCCACCCCTGAATTCAAGAATGGCTTGCTCGGGGTAATTCTACAAGCTGGAAGGTCACCCATTAACTGATGTCTGGTCGTAGCGGCATATCTGATGCAAGTAACACAATTGTGTATATACGCCCGTACTATATTTTTTACACGACTAATCCAGTACTTAGCCCGTATAAAATTGAGAACTAGTTGCTGCCCTCCGTGAAAGGTTCTTTCATGAGCATCAGCGACGATTAACTTGGCCAAATTTGATTTATGAGGTATTACAACTGGATGTTTTGTATCATTAGGTAACTGGGAATGTCTAATTCTACCCCCTACTCGAAGTAATCCATGAGCGTCGATAAATGGGGTTAGCTTATACAGCAAACTTTTTTTATTTATAGGTTCACTGTCTTTTAAGGCCTGAATTTCAGTTTCAAACTGCTCTCCTTGAGTGTTACGGATACACACCCTAAATGCTTCTTCAATTTCCGCCATGGTTAGGTAAGGTTTGAACGAAACATCAGTTTTACGATTCTTAGCTATCAAAAAAACTCTTCTGCATAACGCAACAATTCTCTTTAATTTGATCAGTGACGAGAATTTGCCCGAAAAGACATTGTCAAAATCGTTTTCTATAGTAGCTGCGTGGACCTTCATTGTTTTCTTCTCCTCATTGGTAAGTATCGACGGAGGTCTTGAATAATCTATAGTGATATTCCGCAACCAACGCGGACCATGCTTCCACAGATCACATCTGAGGAGGTCAGCAGGTGATGCGCCTCGTGAGGCAATGTCTGCAGGATTATCACTTGATGAGACATGCGCCCATTGTGTATTATCTAACAAATTTAGGATTTCGGAAGTACGATTAGCAACATACGTTTTCCAGCGACTGGGGTGATCGCTCAACCATGCCAGAACAACAGAAGAATCCGTCCACCCATGTAAGTTAGATTTTGGAATATTCATTACCTCCGCTACCTCCGTTAATAATTTTGCCACTAAAACTGCACCGTTCAGCTCTAAGCGAGGGATGGTGATTTGTTTTATAGGAGCCACCTTGGATTTCGCAGTCAGAAGATTAGAGTATATTTTACCATCCCCATCGATAATCCTACAGTACACTGCAGCTGCATACGCCAAATTGGAAGCATCGCCAAACCCATGAAGCTCTATAGTAACGTTTCTATCCCCTTTGCCTATCCATCTAGGGATATGAAAGTTTATCAACCCTTGAAGCTCTGCTCGATAACATTTCCATTCTTGCAGAAGTTCCGGAGGCAATTTCTCGTCCCATCCTATACCAGTAATCCATAGCCGTTGGATGAAAACCTTTGCGGTAATAATACATGGCGTTATCCAACCCAACGGATCATACAGACGTGCTATTTCTGATATAATTGTTCTTTTTGTTTCAGGTGCAGCTGAAGATGGCAGATTCACGGAGTAATGAAACTCATCGGAGTTCCGGTTCCATGTAAGTCCCAAAAGTTTAGTAACTTGGTCTGTTTTTATTTCTAGATTTCTGCCAGAGTTTTCCTGTAATTTTTCTAATAATTGAACCCTATTACTTGTCCATTTTTGTAGTCTAAATCCCCCCTTTTCTAGTAACTTACTAATCTCCTGGCATATTTTTAAAGCTTCTGTTTCAGACTGGCATCCTGTCAACAAATCATCCATGTAGAAGTCCGATATTACCCGTTCAGCAGCCAATGGATATATTTTACCTTCGTCGCAAGCAACTTGCTGCAACGATTTGACCGCCAAATACGGCGCACAGGACGTCCCAAACGTAACCGTTAAAAGCCGGAATTCTTGAATTTCCTCCGTGGGATTCTCTCTCCAGACAATCCTTTGATAATCAGTGTCTACATTTGATACTCTGATTTGGCGGTACATTTTGACAATGTCCGCTGCCAAGCAAACAGGATGTTGACGCCACCTTAATACAATGTGCCGAAGATCTGCCTGGAGAGTGGGCCCCACCCTTAGAGTATCATTTAAGGATACGCCATTCGTACCTTTGCACGATGCATCAAAAACCACTCTCACCTTGGTGGTCACCTTATCTTGTCTGACCACTGCATGGTGAGGTAAATAAACTACGTCCTTGCGTTTTTTATCTGACTCATTTGTGATCTTTTCCAAATGTCCAAGCAATAAATATTCATTGATTACCTCGGAGTACTGTTGTTTTAATTCAACATCCTTTGCCAGTTTCCTTTCCAAAGATAAAAATCTTTTGGTAGCAATCGTTTTTGAATTACCATATTTACATGGCGGATCTTCATAACGGAAAGGTAAACGTACAACATAGCGACCACAATCGTCCCGCTGCGTGGTAGCGTTATAGTACTCCTCACATGCTTGTTCTTCCGGCGTTAGGGGACCTTTGGTTAACAAAGGCTCGGAATCAAGTTCCCATAATTGTTTTAACATATCATTTTCATCTACATGAGCATGCATACTTATAATTATATTATGCTGATTATGAGAACTTGCTCCCCTATTCACGCGACCACTAACAATCCACCCTAAATAGGTGTCTTGTGCTACCGGGGAGCCCAATGGACTCTTGATCAAGCCCTCCTTCAAAACCTGACAATAGATTTCTGCTCCTAGCAATAGATCTATTTTGTGAGGTGCATTGAATCTGGGATCGGCTAACTTAACATCTTGAAGCTCTGGCCAATCCTGAATTTCAAACCCTTTGTCCGGCATAACTGAGGTCAGTGAACTCAATACATGTGCAGTTACTAGTACAGAAAAATGAGAGTCATGAAGCGATTGGATATTAATGTATACAACATGTCTAGTGACGATACCGCCATGACTCCCGCCTATACCGTTAATGGTGGTTTTTGTGGGGACCTTTTTTAGTCGCAGTAACTGCACTGCTGCCTCCGTTATAAAAGACGCTTGAGAGCCTTGATCCAACAAAGCCCTCAAAACTTGAGTGGACCCATTCTCTGATACGGTTCCGACTAGAGCCGTGGCTAGCAGGACTTGACCCTGCGCATTTTCATTCAAAAAATGGGTAGCGATATTTGAACTGATCTCTTGTTCTTGTGAATTTGATTCAATTTCATGGGTGGTCGTAGCTTCTGTAGAAGTGGCAACCACCCCAACCACGCTAGGTTTTGGATGCAATAACGTATGGTGTTTACGCTGACAAATACGGCATTTGGTGACAACACGGCAAAATTTACTGGAGTGATTTTGACCCAGACAATTAAAACACACACCCAAAGATTGGGCAATATCACGGCGCTTATCGACGTCCTCTTTCGAGAAGCTTTTGCAATTAAATAGCTTATGGTCGTCGGAACAATGCGGACACTCTAACTTGGTAATGGTATGTAGAACTTTAGGGTTTGAAGTATTATTATGCGTAACTTTGAACTTACCTTTAGGCTCAACGAATTCTAAAGCGCGGAACCGTGTCTCTAAAAACTCTTTAAATAGATTGAATGATGGCAAGTCCTCGGATGATTTACTAGCATGCAGCTCCCACTGCTTCCGAGATTCTACGTCCAACTTCAAACTAACTATGTAAATTACAATAACATCCCAAGATTTTATATCAATACCAAGATTACATAGTTCATGTAAACAATCACTAGTGACATCTAGTAGCTCCTTTAGTGCATTAGCTGATTCTCCTAACATATTTCGTTGGCTGAATAAACGTTTTAGGATACAATTTGACAAATATTTTTTGTTATTATAACGACTCACTAACATTTCCCAACATTGTTTATAATTATTTGCTGTAATAGGAACATGCTTTATCAGCTGCTCTGCCTCACCAGACAATTGTGATCTTAGGTAATGCAAACGCTGCACGTCATCTAAAGTTTGATTATTATGAATTAAGGACATAAACAAATCTCTAAACGAGGACCAATCTAAGTAATTTCCACTGAAAGTAGGAATTTTTATTTTAGGTAACTTAACAAGAGAACCCCTCGACTTGTCTGATGACACAACGCTGCTTTCCCCTGAATTAACATCCTTAACTTTAATTTTAGATAGTAAATTTCTTAATTCTACTTTATAATTTAGATACATTTCCGAAACAGTTTCAAACACATCTTCTTCAAAGTGACTTTGTAACTTAGTACTACCATATTTGCCTACGAACAATTCATATTTTGCTGTAAAAGTTTTAAATAGCTGTTCTAGTATTTCTTGTCTAACTTCGGCGTAGTTCTCTGTTAATCTTTCCTTCGGGGATTTCTTAAAGTTCGTGTATCCTTTTATAAGTTGTAGTTTTAAGTCTTCCAATACTCGTAAATCGTTGTCCATCTTTTCAAGTTAGATAATTATGTCCTTTACAGTTGAAGACAATTTTTCTAAGTGTCGTGTAAAGGCGAATCGTCTAAGTGTTTGGGAACTCGTTTTATACCGCTCAGAAATCGGGCATGGATTCCCCGTCTCAACAAAATTAAGCCGATTATTCTAAGTCCCAAACTAACCGATCACAAATTTTCTAAGTTTATGAGAAATTGCTTCAAGTTTTTCTAAGTCATGCATTAACTTGTGATTTTTTAAAGTTCTTCCTGACACTTAGTAAATTGAAAGTACTCACAGATAATCCACTTTGCACTTAACTTCGTAATATGTATTCAGCCAGTTGTATCAATTTTCTAGTTCATGTATCAGCAAACTGCATTTCACCGCGACACTAGCGCCACACGTCGTCACTGCTTGTAATCGCTGCGCCTGTGTTCTCCGGACTTGTGTTCTTCTCGTGATTATATCACCAAAAACGCCCTTCGGCTCGTTAGGACCATGTACAATACTGAGCACAGCTGCACTGATACCAGAGACCTAGGTAGTTGCAATAAAAATCAACACCATTAGAGCGAGATACTTTATTTGAAAACAATGGCCACACTATACACTAAGCCGTGTAACGAAACCATAGCGCGATCTATTTCGACGCCAACGCCATCTAGTTACAACTTTGGAAACTTTATATTTTATTTAGCATAGATTTTTATTGACATTGGCCTCGAAGTAGATGAGTTTCGTACAGGTACTTTGCTGCGATTCTTTTAATTATAACGCGATTTCACCCGCTTTCGGTTGTAGCGTGACATTATGACAGACAAATTTTTTTTTCAGGACTATGAAATGTAATTTCAATAAGCATATTCAAACAATCATTATTATATCAAAAACACGCTTTGCTCTGCGCAAATTTTTTTTTTTTTTTATTGGTAGTTAGAGATTACAGATTAGCGCGTTCAATATTATTATCCAAAAAATACAGTTATCCTCAATCGTTTCCGCCGGGTTGAACGTAGGTAGGCACGAGTTAATTGATACTTAAATAGGCTGGACAAAGCATCCGCAACTCCTTTGGTATTGTAGATGTCCATTACGGCGATGAATATTTACCATCAGGTGGCTCGCCTGCTCATTTGCCGAGTTACTACTTAAAAAAAATAGTCTGGTTAAAAATATTGGGGATTACTGTAAAAACATACAAGTGTTGAATGAAACAGTGCATGAAGGCCGCTAACAAACAAATTGGTTGTTTAGTTGGCAGCCTGCGGCGTCCACTGAGGACAGTGTATGTGTGAGTGTGTCGCTGAGTGCTTCCTGCGTCAGCAGTCCCTGCGCGGGCGCCGGCCGGGCCCCGCCCCCCGCCCCGCCCCCGCGCTGCTCCACGCCCAACCACCGCGACCGGGACTCCGCCGCACGCGGTACGCCCCTACAGGTACGAGTTACGACATACTGCTTACATACCATCACACCTGTATTCCCCGAAGGATTAGGTGGACTTGTATTAATGTACTGGCTACACCTCAAGATAGACTAATCCAGTATAGTTTGGCCTCGCATTGTGTGGAAAACGTTTACAATGCGAGGTCAGTCGATACTGGATTTGTATTGTAGGTATTAATATTTGACCACTTTAAAATCCAAATCCCGTGAACATGATAACAGTTATTCATCGACCTTTTTTATCTACGGAGAATTCGAAGTTTTTGGGATCTTTTCTCAATGACAAAAACAATAAATTGAGCATAAAAAGCAGCCGTGCAACGACCATGAGCTCCTTACAGTATCCAGTAAAGCATTTGTACGATAATACACACACAGATTGTAGGTATGATTAAGTCTAAGTTTATTGCTACAGAGATTTTATAAAAAAAAAAACAATAACTCGACTTAAGAATCAATCCCTGGATCTCTAGCGTAGCTTAAATCGGACAGGAAAAAGTAATACAATCCAAAATAATACTGTACATTCTTTCGTGTTTCTACGTGCTTCTACGAAGGTTCCAGAATGTTCGCGGCTCATCCACGTAGTTCTAGCAGCTACTCGGCGTAACAATAATAACAAGCTAGTGTTTTCTGCACAGGTATCGACGTGGTTGCGTGTGACTGGTCCCAACTCTCCGCGCTCGGCGCTGGCCGTAAGGAACGCTAACCATAACGTCAGCTTCGGCTTCTGAGCGCCGCTCACAGACACTACAGTGATTACTGCAAACTACGTTTATAACATGTGGCCTTTATCAAATTTATCACTTTTTTTTCCTAAATATACCTTTTTTGAAATTACTTGTGACCTATTGAAATCTCAATAGATGAACGTGTGACATTTGTTGCGAACGCAACAAATATTTTTTTAATCTTTTCTTGGGCAGCAAAAAAACATATGAATAAAGACATTAATTAAATCTTGTATGAGCTCCTATAATTTTGAGAAACCGTCTTAACTTTGTTTTTTATTTATTCTTCATTTATATTGGAATACCGTATTTTTATAGAAGTGATAAGTAATAACAAAAGCATAATTTTAGTGTCTCATTATTCACCATTTTGATTGAACTCTGTGACAAATTGTAAATTAGTGTATTTTGCTATTGAATATAATTCGATAACTAATGAATGTTTATTTCTATAATTATTATTGAATTCGAGAATGTTTATATATTTTGTTTATTTTGTGTAGTGATGTGAATTGGTGCAGTACTATACTTTTAGCTAATAGTCATTTGGTTTAAGAAATGCAACTTAATTTTTAATAGAAATTTTATGTGACATAGAAAAACATATATAATAGGATGATTCCTTTATTTACTAATTAAAATATGGATAGCGTATTGAACTGAAATATGTAAAATATAAAGAGAAATAATGTGAAATTAAGAGAGTTCACGCACCTCCGAATTAATAGGTGAGGGATCATCTTTTTAATGTTAACATCACAATTATTGATAGGTTAAGAAAACCAACTGACATTATTAAATAGACTCACTCAGTCAAGGTTTAAATAACAAAACCTCGCACATTTATATGGCTGAAGAAGTTCTGCGCTATGAAATATTCATTTATTTAACGATATAAACGATCTGCCAACGAATTTCACTCATAATTCTATAGTTGTGTCATATGTTGTCATGTTGTGTCATTTGATTGCAGTTAAAACCCACAAAATGTCGAAAAACCTTCAGCATATACTCTGTGTTATTGATTTAAAATAGAATATGCCTCCTATTAAATATAGGGACTATAGGGACATGAGATTTATAAATATGATATTCAATAAATGAAGAGTTTCGAGGGCACATTGTTGACAATTACAAATCTCATGTTTTACATAAATTTGTCGTTACTGTAGCGCGCAATACTTACATTTTTATTAAAGTGTGATTTAAAACGAAGTATGTCTTTGTCCGTCGTCGCATATGTTTCGCGGAAATGTAGTGTAATAAAAAATGTATTGTAACGTCTTGGTTTTAAGATTGTATTAGTATGTTTTAAAGACGTAAGTGTTGCGTATATTTTCGTATATTGTTCTATAGTTGCATTTTGTTAATTATGTCCTGTGTTATATGACAATAAAGTTGTTTCACTGCGTTAATTAGCATTTAATGTGGTTAGGTTGGGACGACGTCGGGACTCTGTGAATGCCAAAAGCTGTGAGTTGATATTACGTCTAGGTATGTTTGTACTTTTATATTTGAAAGATACGAGAAATTGATAATACGAATGTTTTTATAATTATAATGTTTTAATTCAAATAGATAATATAGATAAATAAATTATGACTGGTTCTTTTTACTGTTGTTTTTATTTAACACTGCTAAAAATAATACTGATACAATAATGAAATTTTGACATATTGACCATTCGACGCTTGACGAGTCAGCACAAACTCCAAAAGACGTTAATCGTGTCGATTAAATTTTATTTTTCCCCCTTTCACAGTTCGTTGCATTGCGTATATATAATCAAAGAGCGCTTCCTAAACAAAAATTTTAACGCTCTTAAAACAATAGAATTCCGACCGGAACTGTGAAACGTCCCGAAAATAAAATGCTTGCAGCAAGTACTGGGCAGATTGAAACTTAAATTTCACGTGACCCGCTGACTCGTATTGCAAAGACCGGCACATCAAGTTATAAACTAACAAATATCTCCAATTGATTTTAAACTTAAAACTGTCGAATATTAAGTTCAAAATCAACTGAGAAAATTTAAAATTTTGTGGTAACTTGATATGCTGGTCACCGTAAATAGCTTACGAGTCCCAAAAATTGTCGTCCTCTGACGTTTTGGGCTGCGATATCGGCGTGTTCTCATAATCTGAACGACTGTTATAATTGTCCGCATCAACCGACAAGTCGTCCGCATACTCTCCTTTCTCGTACTCGCTAATAGAATCTTCTAGACCATCTTTGGAAAGTTCTAGTTGCATTTGGACACTTGAGATGTGGTTGTTGGGGTCTGCGTGGAATATTGCGTCTAGGACGTCGTTTCTGGTGAGATGCGCGGCTTGCTCTGGCGACAGGCTTCTCTTAGGACGTTCAGTAGACTTGGGGGTTGTAGTTCCGTCTTCGATACTCTTTGGACTGCTGCGTTTTGGGCTCACGATGATGGTCATCTGCGTGGAGACCACTTCGTTGAGGTCGTCGCTACCAGTCAGCGTCACTTCTCTAGTATTCACAGCACTTTGTACAACGAGCAATAGTTCCTGCGTCTGCGATTTAATATCGTTAATTTCGCTGATACTTTCCACTTCTACTCTCAGCATGTTCTCGCGTCTCTCATGTTTTTTACTGTCGTTATGGTCCACTGTTATCTCGGAGTTAATGTTTTTGTTTGGTAAATTATACATTTTGTTTATGTTTTGTTTTAATATTTCTAGTTCTGCTTGTTTGGTATGTTTCGCCTTTCGTAGTACATCGTGTCGGGCGTTGGCTTCGAAATCGAAATCGTTTCTGCCGCTGATAATGCTGGTGGTGTCAGAGTGAATGCTTCTCGCGAGTGATTTGGTTTCACTGTTCTCGTCTCGTCGAGTCTGTCTCGCGGAAGTGTACAGTTTTCTGAACTCAGCGAGGGGTGTTTCTAGGTAGTTGTCCCGGGTGTTCTCGCAGACGTTATCGTTGTCGATGCTAGAGTAAGCATGGGGGATGGGTTTGACTTTCTCTGTGACGGTAGGTTTGGCCTTGAAGTGCGTCTCTCCGATGTCGTACTTCGCCTTATACTCGCGGAGGTACTTTTCGAAGTCACTCCTTACAGACTTCTGTAGTTCTGCAAATTTTGCTTGTATGTCATTTTTGGGTGGTTCCTCTAGTTTCTCTAGAGATCGGCTTCGTTTCACGTCTGGAACAAACGCGTCTTAGTAAATTAAAAACGGACCATTGTAATAAATAATATGTCGCTTTGATGGTGAGTATAATAACAAGAATAGTTTTTTTAATGAAATTCTTACTGAAGTAGAGTGAAGGCTGAAATTTTTTTATCAAGAGGCTAAAGTAGTAATTTGAAAGGAACTATATGACTCACCCAGATTCTTGGCGATTTGAGTGAGGGATTCCTCGTTCAGTCGCGCACGTGTGTTTCTCTCGAGGCGAAGCTCTGACTGTCGGCGGCGGAAGTCCATGTAGGACTTCTCAACGGCCTCGGCCTCAATCTCCAGCTTGCGCAGACGCATCTTGGCCTCTCGGAGGACCGAGTTGGGACTTTTGTCGCGAGACTCCGGAGGACTTCCTTTTATTGTGTCTTTACTTGAAAATAAATTAAAAATTTAAAAAACCCCCGACAATTGCTTTATATTTCGCCCGATTTTCATCAAACATAGCTAAGAACACTCCCAACTAATTCACCTTCCAAACAAAAAAACTAAATCCAAATCGGTCCATCCGTTCGGGAGCTACGATGCCACAGACAGACACACACACACACAGACACGTCAAAATTATAACGCCCCGTCGTTTTTGCATCGGGGGTTACTTATGAGCACATTAAAAAATAAATAATGCATTAAGTATATAAACTAAACTTCATTATTTTTGAAAAATAAGCTAAAATTGTTGTTGTTGTTGGTTGATTGAACTTGATTGCCAAGCACAAGTGCTTGACACGAGTTACAGAAACACGTTCAATAAATATACTTTTGTAGTAGAGTAGTAACAGCCTATTGATACTATGACTGCCATGCCAACGATCTCGCGTTTGAAATGCTGCAGTTTTCAAAGTGAGCTTAATCACTGGCTTAAACGGTAAAGTAAAATATCGTGAGGAAATCTGGTTGCTTGATGGATTTCTCACTTATCTTCTCCAATTCTGAAAGGAGATGACGAACAACGCTATGCATTGGCTAAAAAAAACCGTCTTACTTCCTCAGTTTCTCCTTAGCCTCTCTAAGGACTGACTTGGGGCTCTTCTCGCGGTTCCTTTTGATCTCTAAGCTCAACGCTGGCCGTGGGCGCTGCTGGAGCCTGTCACTAATACAAAATGAGACATTACAACATGAGAAGATGTAAATGCCAGGGCGATGGTGAATCTGAACAGCTTTTTATATTGATGTTGCTGTCTCTGTCCGTTTCTAAGGTCTAATCTATCTATGTACCTATCAAAATTCTTCAAGACTGGTTCAGCGGTTTTCGAGAACGTAACAGACAGACTGATAAACTTCGGCAATTAAATTATTAGTATGGATAAGCTTCCGTTTGATAACCATCTTACTTGATGTGAGGTCGACCAAGGAGCAGGGAGAGAGAATACTTTCTATGAAGTTGGATCTATAAAACTTCCCAAGGATACCACTTTGATAGTGATCCTCTTATCCCAATTTACTTGAGGTCGCTGCTGTAAGTCTTAAACCGAGTTCTCATACCTAATGTTTCGTATTTCCTACTAACGTTGTGAGGGAGCTAATGAAACGCACATCATCTTCTGGGTGAACCTCTTATTCGCAAACGCGGTTGCTCATCGATAGGAAAATATTAACATCTTGAAGCCTCTATGAAATGAAGCAACTCTGTCACAAAGTCACAACTGAGCTCTCCCAGTAGAAGATTTGTCTTACCGTATAGTTTGGTAAATTGATTCGTCATCGGGCTGCAAAGAGCATGATGCTATCGGCAACCGCGCCCCGAGACCCAGCCCGCTGCTTCCCGCACCTACATAATTAGCAATTAATTATACTATAATGACATTGAAATAAAACTACTTTTTACGGATTTTACCGCGTTATATTGATATTTTTAAATTCCCGACGTTTCGGATCCTTTACAGCATCCATGGTCACGGGTGGACTGAGGTGTTGGTCGTCCTAATGTCAAAACTAATGCCAATGTGTTCTAAGCTTCCTTCTTTCTGGCTGAACAAATTCACCATTAAATTCAGTCTCAATTTGCCATACTGCCTTCGTCACATTGATGCGTATAAAAAAAAAGCGACAATTGTAACGCATACATGTCCCTTGTCTTACCGAAGGTGCGATATGTAAACACCCCATGTAGGCTGGGTATTTTATATTTATGGTAAGATATGGTATGAGAGTACATACCAACAGTGAGTCGGTCTCGTAGCGGTGAGGTGGTGCGCTTGCTGACCCCGGCCAGCGGCCAGGCGCGGGCTCGGACACACCGGCCCTGGCCTAGTAGCGGCCTGATGTAAACAACAAACAGGAAATTGTATGCAATATTGTTAATATATACAGTTCTCAGTCCTCGAAGTATTTTAATGTACACCCGCACTTCGTCGGTCCAATGTAATAGGGGCGAGCTGATACTTAAAATTTCATAGAAAAATCCAAACACTTCGCTTAACAATTATTGTAACACCGGAAAACGTAGAGTGGGACGACCTCCAACTAGTCGTGTGTTATTTATGTTAACATGAAGAGTGCATAAAAAAGATAACAATTGCATTCATATTAAAAGAAGAAATAGTAACCACTAAGTGGTTTTTTTAATATATTTGTAATACCGTCCATTAGTTGTTATATCGTGTGTGTGTTTGCGCATGTGTGTGTGTGTGTGTGTGTGTGTGTGCATGTTTGTGTGTGTGTGTGTGTGTGTGTGTGTGTGTGTGTGTGTGTGTGTGTGTGTGTGTGTGCATGTGTGTGTGTGTGCATGTGGGTGTGTGTACGTGTGGGTGTGTGTACGTGTGGGTGTGTTTCTGTGTGCATGTGTGTGTCTGTGTGTGTGTGCATGTGCGTGTGTGTGTGTCAAGTGTGTGCATGTGTGTGTACCTCCTAGCGTGTCCGTGTCGGTCCGTGAGCACCCCGATGAAGGGCAGCGTGTCCCCGGGCACGAGGATGCGCGGCTGTGCGTTGCTGAACACGCTGAGCTCCTCGCCGGCTCCCTTCCTCCACCCCACGTTCACCGTGTTGGCACTCACGCTTGTGTTCACGCTGAAACGTAACATACCATCACGTCTGTATTCCCCGAAGGGTGAGGCAAAGGTGTATCTACTAAAGTACACCCACATTCGACGGTGTGTTTAGGTCCCATGAGGGGGCGAGCCTATTGCCATTAATCGGGCACAAATCCAGACTCCGAGCTGTTACTGGGAATTTCATAGAAAAACCCTATAACACTTTGCTCGACCTGGGGATCGAACCCAGGACCTCTAGCGTAGCAGTCGCGCTTAGGACCACTAGACTAATGAGGCAGTCTCATGAGAATTCACGCTTAAAATTTACCAGTTAATTGGCATACTGAATTCATATAACTGAAAATTCCATTCTCATTTCCCTTCCATCACATCGCAAACCAATAGGATTCGATGTGATATGAAAACTAACTAGGTAACTGTCAATTTATGGCAACATAAAAATGTTTACTTAACATAAATTGAGTCAATAAAAAAAAATGATTAAGAACTGGACTGGTGTTCCATATATCTAAAGCAAAAAGCTTATTGAAAAAAAAACCCGACAATTGCATTACATTGCAACCGATTTTCGCAAACATAGCTAAGAACACTCCCGACTTCAAACAAAATCAAAATAGGTTTATCCGTTAGGGACCTACAATGCCACAGACAGGTCGTTTTTGCGTCAGGGATTAAAAATATGATAAAATATAATGCTTATACTGAAACTTCAATTAATTAAGTTCTAGACGAGATTAATGTTTTTCGTGGGGATAGAGATGGATGCTCTGTCCCTTTTCCTCCAAAACGAGGGGGTTTTATTAATTCACGGATGCATGCAGTTGCCTCATGAGGGCAAAACAATAGATTTTGCATTTTGTCTATAATATGGCGCTTGACGGGTTAAAGAATTTATGTGGCTTTGTGTTACCTTATTTTTTAACCAATCGATTAAAACGTGCAACGATTTTGAAAACAAAAAATGACAAACTTGAGGCCACAGGAGTGACGACGCAACATCTAGCCTAATCTTCTACTAGACTATTGAAGCTTTAATGTGCCCGACAGGGTCCATAATCGTTACACTAATCATAAACTATAATACCTGTTAATATTTACATTATGGAACACAATAAACTATTGAGTATTGAAGCCTGAGATTGCATTTTTCATTCTACCACCAAACAAACATAGTACGCACGGCTACACATCAAGCTATACAAAACCAGTATAAGTTGGACTTGAATTGTGTGCAAAACCTTTACAATGGGAGGTCAGTGTAAACTGGCTTTATATAGCTTGATGTATAGCCTTGTGTACCTTATTGACCCCAAAGACGTTACAATTTGGTAAAAAATAATGGCATACTAACTTGTAGTGGTTATGTGTGGGCATAGCCGCGGGAGCAGTGCGGGGCCGCACCACGCCGCCAGACAACTGCGCTATTTGAGAACGTTGCTGCAACAACATTATAATACATTTATAATCTTTCTATATACCTATCATAAAAATTTAAAAACCCCCGACAATTGCATTAGATATCGTCCGATTTTCATCAAACATAGCTAAGAACACACACGACTAATGCACCTTTCAAACAAAAAAATAAGAATCAAAATCGGTTCTTCCGTTCGTGACCTACGATGCCACAGACACACACACACACGCACGCACGCACGCACGCACGCACGCGCACACACACACACACACACACTTTTAACACCCCGTCGTCTTTGCGTCGGGGGTTTAAAATCTATGTTCCCTGTGGACTCCAAACCAGCTGGATCAATTAGGATGAATTTTTCGTTCGATAAAGTCATTGTTTTTATGTAAAAATGTCTTACAATACACTTGTTGTGCTGTGGATAATAAATAAATAAATAAATTTTCTCTCTTTTTTCTAAACTAGCTTTCCGCCCTCGGTTTCTCGGCTTTTCTGTACTATAATATGTATTATATAAACCTTCTTCTTGAATCAATCTATCCATTGGTGAAAACAGTAGAACATCGGTCCAGTATTTTTTGAAGTTATCGCGAACAGACAAACAGACAGACGCGGCGGAGGACTTTGTTCTATAATATTGCATACCTAGATCTAAAGAGAGTGAAGTCAAAAATCTGTGTGATTGAGTTATGCTCACCATTTCATTTCCTATACGGATACCTATCTGACCAATAAAACAACAGGTTAAAACAACAATAGGTATCCGTATAGGAAATGAAATGGTGAGCATAACTCAATCACACAGATTTATACTTAACTCTCTTTAGATCTAGGTGTGCGATATGTAGGTAGTGATAGTAATACCTGTCTAGCGAATGCCTTGAGTCTGTCATTCTCCTCTCTGAGCCGTTGTATGATGTCGCGGTCCCGGTCGCGGCCTCTGTCCAGGTCGAGGTCTGCGACCACGTTGTCCCCCGCCTCGCTCGAAGCTGATGACCGGCTGCGGTCTCGGGTGGCCTCGCGATATAGCTCGTCTAAGTTCGACTGGAAATATAAATTATATATTTTATTTATCTAAAGGTACCTACTCCAACGACTCATCCACTATTATATTACAAATAAAGTTATGGTGAATTCGCTACAAAGAAGTACATAGCACCTACCATAACATAACATACCATCATGCCTATTTCCCCGAAGGGTCAGGCAAAGGTGTACTAATGTACACCAACACAGTTATGTTTAGGTCCCATGTAATAGGGGGGGCACAGATCCTCCGAGCTGCTACTAAGAATTTTATAGACAAACCCAATAACACTTTGCTCGACCTGGGGATCGAACCCAGGACCTCTAGAGTAGCGGTTTTCACCAGTCACTAACGATATTCGAGGACGTAATATTTGGTGATCATATATGAAGAAAAACGATAGATTAAAATATAAGTTTAATCTGTCGTTTTAAGATCGTGTTTCGCTGGCATCAATGAGTACGTATTAAATTAAGTTCATAGAAAAACCCAATAACATTTTGCTTAACTGTAGTTAGCAGTCGCGCTTTGGGCCACTACACTAATGAGGCAGCTTACTACAAGCATACAGATAACTAAAATATGTACATACATTACTAAAATTAACATTTTTCTTCTTAAAATCATTGACAACTTGGTTGGTCTTCACTCTGTCGTCAAAATCGTCACTTTTGGAACATTTCTCGGCACCCTGACTGTTGTTCAAAGTCACATTGTAATTCGACGTCGACTCACCAGGCTCGGTACCCGTACCTCTTTCAATCACACACTTAGGTGTAAGCTTAGAAGATTCTAGATACTTCCTGAGTATAGCTAATTCGTTTTTCAGGAGGTTGTAATGTGAGTGGACGTCGTCACTGTCCATATTGTGAACTTTGATAACTTTGCTGGTGGTGTCTTGTAGAGTTTTCAACTGTTCTAATTCTGAGCGTTCTCTTGTGATGTTGTCTCGCTCTCTCTTCATGGATTCGAGGTGGCCTTCTAAGATCGTCAGCTCATTCGATATCTGCGTCCGCATCTCTTCTCCGCGTTTCTTAAGGATTTCTTCCGCTTCAGCCAATTGGTTTTTTAGACTGTCTTCCTGCGAAAGAAATGAATGTTTTTTTTTTGTTTTTTAAAAAAGCTGACTAGCAATGTGGGTTATTACTAGTATTCTTGTTAACCCCTCGTACTAAGCTAAATGGTTGTATTACGAGTGGGTCCACGTCGGTAGTGCAATGGGTTGGTTTCGAACCAACCACATGATCGCAAGTCCGACGCTCTAGCCATTAGGCTACCGCCGCTTTGTGTATTATGTTGGATTGGATTGTTTGTATTATGTTGACCTTTGGATTATCTAGTCTCCTCAAAGTCATTTTCATATATGTAATAATTATTAAGCGTCTGTTGTTTCCCTTAACCGATGTTTTCTTTGTTAACGAACACATCGAGAGGGAACCTGCATGGTTGATGGATTTTCTTAACGGCGCGTGAAGTCTGCCAACTCGCAGTAGGCTAGCGTGGTGGACTGTAAACTAAGCTCTCTCTGAGACCCGACAACATGATGAGTTAATGGTTAAGAAAATAATTTGAATTTCAATATTACAGAATGCAAATTCACATGGATTTGTGCCCGGTGAATGGCAATAGGCTTGCCCCCTATTACGTGGGACCTAAACATACCGGCGAACTGTGGGTGTACATTCAGTATACCTCCCCGCCTAACCCTTCGGGTAATACCGGCGTAATTGTATGTGAATCTTCCGGGGACTGAGGGAGGAATTGGGCCTGGGAGGAGTTCGCCTGATGTTAAGCGACACTGCGATCTACGATGGAGCGCGCTTGCCTATAAGAAACCGTATCACTCGTGATTTAAAGTGTATGTACCTTCACAAAGATATGAATTTTCTAATGAAAGAAAATTTCTACTGAAAGAAAAATTCGATCTCAGGCAGGGTTGAACCTGAACCGTCTGTCTGGTTAAGTAAGCTTAACCAACTAAGCTACCGAGACAACTGCCTGTGATGTCGAATTTCTCTTCCACATTTTACGTCTACAGGAGACGTCAGCATGTAAGTAGATAGAGTAGATAGCGTAGAGTAGCAAATCAAGTTACCACAAAATGTCAAATTCTCTCAGTTGATTTTAAACTTTATCTTCAACAGTTTAAGGTTTAAAATCATTTGGAGATATTTGTCAGTTTTGTATACCTTGACCAGCTGGCGACTGTACCTTGTTGGAGAGGCGCTGGGTCTCCTCCCGCACGTCGCGCATGGCCCTGGTCATGTGGTCGTGCTGGTCCCGCAGCGCCTGCGCGAGGCCCCACAGGAACCGCTTCTTTTGTTGCACGTTGCGCTCTAACTCCGCCTCGCGGGCCTTGAAGTTCTCTTCCATCTAAACCAGAAATAGGGTACTTGACGGTTGTTAAATAAAAACTAGCACCCCGCAGTACTTAGTGCTAGAGTGGAGGCCGCGTTTGGGCAAACGTAGTACGCCGAAGGTTTGAAGAAGGTGGTTTGAAGAAGGTTTGAAGAAGGTGGCTGGCAGCGGATGGATGCGAGCTGCCCAACACCGGGATGGTTGGCGCTCTTTGGGAGAGGCCTACGTTCAGCAGTGGATAACAATAAGCTGATATAACAACCCCGCAATTTCTTTTTGCTCGGCTTTTTAGGATTGTAGTGTGATGTGAATTACTACTTATATCGTCTGCTATCTGCCAGTGAAATCCCATCAAACCGGTCTAGCCGTTTCGGAAATTAGCCAGAACGGACAGTCAGAGAATATACATATATATATTGCGCGTTGCCAACTGAGCTACTATGTTCTCCACCTGTGGCATGTGTGTCAACTTTTGCACGTGAAAGCCGCTCGCAGTTCTGATAGTCTGCAGTTCGTAGGAGTTCTTAAGGCTTAACAACACAACAGCAACTCTTTTAATGTTGCAGGTTTCCTTGTTTTGCTCGTTTGCCAACTAAACCGATAACAGAAAGATTCCCATTTCTTATTCCCACATCTACTCCGTGTTATAATGACGTCAGCATTACCTCACACTAATCTGAAGTTATGTTTGCAGTAAAGTTCTTTTTATACCCATAGCATTTTGAACTTTATGTCCATTGCGTATCGTTTTCGGGTGCCCTCTCCTTTTCCTCCAATTCGCAAGAAGACGTGAGGCTCGTTTTAGGTCACTTGTTATTTAGACGCTACACAATGGAGATAAAGCTTAAAATGGCTTGTATACTTCGTAATGCATCGTTTCCGTTCCATGTCAATGTAAATAGAGACATTACCTCGTCCCGTTTCTTCTGCAGCTGCAGTGCGTGCGTCGCCATCGACCGCTTCACCTTCTTCTCTTCTTCAACCTTCATCATCTCCACTTCTGTATCGTACACTGACTTCAACTGCTGGAACATCTAGGAATAACAAGAAAATAATAATCAAATTGCCACATTACTCTAAGCGGGACTGGACGGTTCGATTTCCAAGTCGAGCAGTGTTATTGAGTATTTCTATGAAATTTTCAGCAGCAAATCGGAGTTGTGATTTGTGTCCGGTCGCCCCCTATTACATGGGACATAAACATACCGGCGAACTGTAGGAGTACATTAAGTACACCTCTGCTGAACCCTTCGAGGAATACCGGCGTGATGGTATGTAATATTCGTAAAAATTAAATATGTAAAATCTATTTGTCCAGAAAGAGGATCGGTTGCTAAATAATCTAAGCAAAATACTTATGAGAACTCTATATATATACATTGTTTAAGCTATTTCAATACGACGGATAATGGTGTTAATGTAATGGCTGAAATAAATTACACGTACCCTGAAGTCGTACACGTATTTTCGTGGGGTATACAGTTCTTTCAAAATAACTGCGCGCGTCTGAAGTTAGCCGTTTGAAACATGTAAGATCGCTTAAATAAGTGTTTTTATACTAATAATAGAAATTGGTAAAGAAAATAATCACGAATGCGAAAGCGAAACAGGCTCCAATTATCTTTATACCGTGTTTTTATACTAAAACTAGAATTCCGCCCACGGCTTCGCCCGCGTGGTTTCTCGGCTTTGCGACATTTTTCATTTATGCTCGGATCCAATTGGTCTTAGCGTGATGATATATAGCCTATAGCCTTCCTCGATAAATGGGCTATCTAACACTGAAAGAATTGTTCAAATCGGACCCGTAGGTCCTGAGATTAGCGCGTTCAAGCAAACAAACAAACAAACTCTTCAGCTTTATAAAATTTAGTATAGATTTACCACTTTCGGACAACTTCACAAGCGCAAAGTTATTTCGAACAAACTATACTATAACTGTACTTCTGAGAGAAGACCGTTGTTCCAGCTGGGACAGTAGGTAACTTTGATGTATCGTAACGAAATTAGCAATTTGTTTTCACAAGCATTGAACATTGGAGTATATTTTTATTCAGAGTCGTATTACAACGTATCATCATGATAATTTTGCAGTTGAGAGAGAGATCCATGTCATTCGTTCTAGAGATTAAATAGCGCCGTCACTCTCTGACAGCTTTAAAACATAATTTCAGGGTTTTAATCCTAGTTAACCTAGGTTATTGAAAGGCGGCGGAATGTTGGCGTTTTCTTCGCCAATTTATATCCACTCCTTATCAGTAATCGATAATGCGTAGACGGCTTCATAAAACAAACTAACAAATGTATAACGAAATGAGGACAAGCAACACCAATCAAATACACGACAGGCAACACTCAATTTAAATGGATTAATATATTAAGAATAGACCTCATCAATCAGGCTCTTTTCCGTAATGTTTATATTCTTTATGAGGCTCTCCATGTTGTAAGGTTGTATGCTAGAACATTCTTTTAAATTCTGAAATAAAGGATTTAGGGCTGATCGTCTCTCTATGGGCGCCAAATTCAAATATAATTTGGTTATTCTCAAACTGTTTGGCTATAACACATTCTAGGTACATGGCAATAGAAATTGCGACATCAACCTTATTCACAATTGGGTATTACAACTTTTGCTTAATAATTGTTATCTTAAGAGATTTAGGTGTAAATTGACATTTTTCGCCAAATCCTCTATTTTACACCAAAATATTCTATGATAACGATTTTTAGTTTATATTATTGGGTTTTTCTATGAAATCTCCAGTCGGAGTCTGAATTTGTGCCAGGTTAGTGGCAATAGGCTATTGCCTTTTGTTTACATGGAACCTAAACATACTGGTGAAATGTGGGTGTACTTTAATACACCTCTGCCTAATCCTTCGGTAAAAACAGGCGTGATGGTATGATAATTTTCGAAAAAGCAATTGAATTTCACGCCCAGGGCTGAAGGTTGCCTAAGATCTCACAATACCTACCTTTGCTAAATATTTCTTCTTTTTTTTGTATTTTTCCTTGAGCCTATATATCTTGTTTTGACATGTCTTACAGAATACATAGTGCCTGCATTTCTCTTGCGACGGGTTCTTACAATGTGTATTTTTATTTTCTATGCTGTCTATGCTTTTAAAACTTGACAACGATTCTTCTGAGGAAACCACTGAAAAACATTAAAGTAACGTGATTATAACAATAATATTATTATTGAGACTGCCTTAATAGCCTAGTGATCCCAAGCGCCATTCCTATGCTAGAGGTCTTGGGTTCGATTCGCAGGTGGAACAGTGTTATTGAATTTTGAATCAGACCAGTGCCTGGTTAATGGCAATAGGCTCGCCCCCTATTACATGGAACCTGAACATACCGGCGAAGCGTGGGTGTACATTACCTCTGCCTAAACAGCATAGGGTTCAAATTAAATTGATTCACGGGTCTTCGTGAATAGTATTAACTATACTTACCAGTCATCTTATCTTGTTCTAAACCCACACACTCTCTGTACATAGGTATACATTTTAGTATACATAGTAACAAAGGATATTGTTTCTCGTTCCTATACATTTCTATTATATTCGTTGCATGCTCAGAATCACATTGCACTCCTGTAATAAGAAAAAAAATATAGCACTTATAATCATGGAGATAGATACATAAAAAATATAATGAGTTACTGAGAATATCATAAGAGGTACATCCAACAAAACTGCCTGACTCGGGAATCAAGCTCAGGATCACTAGACCCGCAAGGCAGTTGTTTTAAAAATCTAATTATTACTAGTATTTGTTCTTCAGTAAACAAATAGATGCTTCCTTTAATATATATGTAACATCTAGACTATGTAATTTATTTTTGCAGATTCTCCAATACCACAAAACTTAACACTTTAGTTGTAGGGACTAATGTCGAATAATTAATAATAATTTAAGCGTCGGTAGCCTAATGGCTAGGGCGTCGGACTTGCGATCATATGGTTGCCGGTTCGAAACCCACCCATTGCACTACCGACGTGAACCCACTCGTAACACAAGCATTTAGCTTAGCACGAGGGGTTAACAAGAATACTAGTAATGTGTGACCCATATTGCTAGTAAGCTTTTTTTTTTTTAAAAAAAAAAAAATTGTCATATTATTTAATTATATGGCCAGGTGGAGTGACGAAATGCGGAACGCAGCTGGCAGCAACTGGGTGAAAAGAGCTGAAAATCGGCTTTGTGGCGTTCACTTAAAGAGGCCTACGTCCAGCAGTGGACGAATACGGGCTGATGATGATGATGATGATTTAATTTTATGTCATGGTTTATAGAAACATGCTAGTTAGGCTCTATTGGAATATCTCCGATGACATGTAACAATCTCTTACCTAAATAATTAAGTATAGACCACACATCAGAATCCTTAAACCTCATATCTGTTTTATTTTCTTCATTCCTATCCATCAAGGACTTGGCGAAACCAAACACCATGTTGGCCAGTGGTATTTCAGATATGAATACAGAGAAACTGTAGCTGAACTCCTGAGAAGACAAGAGAAGTAAACATCTTAATATCTTAACATTTGACAGATCATTTGGAGGAGTGGCTGATCAAATGGTTTCTGTACCACTGGTTGTAGGTTCAATCCATACCAAAGCATGTTTAATTAGATTTTATTTTTGCTAGGAAAAGAAATGGGGCAATTAATAGAAATATAATCACCCCTTTTTTTAAGGGGATATTGTATTGTATTGCATTGTCACAAAAAAGGACTGCTGATGAAAATTAAAATATAAAAAATCCATTTGAAATGGATCAATTAGCCTTCAGTGCCAAATTCTTTTTAGCTAAGGCTCTAGATAAACGGAGCGCATTTCAACTGCAATCCAACCGCAAATAGCAGTTCGGATGCAGTTTGAATGCAGTTGACACAACTGCAATAGAACTGCACACCAAACATGCAGTCTGATTGCAGTTCAATTGCAGTCTGTGTGCAATCGTGTGAACTGTGATTGCAGTTGAAATGCGGTCCGTCTGTCTAGAGCCTAATTGTTCAACTAATTCTATGATAATGGCATTAAGAATTGAGAAATGAACTATGTATCACTTGTTCAACACTGAGTACTAATCTCTACTACATTATCGCAACAGATAGAAGTGTAAAAAAGAGGTTTCACCTAAAATTTACAATTTACACTACTATCCACTATAATAATAATTTTTAATAGTGAATAAGATACAATTGATGTTGCAATTCGGTGTGATAAGGGTCTTTTACATGCCTGAAAGAAACAGATATAAATAAAAGTGTGCTATTCATTGTGGTAATATGAGTAACTTACCAAACGCAGTAAATATTCCGCTATTAGCATATTGAGTGCTTGATATGTGAGCTCGAGACGTTGTGTAAAATTCTTCTGACAAGCGGGAGGATCACCTAAAACAATAAATTAAGATAATGCCGGGAGTAAGAGGAGAACAAGACTCAAAATAATATTCCTAGGTTCATTTCTGTCTTAAAATAGAAAAATAATCGACAAACCTAAGCCATACCATTTTTTACTTTTATAATACAAGTTTTACTTAGAGTAGAACAAGACTGTACATCTTTACGCATTAAAAGTTACTTTTTATCTTATTTATATATTTCTTTTTATCATATTTTCACGCCTATCTCCCATTGGGGTAGGTAGAGATTTCGAATTAATACGATCCTGGCGAAACGGTTTCACTTCATCTAACAAACCATAGCATAGAAAAAAGCGCTATTGTATTTTGAATGTGAGAAAGAGAGATCAATATAAGAAATGTTTAAAATGTTGCTTTGTAGGGTCGGAATGGCGACCAACCGCGAACAAAACGAAAGGAAAGACTTCTTCAAAATTTCAAATGTTTCTTACCAGTTTGTGCACTTTTCAATACATTTACGATATGGCCTCGTAAGTAAGCCCTCAGATCGTTAAGTATACCATTCTTTTGAAACAAGTCGTATATAAATGATTGAAAAGCCTCCGCAGAATCGGTGATCACCACATTTTGTGTGTCTGCAACTTCAGGCGTAAATTCTTTTGTAATTCCACTTTCCATTTTATTGTTTTAACTATTTTGTATTGTTCTGTAACAGAAATTGTGCCTACATTCTAATTTTATAAGAAATAATTTATCAGTCCACTGGAAATTTCAAACTTCCCAAACAGATTTTTGACGTTTGTTGTTTTGTTGACATTTCCGTTTTTGACTTGAACTTGTAAATAACACACACAGCGCAATGGCGCAATGAATGCTAAGAGACAAACGAAACAATCAGGTACTTATTTAATATTTTCTTCTCAGATTGACTGTGATTTATATTGATAATGTGTAAATTAAATCTATTTAAATATTAATACTAAAGTAATTTTGTAAAACTATCATGTACAATTTAAAGTATGATTATTCATCGCCAATTGCCGATATTGTGGATACAAAACAGTTATTTTGACAGATATTACATCAGTCCCTGTGGCGCAGAGGATAGCGCGTTGGACTTCTAATCCAAAGGTCGTGGGTTCGATCCCCACCAGGGATGACAAATTATCTTTTTAGCAAATTGATATATTTTCTTTGTTATTCTTTAGTAATTATTATAATGTTTATTAGGTATTATAACTGTTTTATTTTATGTCTCGCAGTCTCGCTGTTTATTTAAAGTATTTTAGTTAACACATGAGGGACAAATACTTTGAGACGCAATAGTTTATCAGCTTGTAACAGCATAGTGTAATAATATTTCAGTACTTGTTTTGTTCATTCTGTTAGACCTCCAAGACACCAAGATGCTTCAGGGTGCCAGTGGCAGGCAGAATGTACGGCCCAACATTGTCAGAAATTATAGAGAAAAAATATAATCACAAATATTGACTGAGATCAGGGTTGGATGGCGAAATTGACGGAAGTCATCCATTACAGCTATATTTTACTTTTACTCAAATTGCACTACGTCTACCGTAAATGCATATTCATACTAGAATAACTGAAGGATATCAGAATAAGATAAGTAAATTGTAAGAGTGGCAGCTTTGCTGATCGCAAGTTGTGATCATCCTTTTTCAAAACAATTTTGAGGCCAGGTTATATTAGTTATTATTTTATTTTATTAGTATTGCTCTCAGACTAATAATCCTAGGATTAATAGTGTGAGGTATTGCTGGTCACAAGTTCCTACCTATATTTTGTGATTTCTGTATTGAGACCTTTTGCTATAATTATTCCACTAGGCGCTCAGCATGCGAAGTGCATTTAAATACTGTTTTTATCAACTGCAAAGATATTTTACTCGAAGTCCAGGAATATATGATAGTATTTTTATTTAAAACTATTTCAAACCATTGGGCAAGATTTCATATTGAAAAACATGGAAGAATAAAAAATGATTGCTCTAAGCGCATGAGGCAAGCTGCATGTCTTATAGATGTCATTGTGTTCAACAGTGGAAAAGTAAACAGTGAGTTATATTTTTAATACCAGAAAACGAAAATAATTAAATAAATAAACTGTCTTTATTTTTAAAATAATTGTTTTATTTTAGACTATATAGTGCCATCTAGTCAACGAACTTGTAAGTGTAACTGTCGTTGGTTAAATAATCTGATTACCAGATGGTGTATCCAGTATTTTATTTATACAGTGAATTTATTTATAATTGGATGTTAATTATGTATTTCATAAATTAATAATGTTGTCTTAAATTCTAAAACAAGGGAACCATCGATAGCCGAAAGCATCGAAACAAGCTTTCATTACAAAAAAAAAAAAAATATTAATGATTGACAACAATGACACAAAATAATAAATGACATTGACAATATTGACATTTTGACAATTAAAAAAAAATTGGGGCTGGCTGGAAGAAGCAAAAAGCAAAATATTGTTAAAAAGTGTCGTCTGTATTTTTTTAAGTTAATAAACAATCAGCAATCATGAGGCGTCGAGCAGGAGTAGGTGCGATACAAAAGCAAAAGTTAGAACAGGAGAAATATAGGGAGAAAGGGTCAGAAATCCAAGAGAATCAGTTCCAGCAGATGTCGAAACAACTGGAAGTGTTTAGGGAGAATTTAGAAGAATTTGCGACGAAACACAAGAGTGAGATCAAGAAAAACGCCCAGTTCAGGAGACAGTTCCAGGAGATGTGCGCTGCGATCGGTGTGGACCCTTTAGCGTCGGGAAAAGGATTCTGGTCTGTTTTAGGTTTGTTGTGATTTGTTATCTGACAGGTTGAATTTAATTAAGTGACCTAATAAATAGCCCAGGTGCGATAAGGCAATATTTATAAATATATTGTCATCATCATCACTTCATCGGCCTATAATGGTCCCACCATGAATGCAAAACCTCCTTACAGTATACAGAAACATTTAGGCTGTACTGTAAAGAATTTATGAATTATGAATTTTTATACTTATTTCTAATATAGATTTCCTCAGTACTGAGTACTTTTTTTTAGCTACAATGACAGTATAATACAATCAGAATGCCACAGAATTTATTTATTTATTGCGTGGAACTAACAACTAATTAAAAGCTAAATAACAGTAAGTTATACTTGTTGTAGTGTTTGTACTTCTATATCTATTTAATAGATATAATAACACTGTCTCACATACATAAGCAGTAGCCGACAGCTTGACTTAACAGCTGTCAGTTGGCATAATGGCAGTGTGACCATTGCCTGATATAAACATATGTCATGAGATATTACGGGAGACATAGAGGAGAGGCTAGTGCTTGGTGTATTGGTGACCCTGTGAAATAATTGTAATATACTAAATAAGAACCCTACACTTGTTATTTTAATTTCAGGTATTGGTGATTTTTACTATGAACTAGGAGTACAAATAGTAGAGGTATGTTTGGCCACTAATTACAAGAATGGTGGGCTTATAACTTTAGAGGAACTAAGGACAAGGCTCATAGCAGCCCGGGGCAAGGCTAAGAAGCACCAAGAAATCACCAATGAGGACTTATTGGCCGCTGTTAAGAAACTTAAGATATTTGGCAATGGGTAAGTGGTTAGTAGCTGGGTGATCATAAAAAAACAGGTGGTAGGACTCCATAGCTGGATTCCATCTTTGGGGCATTACCACTTATTCTGCTATTAAGTCTTGTGGATGAAGCAAAAGAAGTCTGCAAGAATTGTAATAAATGGTGTTCTGTAGTTTCTTCCTACCCCTATGGGAAAAAGGTGTGAGTGTATGTTTGTTTGTGTGTAGTCTTAGCAGCAATCCCTCACACACTGTCTGCTCGAAAACTCGAAAGCTGCTAAGGTGCTTTCTTCAAATGTCATGTTAAGGTATATCCTTACAGTGTAAACCTTGCATATCTAATATTATTACTTCTGCCTTGATTTTAAGAGACCAAGATTCTTTGAGTTTGTGTTGGTGTTCTGGTGGCTGCTCAATTCTAGCAGTTATTCTAAATTATAATATATTGTATTAAACATTGTGTTGTTATATCTCTCATTCTGGAAACAAGACTTTAAGTAGTCAATATTGGGTTAAATAAAAAAGTATACTTAATTCTATTATCACCATTTTCAGGTTCACAGTTGTCCCAATAGGAAAAGGCAAATGGTTAGTTCAGTCAGTTCCTGGTGAGCTAAACCTGGATCAAACCTTGGTACTGCAGAAAGCCAGTACCTTGGGGACTGCATGGGTGTCCATTAGTATCCTCACTGGTGACTTAGGGTAAGTTATAAGTATTTTTAGAACACTTTTTTTATAGAATAGACTTGTTTGATTCCTATCTCATTTGTCGATTTTATGGGTTAAGATTGGGACCACCCACATCAGTTCTGGTGCTCTATACTCCAATGCTTTCTGCATTTTAAAGTAGTATTGTTATATCTTTAACAAGGATCAGATGGAAAATTAATGGAATTATGATAAAATTGTATGCAACCTACATTTTTACACACAATAATTATGACATCTGTATTTTCACTTTCTAGTAAGTTTGCACTGGGTATGCTTATCTCCTGTATGCACAGTTATCACATCTGCTTCTCCATTTTGTGAGATCTTAAATTGAAGATTGCATAGTGGAAAGGAAAAAAAAACACATTGATAATATACAGTTTCACTTGCGACCCAAAATTATGTTTGAAAAATTAAATATTTAATTGAATAATACGATTTTTGAAGTCCCTATTTTAAAAAAAACTGGTACTCCCGTACAGATTCGCCCCGTTAGAATGTGAAGTTCCTAAATCCCTGAAACAACGTAATTTTTTATGCTCAGTAGCTGTCATTTAAAATTTCATGATTACTAATTTCCTCCTCACCCCCAATAAAGAAGACATTTCCAAAAATCCTTTCTAAGCATAGCCCTATGTTATGAATTTCAACTTTCCGTTGATAGATTGATGAATTTAGATTATTTTCTGATATTTCAGGTGGAATGAAACAAGAGCCCAGAATGCTTTAAACCACATGGTGAAAGAAGGCCTCGCCTGGGTCGACTCCCAGGACAGTAAGGAACTATTGTACTGGTTCCCAAGTATGTTCGCAGAGTGCGTATCAGCGTGATTTGCGATTTTAAGCGTTATAGTCAGGTGATTAAGAGGTATAATGTGATATAATATAATAATGTTAATAATATACAATGTCGAACAAATTTGGTCTCATCATTTTCAATCAAGTAAGAAAAACATTTGAAAGTTCATGGGATAAAGAAATTAAAAAATAGTCTTATAATATTATATTTTTTTATATTGCACTGAGGTATTTCTCTTATACTAAAACTAGGAAATCATTTTTATGGAGGTAGAACAATTTAAGCATAGGATATGTCTTCATATCATAGGATACATATAAATGTTGGGTGTATAGAAATACCAACCCTACTAGCCCTGCCCTGAATAATTTTGAGTAACACTTATGTTACTCAAAATTATTCAAATTTGAACCTTATTCCAGTGTTTTCACCAGTCACTTGTTGTGCACTTGCAATAACTCCATATAATGTAATTATTAAAAATTAATTCCATCACCATCCTACAAAATTTAACATATAAATTCTATAATTTTGATATGCACAGCATTAACTATTACTGTCCTCTGAATAGCTAATAGATGGTAGTTTCAACATTGATCTCAGTTCAGTATTCTCTTTCTGCATATCTTCTAGCTTCTTCTTTAGTTTCTCCGTCATCTCTAAATAGGACTCTTTCCATCTGCAAAATATTAAAAAGTAGTGTAAAAAATGTAAAAGAATATACTGAGATGGTCGAGGTGGTGTTTGTCAGCCTGGCCCTAGTTTCTGCGGGTCCCCTACGGGACCGGCGTAGGCCAAAACGGCCGGGAATTTTGGAAAGCCACTTGGGTCCTTCCGGCCCAGTCTGACCCTAGATGACTATCAAAAGAGATTTATAAGGCAGATATCAGCAGTAACGCTGAGAAAAGACCCCATAGACAGACATACCAACCTAATGGCGTCCTTGAAAAAGGTCAGATGCGTAATACTCGTAACGATGTAATAATTAGATGGGACCCTGAGTGTTAAACGCTTAATTCTTTTGATTGAACAGAATTAATTGATAATTTTAATTTGATAAAATCTATATTAATCGAAGCAAAGCCGCGGGCAAAAACTGGTTTGTCTACTCTACTCTAGAAGTAGTTTGTGAAGCAACTTTTTTTTTAAGAAAATTTTGATAAAAGAATTGATTTATATAAAATAAATAAATTATTACTTTTTACTAAGCTCCATTTGGTTTTCTAAATGTTTGTTAAGTTCTGCAAGCTCTTCTTCTTTTGTTGTTACCAGCCTGGAAAAGGTAGAAATAATATTAGTTTAATAATAACAATGTATCATAATCTAGCACTGACGGACGGTCATTTTAAACAGAGGTAGCTTAAATCGGTTGTTCTAAAAGCATGGCATTTGGCATAGTCCTTTATCTCGGAAATTGACCATCATTGTCCCTACATCCTGTTGTCGTCGCTCTTTTGTACCAGTGAAGAATGTAACACCTCTTATTGTGTAAGTGTCCATGGAGTTTCTTGCAGCAACTTTTCCATTGAATCAACTTTTTGGAACTTTTCTAGCAGACTCGTACATAATGTTTCATAAATTCTATTAAAATTGTATATAAAGTAAAAATAACTTCCCACGATTTGGATTGGCCGAGATTTTGGGAAATACCCACGGATTTTAAAACAGGAATTTACAGCCACTGGCTTAAGCTAAGTTTTGTCTGTCAGTCAAATAGTTTTAGAGTTTTGTTTGGTTTATTATTACACTAGCGTCCCGCCCACGGCTTCGCCCGCGTAGTTTCTCGGCTTTTCTATACTAAATTATGTATGTATTATACATATAAACCTTCCTCTTGAATCACTCTATCTATTAAAAAAAACCGCATCAAAATCCGTTGCGTAGTTTCAAAGATTTAAGCATACAAAGGGACATAGGGACAGAGAAAGCGACTTTGTTATATACTATGTAGTGATACTTTTGGTTCAGCTCTGTTCTCGAAGCTAACATGTTCTGCAGCTTGTTCACCATCTCATGGGTTTCATCTAATGATTTCTGGAGATGTTCCACTTGTAATCTGAAATGAATAAGATACTGATTTCAAAATCTTAAATTTCTATCTGACAAACTCCCCACTCCCCCCCTCTCTACTAAACTATTGGTCAATCGACCTGCAAGGTTAAATGGCTTGCTACAAAGCAACACGTAAAGATGTCGGCCTCGTAAGTAGGTATGCGTATTATTTGAGAAATTGCGTTTTGGCAGACTGATGGCATTGTAAAATACTGATACTCAACTGGAAGGCTTCCCCAAATTAGCAAGGTTCGCGTATCATGATGGAGGCATATCTAAGCATAACCGAGCTTGGAGTCGTTTTAGATAGTAAAAGAATGTGAATGATTTTATGATTATTCCCCGCCCCCCTTGCTCTAGTACCGTTAAAGAAAAACGAATATAGGCTGTCTTTATTAGAGCAACAGAAGCCAAAATATCATTTTATAATTTTTGTCTGTATGTTTGTACACGCATTACACAAAAACTACTACATTAAATTGGATGAGGATTTGACAGTTGTATTGCTGGAGATCTAACTTTAATACTGGTGCATGTTTCATGTTGAAACGCCGTCCAAAATCCCGAGTTATAGTAAGTTAATCCTTTTGGGACGTGAGTAAAAAAATTGGCTAGTTATAATATGTTCAAGTTTTTACTTGAGTTCGTCGCACTGTGTCTTCAACAGACTCTCCTCCCAGTCGCGCCGCTTGGTGTCTCTGGCTTGTACATCCTGTATCCTCTGGATGTCTATGGCGAGGCACTGCTTCTCACAAACCAGCTGAATGTTACGCCTTTCTGATGCTACCTAAACATCAATATAGATGTAAAGGTTCTATAGACATTCTATCTCATGAATACCGTTAAATCATTCAAAGTTCCACTTTATGTCAATTTGATAAAGATAGTAGAGGCAGAGGTGTACTTATGTACACCCACAGTTTGCCGGTATGGGTTGGTCCCGTGTAATACGGGGCGAGGGGCGAGCCTATTGCTTATAACCGGGCATAAATCCAAGGTACTTCGAATTTTATAGAAAAACCCGATAACACTCCTAGACCTGGATATCAAACTCAGGTCCTCTAGTGTAACAATTGCGCTTATACTAGACAACCACTAGATTAATGAAATACCTTTTTTAATCCAATAATAAAATCCATGACTTTTATTTATAATACTGCTGTTTCTGTACTATTTACCAGTCTAAAATGTATACAATGTAGGTAGGTGTGTATAAATACCCCCATATAAATTAGAAACTGTCTTTAGTTACCAGTTCTTGGAACATAGCCTCTATTCTTTGCTCTGCAAGTGCTAGTTTGGGGTCTACCGACCTCAGGGTATCCTTTTGCTGTTTCAAATAATTCTCGTTTGTTGCCAGTAGTATTTTGTTTTCTCTGAAAAAGTATAAGGTCAATTAATTCTAACAAAAAATTATAGGAACGCTAGTTCAACCAGTTGCCCTTATTTTTGTTATTTTGGGAACAGAAAATATCTTAATATTTTTAATTTCCTTCACATAGAATTTTTAGTAACGCCCGGGACCCCTAGCCCCCAAACTAGTTTTTGAATTGTGTCTATATAGTACCTACTTGAAGGTGAAAGGACACCTATAGGACCGAAGCCGAGGCCTATAAGACCGACGCTCATAACGCTGACGTCTATAGAATGACGCCCATAACACCGACGCCTATATGACCGACGCTTATATGATCACCGACCAACGTCTAAACCAACTAAAAAAATCTGCTTTTTCATACAAAAGTGCAATACCTACACGGCCAAAATGTATGGAGCAGCTGATTTTTTAAAACATAACCGACGAAAAATATCAACGCAAGAGGGTCCAGAATCATGTACTGAATTCGTGGTAAGCGGATGTGCGTCGATTTCCCTTCCACCCTGTATAATTGACGCCTGTAACACTGTCGACTACAAGACCGACGCGCGACGCTCATAACACCGATGTCTTTAGAACGACGCCTATAAGACATACGCCTATATAAGCATGTTGTTTGTAGGAATAGGGACTGCCTATTCGTATAACTACTAAATGTACCTCAAGGTCTTGTTCAGTAACAGTCCCTTCTCAACCAGCTCCGCATCCAGGTTCCTCATATGCTGCAGCATATCCGTTACCTTTTCATTGTACTGTTCCTTCATTTCATCCATTTCTTTCCTGCATGATGTTTCTATGTCATGTCTTATACTAGACGTAGCTTGTTTTAACTGTGCGATTTCTCCTGAACAATTAAAAAGGATTCTATGTAGCAAATAGTTTGGAAAGATTTCGCTTGGTTCTTTTGTGCATACATACATAGGATGCTTCGGAAAACGTTCATCGAAATAGGTTCAATAGTTTATTCGAAAAGACGTAACAGGCAAACACAGACACAAACAAGTAGATCAGGTTTGATTGAGTATCGAAACTTACTATTTAATGCTTGTACAGTTTTTATTGCCTCATGCTTTTGCTTCGATACCTCATCGTAGAGCTGCAACGCTTCGGCAACCTGTTAGGAAAATAACACCTTAATATTATTTCAAATTGTGGTAGAAAACCGAGGGATCCGAGCTGACAATAAATTGTGGTGATTCGCATGAGTTGATAAGACCGGAGTGGTACTGAGTTTACCTGTGCAGAAACATTAATAGCTCTGTTTGGTGAAGTTTTGGTACATTGGGCGACAATCGAACCCAATGATGACCAAACCTGGTAGCCGTTGAACGCAAGTACGATATTAAAAAGGAATAAGGTATATTTTGCCGTGGCAGCTAAGAACGGTCTTGTGGTTTGGGGATACAAATTATACCTACATAGGCATGAGGTTACCTTTGACTTAGCTTCCGCCTCCCTTTTCCCTTTGTCCACACATTGCTTCTGACATGTAACCAACTGCGCATTCAAATCTTCGCTATTCTTCTTCTCCACTGCCAAATTAATTTTAAACTCCTCCAAACTCTTTGTGACGTCACTCAACTTGTCTTCTAATACTTTGCCTCTCTCTTTATACGACGCTATCTCTTTCTCCCTACTTTTTAAGTCATTTTCTAAAATACTGTGCTTTGTTTGTAAGTTTTTATGTTTGTTTTCTAACTCGATGTAGTCCGTTAAAGCTGTTTCGAGTTTTAGTTCAAGATCTCTTCTTTCTTCTGTGGAGTTCTGTAAAATTTTCATACTTGTTATGTTCTTAATTTAACCCTAATGTCTGTTCATAGTAAAGACTAGAGGTAAGTTATTTTCCGTAAAGTCGAACATATACATAGTTATAAACGCTGAAAACCAGCGGATAAATGATTGGATGATCTAAGAGAACCAGGGCTCTACTCATTAAACTGACTAAAAAAGTCCTCGAATCAAGGCTTCTTTATCAAGGAAGTTTTACTATATTTTAAAAAGCTAAAAGTGTAAAGGGCGATGGTCCCATCAAGTTCGTGGGAGCGGCAAACATCATCTTAGCTCCAGGTGGCAGTAACCACTCTACTGACTGATGGTAAAAGTAGCTGTTATAAGAGCAGTAAAATTTTTCTAACATTTGCAGTTTTCACTAAACATGAGATCGACACCAGGGCTCAGCCCTAGATCTGAACAGCACCAGCATCATGTTCGGAAAATCGTCGTCTCAACTCATGGTGATACGGGATTGATTAATGGCTCTGACTTATACTGATATCATCTATTCTTATCTTTATACTGACTGACATATCCACGAACAGCAGAAACCGCCTAAATAAACACTAATTTAATGGGACCAACATCGCAGGACACATCGAGCCTAAATATATGAATACCTGCTTTCCTCTATTGTCGTAACTCTGATAAGTTTTGAGCTCATTTTCCAGCGCATCTATAGTTTTTTGCGAAGTTTGCCATAACACGTGTAGGGAGTCCCTTTCCTGAAATTGGAATTGTCTCGTTTAATGACAGTAAGCTGGCTATCTGTGAAACGGCTGATGCTTTAAGAATTAAAGACATTGGTAGACATAAGATAACCCTGATAGAAGGTATCTACTATTCGTCTAGCGACGATCTTGGGTACTACCTTATAATCAACCTTTAAATATGACAGTATCTACCTATTAAACAGAAGTTCTAATAACTGTGCCAAATGGCACTGCAAAATGAACATAGAAATGAACCTGAGAGAAAGTTCGTAGCCAGCATTTAAGGCCTAATTAAGCTATCCATAGATATACATAGACACCTCCAGTATACAATTCTGGAGCTGTACATGGATGGCTTAATCAGACCCTGAATGCTGGCTACGAACACGGCGGTCGGTGACACTACTGACACATCAAGCTATATAATATCATATCATCAATATGGAACAGCAGTTTGCGTGTTAGACCGCCCGTATTCTCTCGTACCAGCGGTGATTTTAGTATATTAGTACAAATGAAAAGCTTAACTTTATTGATTTCTTTATTCCTCTAGGACCTCTGATCAAGGTGGCCCTACAGGCAGTCCATTTTGCCCATAGATTAAATTGTCTTTTACCAGCAATGGGACATTAGAATAGTCGTTACCTAGGTACGCACGGCTACACATCAAGCTATACAAATCCAGTATCGACTGTCCTCATATTGTAAATACTTTCTGCACAATGCGAGGCAAACCTTTACTGGATTTGTATAGCTAGCTTATGTGTAGCCGTGTGTACGTCCTAAATAACGCAAATAATATGTACGCACGGCTACACAATCATCAAGCTATATAAATCCAGTATAGGCTGGCATTGAATTGTACAGAAACTGTTTACAGTGATAGGTCAGTCTAAACTGGATTTGTATAGGGTGATGTGTGGCTGTGTACCTTAGCAAGTAAGGAGATCTGTCTCTTCAACTCCTCCAGCTCCTTGCCGTCCTGGCTGTGGCTGCTGACCAGCCTGGCGTTCTCCAGCTTCTCTTTCAGTAGCATGCCCACTTGTTGGGACAGCTTCTGATTATCAGAGATCAATGATCTGATTTCTTCCTCCACTACGGTCTGATTTTGCTGTAAATTGACCAAGTTAATTATAGTTTAGAAACAAATCATCACACCTGTATTCCCCGAAGGGTTAGGCAGAGGTGTACTTAATGTACATCCACAGTTCGCCGGTATGTTTTAGGTCCCATGTAATAGGGGGCGAGCCTATTGCCATTAACCGGGCACAAACTCGGACCCCGAGCTGCTACTGAGAAATTTATAGAAAAACCTAATAACACTGCTCAACGTGGGAATTGAACCCAGGACTTCCAGCGTAGCAGTCGCGCTTAGGACCACTAGACTTATGACGCAGTTAAAATGATAACTTTATTTTAATTACCCTATAGAAATCGACTTCTGTTTGAAGTGCATCCAAAGCAGGAGTTTCCATATTATTTGTCATATAATAAAATCAGCTATTAAAGCAATTTTAGCACTGTTTATTTATTATTAGCACATATTTAATAACGAATAATAGATAATAGGAAAACTTAATATTCTTTGGTAACTTTCTTTGACCACGTTTTGTTTACATTTCGCGCTCCGGAAACGTCATCATATGTTGCTAGGCAACTCATATGTGCTACGTAACGTTCAGAAATTCCAATCAAACAAACGAACACAGCTACAACAGGACCGCTTCAAGCTATGTATAATGTATCCAGTTTAGCTGATCTCGCATTGTATAGGTTTCCCATACGATAAGAGTCCAGCGTGAACTCGCCATGTATAACTCGACGTGTAGCCGTGCGTACTTGTATTATACACTGTAAACCCTCAGATAATGACGTGTCGTGACGTAAATTAAGAAGCCGGTTATGATACGAACAGGGTCTATGGCGATCATTTAGAGGCCTACGTCCAGCAATGGACTAATACGGGCTGATGATGATGATGATGTGATGTGAAAAATTCGTTATCATCAGCGGTCAGCCTATGGCAGTCTACTGATGGACGAAGACATTTAACCCAAAAAAATACTGCGCAAGTCTCAAAAAAAGTATTTTTTTTAAGAAGCTAAATAATAGGTCTTTACCTATAAAATTGCCGTTCTGCAGTACAATTCAAATCAAATTTCAAATCATAATAATTTTTGTTTGGCTAAGAATTCTAGTTTCAATTTAATTTTATTTTAAAAACATGGAATTATTTCTCCAAAAGTAGTCATTTGTTTATTGATTAGTGTTACATTTTCATCGCATTTCAATCTTTTTCGTCATCATGGATACGTTAAAAATTCGAGTAGGTAATTATGGAATATGAGTACCGTCGTGGCAGCAACGATGTTTACGAAGCTAACACTACAAACCAACGCACCACCTGTTATTGGTTTGCTCGGTTCCGTTCTGGGAATTTCGACCTGAAAAATGAACCTCGCGGTCGTCCGAAGACTTTGGACGACAATGACGAATTAAAGGCGATTGTGGAAGCTGATGATACACAATCGACGGCTGAATTAGCAGCAGCTTTCGACGTTAGCGTCAATACAATATTGGTCCATTTGCGTCAAATTGGCAAGGTAAAAAAGCTTAACAAATGGGTGCCCCACGAACTCAATGATCGCCAGCGCGAAGTACGCGTCGAAACGTGCCTTGCGCAGTGCAAGGCACGTGGTCAACAGACACACAAATGAAGAAATTTTGAACCGCATTGTTACCTGCGATGAAAAATGGATTCTGTTTGATAACCGCAAGCGCTCAGCAAGTTGGTTGGATCCTGGTTCAGCACCTAAACAATGCCCTAAACGAAAATTTACCCCTAGAAAAGTAATGGTCACTGTTTGGTGGTGTGATTCATTACAGCTTCTGACCAAACGGGGTGAGCATTACTGCAGATGTGTACTGTGAAGAACTGAACACAATGATGGAGAAGCTGGCACATCTCCAACCAGCATTGGTCAATCCCTCGTCTCTGCTGCTCCTGCACGATAACGCGCGACCTCATACTGCACAGTAGACGGTCTCCAAGTTGCAAGAACTGGGGTTGGAAGTTCTCCGTCATCCGCCCTACTCACCAGACATTGCGCCTACAGACTACTACTTTTTCCAGAATTTGGATAACTTCTTGGCGGGAAAGATATTCAATACCCGAGAGGCAGTACAAAATTCCTTTGAAGAATTTGTTGCCTCCCGTCCAGCTGATTTCTTTAAGAAGGGCATCAATAAACTGCCACTGCGTTGGCAAAGATGCATTGATTGCATGGGTGATTACTTCGATTAATACAAATAAAAAATACATGAAAAAAATTCGTTTAATTATTTTCATACAAAACGGCAATTTCATAGGAAAAGACCTAATACATCAGCTTTTAATATAATTTTTACAATAGAATTCTATCTACAAAATTATGGTTTTCCAACGAAACTGAAATCTTTTCTACTTCTACTACTGTCAATGTCAATGTCAAATTATATTTTATTTCAGTTTTTTCATGAGAGTGTGACGTCCGCGAAAATCGAAAATTACGTCTCGGGTCTCGCGGATTTTCGGGGAAAATTCAAGAGAAATGTAATAAAGGTCTAATATTTTTGGAAGTATGGTTTTGAATTAAATTAAAATATGTCAATCAAGTCAAGGTTCGTCTTGATATAAAATAATTCGTTCTTTCGATAGTCATTTTAGCATAAAGAAAAACATAATACCCAGCTATTTCGAGTTGTTTTGATTTATTTCTTTTAATAATTTCAGCTTGTATTTCGATATTAGGAGCGAACAGTGGCCGCTCGTGTATGATGATAACTATAACGTATCGTTTTGTGGTTTGGAAAAGTTTCATGTATTCGATGCAAAGAAATGGCGCAACATTATACATGTAAATATCAAAATATTATTATTAAGTCCTTTGCCCTTATCAAAACTGCCTCCTTTTTATCACGAACCCATCTAAAAATAATTGTTTTCTATGTGAGATAAAGAAAAACATTTTTAAATTATGTACATTTTAATTATATATTTTCAGTACCTAAAAGAAGCAGAATTAATAACCGATGAACATTTAGTGAAACCAAATGAAGCACAGAAAAGTGATCTCCTTGTTGTACATACCAATAAATATCTGAAATCCTTGAAAGTAAGTTGAATTAATTAATTTTACTCTGCCCCTAAGGCTACTCTTTGACCGATACTTTTTTTCTTTATAGTAATAGACATGTTTGGTTTGGCTAGGGAAAGGTAAAGATACTTATGGTAAAGGTAATAACATCATTGGCTATCGGGTAGGAGATTTTAAAGAGCAATTATATGCTTTTACAAAATTAATTACATTAATTAATTATCAATAAAACTTAAATTTCATGATACTATGAGCACAACCTCTGGCTACGGCGATTTAGCGAGATTTTTCTGCTGTTACCTGCCTGATTGTCTTATTGTACGTATTGTATGCCGCCCGGGGCCATGGCCCTGTGCCCCCACGCTATCTGATCTCCAGATATCCTCAATTACCATTTGGATATCTTAAAGACAATTCTGTTTAGCACTTTTTTTTAAAGTACTGGTTTGTTTATTAAATTATTCATTGTTACTTTTTTTTCAGTGGAGCACCAAAGTAGCAGTCATTGCAGAAGTGCCAGTGATTGCATGCCTCCCTAACATTTTAGTGCAGTATGCTTACCTGAAGCCAATGAGGTAATTTATGGACGTAGCCTCATTAGTCTCTAAGTGCAACTTCTACGATAGCAGCTTGGGTTCGATTATAAGGCTTAATATATAAGTATTATTATTGGGTTTTTCTATGAAATGCTCTGATTGATGAAGAGACTGGATATGTGCCTGTTGAATGGCAACAGGCTCGCCCCCTATTATATGGGACCTAATCATACCGGCAAACTGTGGGTGTACATTAAGTAAACCTCTGTCTTCCTTCGGGGAATGCTGGCGTGATATTATGGTTTTGAAATTATGATACCTAAAAGTAATTTGCATAAAATTAAGAGTAAAATCGTAACATTACATTGGAATACATACTTTTTGAAGGCTTTTAAACTGATAACTCAGCAACAATTGCTCCATTAAAAAATGAAAGCACTATTAACATTTAAGTAGGTACCTAACCACTAACCACTTTAAGTACTATTAAAGATATATCCCAAAATCTATTGTTCTGTACATTGTGAGAAGGATGTATAATCGTGTTTGTATTTATTTTAGTAAAATGTAGTAGGTATAAGTTTCTCTGTGTCTTCAGTTATTGTAATTGGTCTGTACCGTTTTAATTGAAGTAAATAAATAAATTGTTACTTTATATCATTTAATCGGGTTCAGTGAGTCAGTGGCGTAGCGTGGGTCACTAGCACCCGGTGCGGATACCGAATTTGCCGCCCTTTCATTTTTTAAATAAATAACAGTGGCGGATTTACCAATAGGCTGAGTAGGTTGGAGCCTAGGGCGGTAGATTAGAGGGGGCGGCAAGTTTTGGAAAATAAATGACATCTTACTGAATAAAAAAAATATACTTAAATGTGAATACTGAAACACTAATAATAGTGTGAGTGGATTCACAATTTAATCAACGTGTAATGTGTTTCACCACATTTTTTTAAAACAAACCTCACTTAAATAACGGAAATTATTGTATGATTTGGGATTGTTAGCGGAATACGATCCTTTTTTATTTGAGAATCAAGGATCAGGGAGTGCCAGTTACATATCAAGCACCGATAGCGAAACCAACAAAACTTTTCGGTTTTTAAGTGTTTTATTCTGCGCATTCCTTAAATTGAGAGGGGTGTCTCTCGCGAACACAAAAATGTTACACAGTTGTCGCTGTCTCTACCCCTCACGATGCGAACGCCTGCCCGAGAGGTGAAAGAACAATATATTTGCAACATTTTCGCGCGTATTTCTTGTTCCGAAATTTGGAGATTACTCTTTTTCATATAGTTATTACGTATATTTTTTTTCTGTAGAAGGATATTCATTATATTCTCTGGGTTCCCCATGAGTCACAATGGTTCTGTATAGACACTTTATCTTAAAATAATAGCATGAAGTTGAGTCGTTTTCATAGAAAATTACCAATCTTTGAGCTCGTGTAACTTTTTAATTGTGTACATATTCAAATGAAGTTCTACGTTCAAGGAACACGTATTCTAATGATAAGATTGTTATTGCAAAATATCAAAGACTTTCATTGGTTAACATTCAAGATAGGATAATACTGAAAAAGCGTGAAGTCTCTATACACGATTCAGTAGCTGCAGTTGCCAATGAATTAAAAGAATGGGCAGAATAAGACACCTAAAAAGCAAAAGGTTCTGTTAGTTTCGCTAACGGTGTTTGATATACAGGATGAAATTGAATAGATGCGACAAATTTAAATATACAATAATACGTGTCGTCAAGAAAATTTAGAACATATCAAATGTAAAATTAAAAAGTAAATTATCAGTGTTACGAAAAACGTTAAAATAATTAAAGTATCAAAGTTTCGCGTTCTACCGTTTTCGTGCAGTGGGCACGATTTAGGTACATTCTCGGTATGAATGAATCGCGCCGCCCCCGTCCGCCCGGCCGCCCGCGCATCTTTTTCCCGCGCGCACGATGAATAAAAATTTTGTGAAACCAAATTTCCCTTCATACTTTTTTTGTCGGCTTAGTACGATCAAAATACAATAAAAAAATAGTAAAGCAATGTTTTAGTATGAGGTATAGCCTGAATAATGTTTGTTACAACAACAAATCAATTATTGTATTTTTGGCGTATTTAAATAGTTGGAATCACAGTATTTACAATAATTATTAAGTATTTACAATAAATCAAATCGGTACACTTACGTGTATTTTAATAATTGTCTGAAATGTGCAACCTCCGTTTTGTAAACACAATTGAGCACGGCGCGGGCGCCGATCAATAGGTACTAAAGGTTGTGATTTCACAGTTACGAATGCACTCCTGATTTAGTTTTTTAGCTCGTCTAAAGTTTCGGACCCGCGTTCGTAAACGAGTATTTCTCCCCACAAATAAAAGTCTAGCGTTGTTAGGTCAGGTGACCGTGCCGGCAATGCTACGTGTCCACCGCGACCTATCCACCTATCACCGTAGGTATTCACTTCGGAGATAAGCCCGCACTTCACTGAAATAATGAGTACACTTCCGAAGTCCTGCGTGTTCTGAGTGGTTCTTAGAATTCTTTCCAATAAAGGTGGAATGACATTGGGATATTTTAGTCGATATCTTCGCTGCGTTTCACGTAGATTTCTTACGGTGTTGTACCACACGACAATATCGAGATACTGTACGTTTGTTAACGGTTCGCGACTTTTTCGTCACGTTTCGTCACATTTCGTCACGTCCTAGGCATTGTTATGACACAAACACAAGACAACAATACAAATTATTCGCAATACGTAAGTAGGATTTGCGGAATGCGCGCGCGACCGTGACCTACAAACGTTTTAGGACGACTAATGAACGAAGGAAGGGTGGGCGGCGGGGCGGTCGCCGGTAAGGGATGGCAGCGCTGGCGCTCGTGCGAGGTTTGGCAACGTTGCGCGATATTTACACTAGGAAATAGGCAAAATTAGGTAAATGACCGCTATGAACGGCAACGTTTAATAACATGAGTACTCCACGACGATTACTGAGCACTGCGATGAGTCGGACGAGATTTCTTGATACTTTAATTTGTCTTATTTATTTTGCATATTAATTATTTTGCTGGAATACCGATAATTCGTACTTAAATAAAGATAATAACATCAATGGACCCTTTTAAAACGATAATCACGTAATTTTTTTTAATGACTTAGATTGTAGAAAAAACCGTTTATATAATATAATATATAATATAATATAATATTTATTCAGAAAAAACATATTTTGCTTAAAAATAATTAAACTAGGTAATACATAATTTAAATAGGGCATAGGATATAATATGTGCCTGAACTAGGTAATCCTGTGTTTCAGGCGTGAATAGCTAGGGAAGTCTTTAAATAATCACAAACAAAATACCTAAATATAAACAAAAACAAATTAAGCAAAGTGTAAGTAGGTACTTATAATAACAAAAATAAATGTACATTAGAGTATATATAAAATAAAAATAAAATAAAAACATCTTAACAGAAATCAATGCTATAATTAATTTTATTTTAGCACAATAAGTAACTTCTCTGTATCTTCGTAGGACATACTTTGTAAGGCTTCCTGGAGTTTTATTTTACAGTTATTGAAATTAAGGGGATAGATATTAACTTTTGCATTAAGTCTATTGTAGAGAAGAGGTCCTAGGAACATATAAAATTTTGTCGTGAAAGCCCGTTTAGTTTCTATATTTTGAAGGCAAACTATATCTTTCCGTCTTTTATTAGTAAGCTCAGTGCTGAAAGGAAGTGCTGCGTGCTGTTTTAATACAATGCTCATAATGAATAACTGTCGAACTGTTAGTACTCCACAAGATTTATAGATATGTTTATAATTACTATGTTACTGTAACTGAAGCTCCCATTTCTTTTTGTCGCATTTATTCAATTTCAGCCTGTATAGGTAACTGGCACTCCCTGATCCTTGATTCCCAAATCATTGAAGGGTTTAGGGTAAACAACAATTTATCTCGATTTCCGGCAAAACTACAAGTGTTATGGAAAAAAGTTAAATAGCAAAGTTTTAGGTAATAAAGAGATCTACAACTTTTGTATCTACACTTTTTTCACATGCCCGCCAAATTTATGTGAAAAATTCAAATAACCATGTTTTTGGCTCTTTATTTTTTTTTCACAAAATTTGGTGAAAACTTACCTTCTTATGTCCCAAACACACTGTTTATTTTTTTCTTATTTTGACTGAATATCGAAAAAGCAGCCTTATTTTCAATCGAAAATTCTCACGTCAAAATATCAGTTTTTTTTAAAGTCTGTGAATAAGACGCATGTTCGAATCCTGTCCGCAGTCGAATTTTTCCTTCACAAAAATAAGTGAGATATGATTTCAAATAACCCTCCTTCTGGTGGCGCAGGGTAAAAATATTTATGAGGTGTAACATATTAGACGTTGACTAAATTGCGAGTGGATCTAATAAAATGAGGTGTAACTATACTTTTTTTAAGACAAAAAAAATATGTTATCTATTCTTTCGGTCGGCCGTCGCTGTATTAAAGCATACCATACCCCATCTTTTTTGCTTTTCACAACTCAGAATTAGACCCAAAACTTTTTCTTGTGTACCTAACCGTTTAATAAATCCTTGGTTGTTTAAATAAATTAGGAACTGACATATTGATTCCCTATTCAAAATCATAAGGAAAAAGTGGTTAAAGGAAGGCAAAATTGAAGAACAACAAAGAAAACTGTAATAAATTGTGTACTACAGTATTAAATTGCAGAGGTTAGTAGGGGCGGCACTATTTGTATAGCCTACTGGCGGCAAATCTCTAAATCCGCCACTGATGAATAACAAAAAAATTAGGGCATGATAAAACTAAACTGAAAAGTAAACAAATGTTGTCACAAAAAAAAAAAACATTTTTTTACCACCCGTGAAATGCCGCCCCCTCCAAAGTGCCGCCCGGTGCGGACCGCACCCGCCGCCCCCCCCACGCTACGCCACTGCAGTGAGTACCAAGTACTTTCATATGCCTGGTCAATATAGTTCCGCTGTGCCTCCATTCTATGAGAATAAAAATTCTCTCTCGGCCTCGCGTCATCTCGGCATGTGGCAGCCGATACGGGTTGAGACAAATAACAAAATTATTCTCTCAATTTGTCTAAACAGAATCCTTTTGCCCACTTTTCAGGCTTCAAACTGGGGGGTCAGTCCTAGCAGGTAAGCTAGCTCTAGAGCGAGGCTGGGCCATCAATGTGGGCGGTGGCTTTCACCACTGCAGCGGCACCAAGGGCGGCGGCTTCTGTCCCTACGCTGACATCACGCTGCTCATCCGCTTCCTCGTCTTACATCACCTCATACAAAACGCCATGATTGTCGATTTGGATGCTCATCAGGTAATAATGCTGTGTAAGAGATGTCTGAGATACTCTTTCTTTTATATTTTTGTAAAAAATGTATCACAGTATGTTAATTTAATTGCCTAGGGCCTACCTAGCTATAAGTAGAGATATATTGCCTAGGTAGAGTACCATAACTTATTTATTTCTTTTTAGGAAAGCTTACAGACTAAAAACACTTATAGTTTAGCTATAAGTGTTTTTTTGTTTATTTTGTTTTTTCTTTAACTGTTTCGGTAGTAAAATTGTAATAATTATGTAATTGACTTGCCAGAAATATGGCATACGGTTGAACACACAGTCAATCTTAATTAGTAAACAGATTCGGCAATCATTTCCGCGTTTAATGCCTTCATACCTTTTTGTTATTTAAAATTATTAAAACCCGTCATAATATTATAATTAAATTTTTAAACTAAATAGCATTAAGAGTATGCCTATTCTAACCTTCCAGGGTAATGGATATCAGCACGATTTCCTAGGAGTGCCCGAGGTGTACATAATGGATATGTACAACAAACACATATACCCCAAAGACAAGGAGGCCAAGATGGCCATCAGGAGGAAAGTGGAGCTCGGGAACAAGGTTGAGGATCTGGAGTACATGCTTAAGTTGAGGCAGTAAGTTTGTAATTTATTCAGTATCATACAGTGTTTGATATCTTGAAATTAATAGTTATTTAAATGAGTCTTCCTATCTTACACATTGAGCAGAGTTTTTGAGATTTTACCACACTAAAACATATTAATAAGACATCTAATTTTAACAATTTATTCATTATGTTATTAAATTTATTGTGTTAACGAAATAATCGCTATGCATCTGTATCTGTATCTAGACTTAGCATTAAAATCATTTTTTATTAATGAAAGGTTCTCTCTGAAATTGCTAGTTAGTTTTAGAACGCCTCTTTGGTGAGTTACGACTCTTCTGGGCAGGGCAAAGCCGTTAAAAGCGGGGCGCACAGTGTTATGATAATGGATAATTTCGATGAATTTGTAAATACAACAAAAAAAATAGTTAACATCTGTACAATTATATAAATTATCCGATCCATCAGCAGTGTTCACATAGGCTTCTCCTAGTGACACACAATTCAATCTTCCGTTCTCATTATCAACTGTCGTATGTTGCCAACTGGGCAGCGAGTCTCCAACAGCACATATACGATTGAAGTAAATACGGATAAATAGTGGCGTCGTAAGACCTAAATTTGATGTGGGCAAGATTTATTTTATTATTTATTTATTTATTTATATTTTACGGGGCCCTCTGCCTCTGCCCTCTCTCTCATAATTTTTCGGGGCGCGAGGCCCCCTGGGTGCGAGGCCGTAGGCGGGGCCCACGTCGCCCACGCCTTACGCCGCCACTGCGGATAAATAATATTCTGAACATATTTGATTTTGTTTTGCCTGTCATTTAAAATTGCGAAACACCATTGATAATTACAGGAATCTGAAAGAAGCACTGAGTGAGTTTAAGCCTGACATTTTGGTATACAACGCCGGCACGGATATACTGGACTCCGACCCGCTAGGACATATGAGGATCAGCGAAATTGTAAGTTCTTTTGAGTACATATATTATTCAACATTAACTAATATATTGTCCGACTCCTGGGCACACTGGGCACGGGTATACTACTAAGAATTAAGCAGGCGGGATGGACTATAGACTATACCAGTGCCCAGGACCAGTTACCACTCTATCTATAGTGGGGTAACATAAACAGTACAATCGTAAGTTCTGTCTCAAATTACTGTCAATTTTAATATTTAGATATTATTTTTATATAAAACGTTTAAAAGTTAATTACAATAAATGATACAAATAATCGAGTAATAAGACAGTATAACTAAAAACGACTTGCTTATCTACAAAAACGACTTGCTTATCTACAAAAAATGGTGGATTATCAACTATCTAGCAGCTCATCTCATAGTCGTTGCACTAATTAATTAAATTGAGTACTTCGGTAAAATATACTTGGAAGTTATGAATAGATAAGAATAAAAATAACGAAAAACAGTACACGGACTTGAAGAAATGAGTTTACCCGACAGCTCGATAGATGGCGTTGTGCATTTGACGCTCTTTTCTGAATGGCGGTGTTAAGATTCTCCGCGACTGAACGACCCTCCTCGCTTTTCTTGTAGTAGTTATCGCTTCTCGGCCTTTTGGCTAAGATCAAAGTGTAGTATCTGTTCTTTTCAGCTTAATATCTGAAAGTTCCCTCACTGAGGGACCAGTATATTAAACTGATTTTTGTAAACTGACGGGATGTTCGGGGCTCGCTCCACTCCCGTCACGGGTCGGCCCGGCATTGCAGTGCCGCCGGGATCGGCCCACATAATACTTGTAATAATCTGGAAGCTTGTCTTCAGGGCATATTTCAGGTGTCTGTCGCCCTCCTAGTCCAATCACCATTCGGACACATTATAGGCTGTTTCACATAACATAATATTACACAATGCCGTGATAGGAAAATATGTATTTAAATCTGAGAATATTCTATGATGTATCGTTTTCAGGGTATTATAAAAAGAGATCAATTCGTATTCGAAATATGCAAAGAACAAAACATTCCAATCGTAATGCTTACCAGTGGAGGGTACGTGAGGAAAACTGCTCGGATCATCGCTGACTCCATCATGAACCTACATCGCAAGGGACTCATCACGGGCGATGAGTAGATGAATCAGCAACGTCGATAGCATGAAGTAGTAAGAAATGGAGTGATAATAAGTGCGTTTGAGTACTTATATTGACAAACGGCATTCTGATAAATCATGTGTGAAGAAGTTTGGAGGAACATGTAGATGTTTTAAAACCGCGCATAACAAGCTTTTAATGATCTGACAGGCATAAGTGTGAAGTTGCTTCTCTGATAAAATACGAGGAGCTCAGACATTCCAATTAGAAAATAAATTGTTAATGCGGGAAGTGTACAGACAAGCGTTATCATTCTGCGCTAAACTACTCGGTGACATGTCGAGTAATTGTTATAAATTTATGTATTAAAACTACATCTGTATAACATTATTGTATCATTGGGATCTTTAATAGTATCTATGTTCCCATTTTGAATATTGACAGTCTTCTTTCATTTATAAAATCGACATATTATTCGCGCAAATGCATTCGAGTATGATTGACCAAAGCTTTATATTGAGCATAATGGAATCCTGATTGTATTTCATCTACTAGAGATAGTTAAGAATAAAATTCTGCAGTTTATTAAATTAATGATATGATATTATAATTCTAGTAAGTCTTTGATCTCAGTATAAAGTGCCAATTCTCATTAAGGCAAATTCAATTTGCAATTTTGTTATAATGTTTAATTTATATATATATTTTGTGAAATATACTTATCAGTATTATTATGATGTGATTATGATTGCTTAGGCAAATATTTTTTCAAATAAATACCTACTATTTACATTTATATCTGTTGTTTTTATTTCAGATAGTTACTTAATATTTTATTTAAACAATTAGCTGTGGCAAACGACAATTAACAAGCGATGGTAAGGGAGGGAAAGGATAAAAGGGTAAGGAAGGCGATTGAGGGAGGAATTGGGATCCCGACGCTCCACACTTACCAAACTAACAGTATGCATAGCTGCATAGTGCTACTTCAATGTTCTGTGGGAGGATAGAACTTCCCCAGTCGTGCCGGTATATTCATGCTGGCATGCAGTCAGCGAGACGCTAGTGTCTCATAAGAAGCTCTGTCTTAAAGAAATATTATTGGAAAGATTTTAGGATTAGGCTGCCACAGTCGAGTGATAGTGTTTTGCAGACACATCACGCCTGTACACCCCGAAGGGTTAGGCAGAGGTGTACTAATGTACACTCACATTTCGCCGGTATGTTTAGGTCCCATGTAATAGGGGGCGAGCCTATTGCCATTAACTGGGCACAAATCCAGATTCCGAGCTGCTACTGGGATTTCATAGAAAAAACCCAAAACACTGCTCGACCCGGAGATCAAACCCAGGACCTCTAACGTAGCAGTCGCGCTTAGGACAACTAGACTGAGACAGTCAGAGTTTGTACATACTAAAACCCCATTGCCGTGTCTATAGGGCTAGGGATTGTCCTATACACCCGGCAATGGGATTCACGACATTCGCCAGGACCATGACAGGCTTTAGGCCTGCTGGCCTACAGCCTGTCATGTAGTGGACCCCATTACAGTGCGAGGCCTGGCCTTGGTAGGTTGCAACCGCAGCATTACCCCAGCCACACCAATAGTATAACAAGCGATATAAAAAGATAAGACGAGAAAAGGTAAGAATATATAAAAAAAATACATACATACACTCAAGCCTTTTTTCCACAGGGGTAGGCAGAAACTATGGACTGCCACTTGCTACGACTCTTGCATATCTCTTTTGCTTCTAACACATTCATACATCTTTTCATACACCTGCGCCGGTAGCAAGAACTACGCACCTGACTTTTTTGGAGAACCTCGCCGATAAGATCGGTGTACGTCCTTCTAGGGCGACCTCTATTTGTATGGAGAAAATAACAGAAGTGAATTAAAAGAAAACGTTTATTAGAATATAACTAGCAATGAAGGAATAAATAGTATTTTTGCAAAACAAATTGAAAAAGACTCCCATCACATTGTATTTCCAGAAAAAAAATAACAAATTAATGTAAAAGTATACCATGTATTTTCGGTTGTTGTTAATGATAATGATGTAAATGTAGTATTTTAGCTAACTTTAGTACTAAATTTTGCTAAATAGAGTAGTTTAGTAATTTAATATGACCTAAGTGAAGCGCAAACACTAAGAAATCAACTCTACTAAAATGAAAATAGTGTAAAAAAGGCTAATAAATGTTAATGTTAACCACGGAAGAGATAAATAAGATATCTTATGTATCTCTTCCGTGATGTTAACCTATAATGTTTTTATATTAAGTTCGATTTGTATGAATATCGACGAAAGAAAAACGTGGTGTTCCATAGTTTCTAGAATGTGAATAGAATAATGGGTCGAGGCTAAAATGGCATTTTTTGATGAATCCATAATATGATTCACATTTTGAAAATGCTACGTAATTACAACGGGTTCTAAATAATAGTATTATCAGCCCCTTGAGGTCAGATATGTGCTATATCTGACCTCAAGGGGCTGCTATATAATAAGTGAGCTAATTACTCAATAAAAGCTGATATAAATTATGACGTCATAACGCACTCAATTCGCTACTGATTTAGCTAACCTAATCTAGGCAACTACATATAATCCTGAACACAATTTGATGGGGTGCACGGGTGCTCCCATTCATTTTATCTGGTGGTAGTATTGAACTGGGCGTAGTATTCGTCTGTCGGTGTATTGTTGTACACCACTTCTCTGAAGTATTTCTCTTTCTCCTTCTGCTGTAAGGCTAGGAGTTGGTTCTCTTCCATCAGCTGACGAGCGATCTCTCTGTTAGAGAAAACATGATGATAATTATTATTGTATGGTACAGTTGTGCTGTCAGCCATTTCTTGGCGTCTGGCGTCAATTTAAACCCTCGTATTCCTACAAACGCGGTCGTAGTCTCGACCGCGTTTGGGGAAGTGTAGTCATCCTGCCACACGATGGACCGGCGATTTGAAGAAGGTGGATGGATGCGAGCTGCCCAAGACCGGGATGGTTGGCGCTCTTTTGGGGAGGCCTACGTTCAGCAGTGGACGGCGATAGTATGATATGATGATGATGATTCCTCCAAAATATTTTCTGGAGAAGGTGTTGGTCGGCAACCAAGATCATCTTTTGGGATTGTATGCATACCTATATTGCAACGGTCTTAAACAATCTTTTATAGAAATCGTGTACAAATTAATCATAGGTAATCTTTTACGATATTGGCGTAACCCAGTATTATTAGTTCACAGGCTCTGAACAATTCGATTCTTTCAGCTTTTCTTTCAACATTTTATTATTGGAATATATTAGTTATGCTGTAGAGATCGGAGTATGGCATCTCATTGCTGTAACTATAGTTAACATTATCTGGTACAGTATACCATTATATTTCAAATAAGAAGAACTTCTTACAAATGTAAGAAGTAGTCTTGTTCTTGATATCTCACCCCAAGACGAATGTGTATAAGGGCTTCGCCACCCTTATAATAAACTCAAATTTAACCAAATATAATTTATTTAATTAAACTTGACAGATCCCTACAGTAGGTACCTAAGGAACCTAAGCATTTTCTTTCCAGTTACCCTCTTACCAAAATTGAACATTCGCCATTAGTGACTTACCTTCTCTTCCGTTGGTCGGCAATGTCCTGCCTCGCGACTTCTCTTTGGATGGACTTGGCTAAAGCTTGCCATTCAGCCTCCATCTTGTCGGAGGCGTCGCGTTTCGCCTGCAAAACAATATTGGATCCAGATTTTATTATAGCTATCGCAGAACGATATTTTACGCAAATATCGATATTTAAATAATAATCAAATAGGTAGAAATGCCTTATTTATTAGTGCCCCGTACCCGAAACTGATAAAACTTGCTCATCTACAAAAAGCCAATCCTTCCATCCTTTTTGGGATTACTCGGCAAACGAGGTGGCGAGCTACCTGATGGTAAGCAGTCATCGCCGCCCTTGGACTTGCAGATGCGTTACCGAGCCAAGGAAAATGGAGGGGAAGGAGAAATGAGAAGGAAGGGGAAGGGGAAAGGAGAAGGAAGGGGAGAGAAGGAGGTATTGGGCTTCCGGCGCTCCACACGCCGTACCTACGAAACGCCACACATACTGCTAACTGACGTCGATATTCTGTGGGAGGCTAGTACTTCCCGGTCGTGCCGACCCATTCATGCTGGCATGTAGGTAGGCATGCCAGTAAAAAATGAAACTACTGCTACTGATCCTATCAAAGACAGTTCCTTTTGTATCTTTGTTTTGTTTAAGTTTTCTATAGCGTCTCTTGCAAGCAATAGGCAAGCGCCTAAAAGTATAGTCAAGGCAGTTTTTTCCGTACCAGAGGCATCTATTATCTACATCCGAAGCAGAATTTCCGTTCATCATACAGTTAGCTTTTTCCACTTCTAAAATGAACAGCTGTCATTATTTACTCAAATATTGGGATAGTAAAGTATACCTTTGCTGCTGCCATTTGTTCTTTTTGCGCGGCGTAGAACTTCTTTAGCTCTTCTTGGTTCATACCCTTGTACATGAAGCCGATTGCTCTGAAATTAAAACAAATATTAATAATAGTCCTCCTCATCGGTTTCGATGACGGCGACCCTGAATTATTAATTATATTGATTTATTATATTTATTTTAAAACAAATATTGATTCATTATCAAAGGACAACTACATAGAATAATATCAGGCGGCTCGTCCGTCCCGCTTTGGGCGCCAAATTATTTGTCTTAATTTTTCGCAAATTGTACGCCAGTAACATATTCTAGGTTCATGGCGGTAGAAATAGTGATATCAACTATAATGTATTCACAACTGCGTATTAAAATTTTCTTATAAATCGTTGTCGTAGCAGATAGTGTAGTCGTACTAGTGTAAATTGAAAATTTTGGAAATATCCACATTTCTTTCTGTGAATTTGCTCGTTATATTGGTTCACCCGCACAGAAAATACGCGATATATCATGGAAACCTCCCTATCATACCAAATGTCTGTCGGCTATTGGATGCTGGCGGCATATTATAACAGCTTCATTTGGAAATCGAAGTAGGCGGCCTTTTTCGAACCTTATCGCGAACTATGGATGTAGATTAGTACTCCTTCGCCGCACTCGTCAGGCGTGATAGTACGAGATTTTGTTGTGGTTTTTGTAATTCGGCTGATATTATGACAATATACCTACATAGGATTAAAATGACGTAAATATAATAAGAAAGAAGCTAGTAATACCGACCTGTTCTTGCCGAGCGCGCTCTTGGCCACGTCAGGGTTTTCGGTGAGCATGTCTGAAGTCAGGTTGTTGTACATTTCAGCTGTGTTGTCAGCTTCCTCCTGCTCCTTTAATATCTGTTCCAGCTGCTTCTTCTCTGCGGCCTAGTCAAAATCGCTTTAGTGAATTGCTTGTGGGGGTCCGGATAATGGAACTTGTGGAATTGGGTGTGGTAATGGCAGGAACCGCGCTGTATTAGATTGGAGACGACTGACGGGCAGGATTGGGGATACTGGTAGCGAGGTGACGAGTCGTTTACATTAGGATATTAATTGGCCGGTTACGGAACCGGAGAAAGGAGCAGAACCAAAAAAAGTGCCTATATTCAGCGCTGTATAGATTCGAGCTGTGAATGATGATAAGTAATATATTTATTTCGGAAATTGACACAAGGGGTCTTTGTTTATGCCTTTGATGGCATATTTATGAAAAACTTTTAGCAATCGCCTGTTGGCTGGCACTCGGCTGCTGAAATATTGTATGACTAACAATATTTCAGCAGCCGAGTCAGGGTCTAAGGGGCTCAAACCCCCTTAAAGTATCTGGGTCAACCCCTGATAACTCTTAAACTAAACGAGATAATATCCTACTTCCCTAGTATAAGCCTCTCCCAAATCAGTTTGGGATATCAGTATCCTGAATCCACCATTGCTTCATATGTAAGATTAATAGATATTCACCAATGCTTCGTTGTACTTGAGGTTAGCTTGTCCGAGTCTATAGCGGCACTCTCGCTCCATCTTATCTAATTCACCGGCGCGTGCGTCTCGGGCCTTTATCGCCATCTGTAAATGTTATATAAAAATATAGCATAACACATAACATACCATCACGCCTGTAGTCCCCGAAGGGTTAGGCAGAGGTGTACTAATGTACACCCACATTTCGCCGGTATGTTTAGGTCCCATGTAATAGGGGGCGAGCTTATTGCCATCAACCGGGCACAAATCCAGACTCCGAGCTGCTACTGAGAATTTCATAGAAAAACCCAATAACACTTTGCTCGACCTGGGGATCGAACCCAGGATCTCTAGCGTAGCAGTCGCGCTTAGGACCACTAGACCAATGAGGCAGTCATAATAGTATAAAAATATAGCTTTTTTTAACATCTTCGTTGACATCTAATTCATGAAGATGAAAGTCCTAACCAGTTAAGATCTACGGACAGTCCTGGACTTGAGAAAATACCGTAGAAGCACAGACTGGAACTTCGGGAAGGTGGAAGCAGCAGCAAAAATGATGTAGCCTATACATGCTGAAAAATGGTAGAACCTGGTCACGTCTGCCAAATGACCTTCGAAGCTCGCTTGCCAATTGTGGGTAATTACGATAAATAATATTGAGGAGATACCATGTAAGCGGCTTCAGCTTTCTTCCTCTCATCCTGGGCCGCCTGTCGCTCCTGCACCTGCTGTTCTAGCCAGGAGTTCTTTTGCGCAGCCATTATCTTCTTGCGCTCCTCAAACTCTATGTCCTCGCCTTCGAACCTATTCATTACGAATATGATTGACAAGAAGTAAATAGGTTGGTTAAGTTGGTTTGCATCTTGAAAAGAGGCTAAAATTGCCATGACTAGTTAAGATTTATATGACATCAAAAACCAACCAAATGATGTTTGATGAAAAACCAAATTTATCAGTAGCATACCGGTATTTGGATTAGGTAGAGTGCCTGATTAATGCCGCGATATGCTCGGTCCGATTGCATTAGGCCTACACGTAAATATGGAAACTGTAAATAATATGCCTTAGAGTGTGAAAATAAAACATACTTTTGTGCGCTGGCCATGCCGACTGGTTCGCCATCGCTGGCTCTAGCAGGCAGCTGTTTCTTGAGAACTTCAGGGTCGTTCAGGTCGTACTCGCGTCTATCTTCAAATCGCTGGTATTTTTGGCGAAACGAGTCGATCTCCACGCCGATGCGACGTCGCTCCTTTTAAAATACATATTATAAATAATGTGCTTATTAAATCATTACTTAATTTATCAATCAATAACGTAGGAACTTGCCTGCGGTATTTACTCGACTACATGGGAAACTTTCATGCCTGTGTCATTTTCCCTTCTACATATGGAGTCTGTTCATCGGCATTAGTCCTACTTATACTAAAAGTAACATGAATTGATGGGGATGATATGATACTTATCATCAACTCATTTGATTTTACTTTTAGAATAAGTAGGCCTGTGGAGTTGTGGACGAAGCAAAAGAAGTATGCAAGAATCGGAGCAGATGGCGTTCTGTAGTTTCTGCCTACCCCTATGGGAAAAAGGCGTGAGTGTATGTATGTAGGCCTAATTATCTGTAGATATCATATATAATTACAAGGCCTTTATCAATATAAAATATCCATTGCATATTTTACGACAATTTTATTTACAAGGAACTGGGATTGCCGAAGGATAAAGGCCGTTGAGAATTATTATATCCGTCGGTTACCCGAAATTAAAAGAGATAAAAACTGAACACTGGATGATGTCAAAATACCTCTCTTTCCCTCGCTTCCAGTACTACGGCGAGGTTGCTATCCTTGATCATCTGCGCGGCGAACGCCAGGTCTTTTCGTTCCTGCTCATCACGTTCAGCCTTCTTCTCGGCGATCTGGCGCTCCAAGAAACCGACGTCCACCTGGAATCAGACGCTGGGTATATTAACACTCAATATCTTTATTGCACTCCATTATCTGGTTCTCTCCATAGGAGTCTCCATAATCATCACGATATTATGGGCCCTGCAGGGAAAGGCAGCTTAGAAGAGAGGAGGATGCTACCAATATTATTTTGTCTCTGCCAACCTATTATATAGGATTTTAGAGTATAATAGACCCTGGAGTGCGTAAACAGTGCGTAGTCGGTACCACTCTTCGAGCAACACTGTATGCTCGAAGGTATCACTACAGTACCCGTGACCGGCGCATGTGTATGACAAGATGTATGAATGCGGACGAAGCAAAAGAAGTACGCAAGAATCGTAGCAGATGGCGTTCTGTAGTTTCTGCCTACCCCTATGGGAAAAAGGCGTGAGTGTATGTATGTATGTAAATAGATCTTAAATTCTTAGCGTGTCGACGGCAATGAATAAAGTGTTGTTTGTTATAGTTCTTTCCATGCTAACTTACCCCAATTTTCCTGTTCCTTGCATTGAAGATTCGGGACCTTCTTTCAAGCTCACACTGTCTTCTCCTTTCTCTATTCTGAGCCTCCTTACGGTCCTGGTCGTTGGCGATCTGTAATTTCATCATTTTTATAACTAGATAATGTCAAAATACTCTAAAAACTTGAACACAAAAATTGAAATAGAAAATTCCGCGTTGGCGAAATAACAAAGCGTGTTGCTATGGTTACGGTTTTTATTTATTATGTCATTGTATAGGGCAGCATTGATTTAAATTGTAAGTAGTTTGTATAGGTACGGTGACCTCTTTTTAAACTACCTATAGGCTGGCCATAAAAACGGTTCACGGTTCGGTAATACATTCCCTGCTAAATCCTTTGTGCCGGTAACTAGAACGGTAACAATGAGCTCAATCCGCAATCCTTAAGTAATTTATTCTTCTCACTAGTAAGTCATTATTTTTTTGCATAGTTCTCAAAAAAAGTCCAGGTTATGCACACCTTAAACCTACGATGATGTACAAGAAGGTTCATGAATGTATTTAAGTAAGTATAGATGAGCGAAAGCAGTGTGCCAGGATCGTGGAGATTTATAGCCCTGCCTACCTACATGGGAGACAAGCGAGATAATATGTATGTACCTATGTTATGTTGGGGAAATACATAAACTGCTTTCATTTCTTTTAATAATAAAGCCTAGTTTCCGCACACAAACAAAAGATTATTACACGAGGAATCTAAGCGGAATAAATGAAAATACAGTACCTAGTAAAAAAATGCTTCTGCAAAACTTAACAAATAAAATATATAGATGTTATTCTATAAAGGTTCTAAAACACATATCTAAAAGGTAAAAAAAATACCATTTCTAAAATCTTGTCGTGGTAGATAATATTTTTACGGCTAGCAACACGGACTGCGGACAATGCGAGTGAGGTGGACGTCACAATTGCCGGCCCACTCGCCGCGTAGCGTAGATTAGAATTCACCCAGTGCACGCCACTCCGTAATCGGAAGAGGTTGTCACGCGAACGCGGATAAAGCGCCGTACTACATGTGCGTACTATAACGTATTTACACACGTATTTTTTGTGTTAAAACAGATAAAAAAACAGTGCTGTGCTTTTGAATAAATCTTTTTTTATTGTGTAATGTGACGGAATTATGACAAGTGTTTTAAAAAAATCTAGAGGCACTAAAGGTAAATCTGAATCCATGCAAGAGGATCTGCCTTCGAGATGGGGAGAGATCCCCCGCGAAAATAAATCGGAGGATGTTGCAAAATTAATGAAATGCATTGATGAAAATATTATTGGAAAAGGGAATTCATTTTGTGGACCTTTTGGCAGGAGAAAAGGTAAGATTTCTTTGATAAGATCTTTTTTTGTAAAAGTCGTTACGTTCAAAATTGCTGATGCATTTTATGTTGGTGTACCGTCTTTATTCTAATAATATAAAAAATGCTCACATTCATTTTCTGACAATTGATTATCATATCCCACGGCATTTAAATATTTTTACATAATATTAGAAGTTTTAAACAGTCCTACACAATATTTTGATGTCGTTTCCTTTTAACAAAACTCTTCTGAATGTCACATGACCTAATGCATCATAAACAATTACTATTGAATATTCCAACGAATTAGCATTAGTTATTTCAAGATGTTAAAACGGTGCCAATGTGCCATGCCATGTACGTTTCTACATAAAGTCTATAAATAGATAAAACATATGTTGTGTTACTAATAGTCGACGTCTCGTAAAACTGTTATTTCAACGATCAAGGCTGAATTTTTTTTTATATGAAGATTAAAATACAGATGCCTATCTACTTTAATATCGGCTTCGTATGATCTGATGGAATAATTGCTAGATTTAGATTACTATTATTATGTAGTCCCTTGGAGATCCTTGAAGGAGGCAAGTTTGCTTGACTGCACTGTTTTTTTTAAATACGGTTCTATAGTTAGATTTATATTTTGTGATAATGTATTAATACCGATGTTGCAGATGTTTTCCAACATTTTCAACATTCATGCTTAAACCTTGTAAACCGCACTTAGAGAACTGCATCGAATCGATTTTCCGTTCGCAAATTGTGTACTGTAATTTAATAAGCTCAAATCCTTAACATTCCAAGTGGAGTTTTTGTTAGAAAATTCTCTATCGTCAATTATAAAGGTACCGACTTCATTAGGTGGTTCGTGCAGATGCTTTTATTTAATGATGCTTTTACTATTGTGTATAAGTCACGCTTTTGATAATGGGCAACGACGAAAATTCTTGCTTGTCATAACTAAGCTATTAATACAGCGCCCTTTTTAGATGATTTTGGGGCCAATGTGTTAAAACCTTTTACTCACGTAACATGTCGTCTTATTACTTATCGTCGTATGACTGTTGGAGAGTGAAGACCAGTTTTAGCTTTCATACCAAGTCAGTACAATCACTCACAGGGTCATGGTTTTAGTGATATCTCTTCCTGGTGCTTCGTGACCGCGCTTCGTCTTAGACAAGCCCAAATGCTATTGTAAATTATTCGGCTAGAAACTCGAAACTACATTAATTAGTAATCAATTCTATAAGTGATGTGCACACGTGCCTGCCTCTGTTTATAGAGTGTCATTGCTAATGTAATGTTGGATGTGGGCGCCAAAATTCTGCTTCTTTCTCTGCTCCGTGCATCCACTTGGCACGATAAATTAGGTGCCATCAAAATTTGTCACTTCGATCATTCGGAAATACACGGTGAAAAACATCGTATTTAAATATATTATTTTATGATGTTCATAAGTATTATTGATCTATTAATATGAAACATCATAGATCGCATAAACAAGATAATATTTTTTACAAAGAAACAGGTTTAGAATTTGTGGGACCTAACTTAATTTAATGCTACTACTTGATTTTTATGGGTAAAATAATAGCAATAGTTAATAAGCATTTCATCATTATCACCCACTGCTGGGTAATAGGTCTCTCTTATGGTTTTGCCATCCACAACGGTCCCGTGCCATTCTCATCCAAGTACGGCCAACCCTACAAAAATAAAAACATTTAGGGTCATTATTTTTATATCAACTGAATTTACATAAATGCTAAATGAATTCCATAGTTTGGCTATAAGCTTAAATCCTGTTAAGAGCATGATAATTGGTAGTTTATGTGGTACAGATACAGATTCTTCTTGTGTTCAACTTCCCACGACTTGACCAAATTATATAATAATGCTGTCAAAATTTCTTAACGTTTTCCAACCACCTTTTAAATTTAAAGTTTCATAACTTTATCAATTTACCTTGCAAAATGGCCATCACAACTTTTTCCTCGTAAGATGTAGAGGAAACAATCCCAGTGAAAGTTCACTCGAAACAGGTTTTGGAGGTCGTTTGAAGAGACGGGAGCAAAAACCTGGACGTTTTCTTTTTATGGTTAATACCGGACGCACGTTTACGACGCTGGCGCTGTTATTTTTCGATGAATTTTGTGTATATTTGATATAACATACCATCACGCCTCTATTGCCCGAAGGGTTAGGCAGAGGTGTACCAATCGACATCCACGTTTCGCCGGTATGTTTAGGTCCCATGTAATAACCTGGAGGTGAGCCTATTGCCACTAACCAGGCACAAATCCGGACTCCGAGCTGCTACCTACTGAGAATTTCATAGAAAAACCCAATAACCCTTTCTCGACCTGGGGATCGAATACAGGACCTCTAGCATAGTAGTCGCGCTTAGGACCACTATACTAACGAGGCAGTCTAGTCTGTATTTTACATCTTCGACATTAATTATTACTTCTGGCTATCAGGTTGAATACTAAAAGATTATTGATGTCTTGGGGTCACTTTGGTAAGATACGCAGTGTATAAACAAGTCAAATAAAGTCTAGTTTAGTTAAAATATAAATTCATTCATTTCGTTTCGTCCAACGTTTCGTCTATTTATTGTTGACTTCGCCTCGCAGTAAAATATTATTGAGTTAATATTTAATTTTAAAGTGACAAAATCGAAAGATTAAATGGATTCCCATTTTTAGAATATAGGTCATTATAGTATTTAGATAAAAGAGCAGTGTTATCTAATATTAACACGACTGCGTACAAAGTCTACAAATAGTATCATTAATATTTTTATTGTTGATTAAGTGCATGGGATGTCAGTGTCATGTTACAAACAGAAGTGCATATTATTAAACTAATTGAATGCTTTGTGACTGCGGAAACGGGAGCTACGATACGCGGCGCAAGCGCACGCAATACCAACCACGTTTCTTGTCACGTGTAGGCTGGCGTTAGTCATTTGTCTCCGTGGTAGTAACAACTTACTCACTCATAGTTCTAAACAAAAGGTAGTGTTAATAAATATGTAGAATAAAAGCTTTTGTATTAACTCTTCTGTTACTCACTCATAAAAACGTTGCCCAACAAGGATTTGTCGTGAGGTGAGAAGATAAAGGGAGAAATAATTATGTAGTAGATTTCGGTGAACCAAAACTGAGGAAGCAGGATGGAATCTTGCTCGTGCCCGGACGTGTCCTAGATCTTCGATTTGCAGACAATGTCACACAAACCTCCAAGGCTTTTTCCAGTCTTCAATGAAAACTGTGTTTCGTCATTTCTTGCCTAACGACCCCTTATTATAGGTTAACTTTTAGTGTCCAGAAATTTAGCTTCTATATATTGGAAAATACCATCAAAGATTTGAGTTAAGTTGTGTTAACAGCTGTGCAAGCATTTTAAATGTATACGTTTTTCCGCTACCAGATTTTGTTTATATATATTAATTTTAATGCTGTGACGTCTACATATCCGTTTGGGTTGTAAACAAACATCATTTTACAAAACATTAATTTTGTCCATTAACTGACAAGGCTGCTTGTTATTTTTTTCAAGCAAAAAACGTTAATTTATTCAGTTGTTATCATAATCTTGGTTATCTAAATCCAAGATATGTTGACGCACTCAAACCGAGTCTACCTTTTGGAACACAAACAACTATACCAACTGTCCATGGTACATTTATATAAATCACTCGTTGAATGACAATGTCTAAGTCATCTCGAGCCATAAATCAAAGCCCTTGTCTGTTGTTATAAGGACGAAACGCACGTTGAATGCAATAAGCATTCAGACACACGTCAGTTTGAGACGGGATTAGCATGAAAATGAAGAATGTTAATGGGTACTAGGTATAGTCACCAGCACATCAAGTTATACAAAACTATCAAATTTCTCCAAATGATTTTAAACCTTAAACTTTTGGTGATTAAGTTCAAAATCAACTGAGAAAAATTGACATTTTGTGGTAACTTGATGTGCTGGCGATCGTACCTACATACTGTCTGTTTTACCTTTGACGTGCGTTCTCATTTTCCCCCTCATCCTCCTAGCCTTTGTCCCACCTGTGTTCGGGTTAGCTTCCAGTCTAATCAGATGTGGCTGAATATCGGTATTTTATACGAATTAACTGCCATCAGACCTCCGCAACTCAATTTCTGGGCAATACCGATATTTGAAGGATAGACCGGTTGCCAGGCTTTCTAGGCTTCTGGCTACCACTAAGGATTTTCATAGGTGTTCGTACAAACCGGAACCATCGGTTTTACATGTTCTTCGAAGCATGGAGAGGTCTTGATGTGTTATGAATGGTCACCCATTAACAGCTGCTCGTGTCAAACGGATCATAATCTTGTAGATCTGTTGATCGCCGTAGTTATAACTGAGCCACATACCGCTGTTCTTAGGTTTCCGTATCAATAATACAAGTATACTAATAACTTACAGGGGCTGTCTTAATTTTTGTAATGAACAACAATGTATTAGATACAATAAAAATAATAATAATAAATAAATTATTGTTGATAAATTAAAACGGTAGATATTAATTTAATGTTGACAGACACCATTTTTTCTTCCTCGCTGGAATATAAAGAAGCAACGAAATATAACAAAATTAAATTATTTATAATATACACGGGACTTATATGCTCAATAACTGGGAGTTTTACCCTACACAGAAGTATTTTATTATACTTCTGTATAGGTTCAGACTTCTAGAGACTCTACGCTACTCTACGAACCTATAGCGCGACTGCTATGTTAGATAGCCGTCGCGCTACAGGTTCTTGGTTCGAATTCGAGGTCGAGCAAAGTGCTATAGAGTTTTTTTGTAATGAAATTCTCAGTAGTTTGTGTTCGGTTGATGGCGTGATGGTAGTAATAGGTGTTAGTATCGTAATTCATAATTTTATTTAAGATTCAGTTAATTTTGTGTTTGCTAATGAAACTACTTATAATTGCATTCCCTTCTAAAATTGTCCGTATTTCACGAAATTTATATCAAAAGAAAATGTAAATTCGCAATTAATTAGCTATACAGTGGCGTGACACTTCCTGTAAATAAATTGTTACGTCATATTGTTGGCAACACCGGCAAGGCTATAAATCTTTAGAATATGACTCAAAATAGGTTGCGTCAGATGCGTGTATCTAAATCAATAATAGGTATTTATTACGGTTAGCACCACAAAACTAAATGGAAATGAATCGAAACAGTACATCCGAATTGGAAAAAAAAACCGGAAAAATTCACACTAATACAGAAAAAAAAAACAGAAACTTTCCCACTTGAACAGCAACTTGAAAAAAGAAACCATTGAGGTATTAAGTATCTTACCTGGTACTATGGTCCTCAAGGCAAAAAATTGGCGCGCTGGCAAATAAAATCCATAGCGTGTATTGCAGGCAATCTTACAGAAAAATAAATACTTGCTTAAAGCCCTACTAATTTATAACGCCAACATAAACTGGTAATCTAAATATGTCATAAATGAATAACCAATGTCACAGGTAGAAATAATAATTTTCTATGTCGTAGGTTCAGGGTTTTACAAACTAGTCCAACTGCTGGTATCGCTTTGCTGCGGCCTTATCCGTCGCCTAGCCCATATTGACCTTGCTACGAGTCTTGTTTCATATTTGCACTGCTATTATTACTTGCAATTTTGCAAGGAAACGTCATTTTCTATGTGCATTTTAATTGAACAATTAAAGTAATTAGCCGTATGGATTATAAATATGAATCACTTGAGACTTATAGGAAATAGAACTCGAGACAGTCTATTTTTGATATAAAAGCCTGAGTTATAAATTTTATAATTCTTGCACTGTATACGACATCGTAGAGCAAGTTTAGTAAGCGACATAAATTGCATACATCCGTAAGTGTGTATAAGGAAAAATAGAAGTAACATGTCATATTATTTTATTCTTATATTCTTCATACAAAAACATTATAGTCTAGTGTATAAGAATAGGTATCCACTAATAAGTTTAAAATAAATAGACATAATCAGTATACGTATTATAGAGAATAATTATATTTTTAGAAGTTGTATCTTGTATCCGTAGGTAGATACCGAAGAATTATATTATTATGATAATAGCTGTCACGTTGTTTTAAAAAAAGAACTGGTCTATTTCGTGTCACGTGTAGAGATAATATTATTGTATAAAACATATGACAGAAAAGAGATGCCTAATACAGTTTGAGATTACACTATATTTAAATATACATATTTAGCGGCGAAATTATAGAAACTAGTGGTCGCCCGGAGGTCGAAATTCGGACGGCAATAGTTTTCTGCACTCCTTCTGATTTATACAAAATCATACGTTACTCCGTGCGCGCAATTTGCTTAAAGTAGTGTATAAAGTGTTTTCTTCACGAATTAATATATAGATAGATTGTCATGCTCACACTGTTTATATGCTTAGTAGATTAATTTATGTTTAAATAAATTCTGCCTAAACTACATATGATTGTTCATGGGAGGATAGACTTATTATTATTTGTTCAATAAGCGTCGTTTTGTTTAATACATAATATTGTAATTTCAATGTACTTTAAAGGGACTATAAACGCAATAATATAATGTGGACACGTGACCTCTACCGACTATCGCACGCGTCAAAAGGCAGATTAGCTGTCATTGTTTACATTTAACCTCCGATTAAGTCGTTATTCTGAGCGTTAAACATAATATATTTACTTACATGTAACTGTAGACAATATGGCGACCTGATAAGGACGTTAATTTAATTGATAATTTATTGTTTTTAAATTTGTTTAGCGTAAACAATTTTATACACATAAGCCTAGGGTACCTATCCAAAAACTACACATAGCCACATGGCACAATTCTCTCATACTACTTTTGCTATGTCCATGTTTATGAACCTTATCATACATACTTCCCTACGCGCTGGACGCGTACTACGTGATCTGACGTCTTTGGAGGATCGCAGTCCTCACCAATCAGGTCGGATAAAAATAAATATTTAATTATCAGAGTAGGTATAGACTGGGCGTTTGACCTGGGCTCCGAAGAAGCAAGGTCAGCAAAGCAAAACGGATGTTTTTTGCTTTGCCTGACCACAGTATATTTATTATATGTATATCTACATAGTGGCCTGATTGACATGTTACTTATAAAAAATTGTATTGGACTATAAACATCGGGGTCTCAGCAAATATCGTGACCGAAAAAAATCCATAAGACTTGAATGAAAGATAGAAAAATATAAAATTCGATTACTATAATCGAATTTTATATTTTTCTATCTTTCATTCGTCTTATGGAAATTTTTCGGTTTAGAGGGATTCATTATTAATCCAAAAAGAATAATTATACCTATATTGTTCTCTTATAGGATAATACGAATCGTATGTTGAGTGTAGTCCAGTAACTTTCGCGATTTTACATGCCACTAAATGTAGATAACTGCTTCATTGGTCGAGGAAAGTGATCTTGGGTTTTTCTATGAAATTCTCAGTAGCAGCTCGGAGCCTCGGAGTGCCCGTGCCAGATGAATGGCTCGCCCCCTATATACATGGGACCTAAACATACCGGCGAAAAAGTAGGTAGATTGTAATAAGGTTGTTCCTCTCTTTTCCGATAAAAACCGTATTATACTTAGTATAGTTTTGTCTTGAAGTGTGCCGAAATCCACAGGGTTTAACGGACTGGTACCATAGACCAAGAAGATATAATTTTTGTCGATGCTCGTACCAACTAAAATACGCAGTTGCCATCCCTAGCCATATCGCCATGACTATGGAGCGTGGACTAAAACCCATGACATCATATTAACTAACGGCTACTTAATCTAAGGCTGTCTTTAAATTCGAAAACTGTGCATACTTAAATTAAATCTAATAAATTGTCCGCAAATTCGCAACAGTAAATCCAACCAACAGAATAACATTAAATTATCATGGATCACTCATATAATTTGCTTGATAAGAACGCTACGTAAATATATTTATCGACCATAGGAGCCATACGGTAATCAAAAATTAATAATATCAATGTACCGTTAATGTGGAGGTCGGTGACCTTATTCCCCGGCGGCAGGCGGTCTCGCCATCGTCACATGATGGGTATTTGTCTATGTATTCAAATGTATGCGTATGTATATATCGTAGTATGTACTCGTAGTAATAATAGGCTTAATGGTGTGCGTAAATACAAAAACAAAATTAATATCGGTTCAAAAATAAGGAGGTTACAATCACTTAAATTTTATGATAGACAGTGAGCGCATTATAGGAACATGTGACGTCATTACTGCGTGCGTCATACAAATTGCATAAAAACACTCGTTTTGCGGACATGGGACAGTGCATCCCCTCTCAATCCCCACTAAAAACATTAAATACGTATATCTTAAAACTTACGTCTTATATTTTACTTTCAATAAATTCAACTTCAGACAACTTTGTGAAGAAGGTTTTATGGTTCCGTGGCATAATAGTTGGTGAAGGGTTATTTTTTATCTAGTGGTCACATGCGCGACTGGACCATAACGCTGGAGGTTCTGCGATCGATTCGACCAAGTCGAGCAGTCCGGGTTGAGCAGAGTTATTGGGTATTTCAATAAGTAATATTCTTAGGTCGAAGTTTGAATTTGTACCCTATCAATTTCGCCCCTGTTAGTCCCCCTATGCTCTAGTTCCGCTATGCTCGACTCACAAAATACCTACTAAAAAGTTTCGTTATGTGCATTTAGAATTATATTAACACATTATCTATTTCCATTGTAGGTCACTCAATTGAAAATTGATAGTAGGTAGATATTTATAGTGGCCATTTACAAAAAAAATATCAGTTTCCACAAGCTTACGCTTCATTAATCATTTCGGACAAAACGCTTTCATGAAACTGTCATTAAAATAAATTCTACGTTCATTAATAAGTTCAGTACACTGGGCGTCAAACTGTCTGTCTGTGCGTTACTATAACTAAATATAGTTTTTTGTTTTTTGCCAAGTGGTAGGAAAAAACTGTAATTAATACCGACATGGTGAGGTATTGTATGTCAGATCAAACGTGAGGTTGATGAACTACAAATAGATTCAAAGCAAGAATGTACAGAAGAACTTATAAAACTCATTCGCTATTTTTCAACGTTTGTATTTCGTATTTTTCATTGTTTTTAATATAATACGACATTATTAAATAGGTATATTTATACATTTTAATGGAGAGAAGCGGTTTATATAGGTATATATTTTGAACATACCATCACGCTTGTATTCCCCGAAGGGTAAACAGAGGTGTACTAAGATACACCCACTCCAATGTTTATCCAGACTCCTGCTTGTATTTCCTTCGTATTATTTAACACGTCCACTCTGTGGTCGGTGGGCTGCTTGCTTGTATGCCAGTTATTTGCTAAAAAAAAATAGATAAGATATATAGCATACAGCCTAAACATTAATAACATAATAACAACCATTATTATGTGACACAATTATAGATATGGCACATTACAGCCGTCCTTTCATATCTGTAAGTCAAAACTCAAAAATAAGTAAGGGCTTACAATATTGATCTTCTGTATATATTTACACTGTGTCCTGTTCACTAATTCAGTTCAATTGTTGGGTTGATGCCCTGTTTTTATATCCTGTTGGTAACGAAGGACATGGGTGAAACAATTGTGTGGATGTATAGGAAATTGTATCAGCGTCTTCTATGTATTGTATTTTGTATGTAATGCCAGGTGCAAAAGGAAAATGGCCGTAATGTAGGTGGTTACGCATATCAATTATTGTTTTGATTAGCGTACTGGATTAGTAATTCGTCGAAACATTATGTTGTGTATTCTTACGTAATTATTATATACCTACTGTTATAGAATATATAAGTAAAGCTGTAGAATAGCTTCAGAATTAGAATCAGATAAGTAAACCCCTTTTCCGATAGATATATTAAATATAATTAGAAAATATACGTGAACTTTTAATTTAAATAGCTCATAAATTTTCTACTTCCATGTTGTATTTTACAGAAGTGCATAACGATGTGGGTTACTCATTTATAATGTGTGTTAATGTTAATTAGGATAGGTACTTAGTGTCGGTCGGTATCCAAATTGTACCTAACCTTTTTTAAATGTTTTCGGGACTAAATATAACATGGTGTTAAAACTATTTGGAAACGATTCAGTTACTTATTCTAAACAGACTATATTCAAGTTTGGCATATACTAACAATAATGTTGTATATGAAGATTTCTGAAACGCGCAAAAACAAATGTGTTTGATTAACCTATTGAATACTCAAATGTAATATACGGTATACTGTAAGCGGGACAGAATTTCAGTAATATTGCAAGTGATTTTACATTGCTAAGTAGTAAAATCATTTGACGACAGAATTTTTCTATAAGCTTTTGCTATTTGCCCTTCACGTCTAAATCACAAGAAAAAGAGCAATTAGACATAAATGACAGTCGGTCGGTTAAGAATAACGACGTCGTTTATGTCGAAATATAAATTTTGATATGACACGATGAGTTCGACTTCAAAAGAGACTTCTCTTGAAGACCCTTTGAGTTTTTTCAGCATTTCTTCACAGAGATCGTCAGAGGGCCGAGAGAGATATAAAAATACTTTTAATACCTTTCAAGCAAAGAAAATAATAATATTTTGAGCCGACAAGAGACTGGCCTTATGAAGCTTTATTAATCAAACAAACAAACAACACAATATTTTTCTGGTATATCCAGTCCCTGACTGATTACCTAGTTCGCGTCGTATCCTCCTTATCAAGAGACGTAGGTGAGCCAGGGATTGTCAGAAACTGTAGAGTTGGCACTGGTTGCTAAGAGGATATAGTGTTCTTGGGACAAATAAAATAATAATGTTAGTAAAAATTAAAATCTTTGGAACAATATAAATTACAAAGAATACTTGCCGAAAATACGATTCTATAAAAAATACGACAAGTTCTATGACAAGTTCGCTTCAGGTGACACTGGTCACTACAAAAAAATCTTGGGAAAAATTACAAAGAATACCAAAAGAATATGATTTTATAAAAAATACGACAAGTTCACCTCAGGTGACACTGGTCGCTACCCGGAAATAGTGTTCTTGGGAAAAATAAAATAGTAATAGTCTGATAAAGAATACAATTCTTTAAAAAACTAAGTACGACAAGTTCGAGCGTCGACCTCTTGGCCCACTTAGTTACAACTCTCGATAATTAGCAGTTTGAGATAAAATCATGTCTTTGAACATCACCGTTTTTTTAAAATATGAAGGAAAATATGATTTAGGTCACTGTTAATTTCTTAAGAATATGAACATTTGTTTTTAGGCTAATAGTATGACTTTGAATAGATTTTTCCTGTTACCAAAGGAAGTGTTGAGGCATTGTGCGGTGTGTGGTTTTATTTCAAATGTTATTTTTAAATCAAAATGATATCTTTACATTGATTTAACGGTGGCATTGTTTTTGTAGGTATACCTAGTCGGTCTTTTGCATATATTAGCAGGCTTTGTTGTCGTTTGAACAATGTGGTAATACATGATTGTGTCACCCGTAGTGAAAGTTTGACGTCTACAGAAGTTGTTGTCAAAACTGATATTCCAGGATGTTTGGCAATGTTTACACTATAAATAATAGGACTAGATGAAAGCCATGGTGCCACGTGTATACATATTTCGACACTTATAAAGTTTTATTGTTATCTGACGTAATCGAATAGAACGAAGATATAATTTGCATTTCTGTACCGGACAGCTCGGCGATATGACCTTAAATATAAACACGAAAATGGACATAGCAACTGCGTTAACGGAGATAAGAATTGTGTGTTATTTGTAGATAGATACTGAATGAACATTAAATTGTCTGTAAGCATTCATTTTTACAGTAGGAACTATACAGTTTCTGGATCTAAAGTAAAGTAAAGTAAAGTAAAGTAAAGTAAATTTTATTGTTTCTGATTGAGTATATAAAGTTCTTATACATGCATATATGAGCGTAACATCAATCAGCCCTTGACGGGCATACAATAATTAAAGAATGGAATTTTACAATAATAGTTTATCCAAATTATTTACATAACATGATTATATCTTATTTTTGTATTCTAAGAATTCCTTCACAGTATAAAAACATTTATCTGTAAGCCATCTTTTTAATTGTACACGAAATACTCGTAGTGGCAATTCTCTAATTGTCTTAGGTATTTTATTATATACTTTAACACACATAAACATACTATTTCTATGTTGAAGGGTAGTTTTACATTTTGGCACAATTATTTTTGTAGAATCTCTTTGGCTGTACAGACTATTATCACATTTTTTTCAAATAACTGTGGAAGTTTCCTTACAAAGAGTCCAATTTCGAGGATATAGAGACAGCTTAATGTTAATATTTTGGTTCTTTTAAAAAGTGGTCTACATGACTCTAGAGGCTCGCTATTACATATTGCTCTTAGACATTTTTTTTGTGATAGAAAAGCATCGTTTATTAAAGTTGAATTGCCCCATAACAATAACCCATACCGCAAAACTGATCCAACATAGCCATGGTACGCTGTAATTGCTGTACTTTCTGTTGCTGTTACACGTAGATGCCTTAGTGCGTAAACAAATTTATTTATTTTTGTACAGACGTTTTTTATATGTGACTTCCAGTTGCAGTAATTATCGACAGTAATACCTAAAAACTTTATCTCATTGGTTGGATTAATAATTATATTGTTGTGTTTTAGAGTTATTCTATTTATTATTGTTTTGTAATTAGAGAATTGAATATATTTAGTTTTAGTCAAGTTAGCATTAAGATCATTATATATTATAATATGTAAGCCATTGTATTATATGTCCAAGAGTTTTATTAATCTCTATTTCATGGTTCTGAATTACTGGGTCGTTGTTGTTTGGGATAATAATGCAAATATCATCAGCAAATAGAATGCACTGGCGGTTTGTAATATTTGGAAGATCGTTAATGTATAATAAGAACAAAAGAGGTCCCATCACACTTCCTTGTGGTACTCCTGTTTTATTAAGTCGGTATGTTGATCTAGAAGGTATGGATACTAAACTAGAATTGAGGTGGTTTATTTCAACGCACTGAGATCTATTAGATAGATAACTTTCTATCCAATTCAACGCAGGTCCTCTGATTCTATAGCGCTGGCACTTGTTTAAAAGAGTTGAATGGTTGACAAAATCAAAAGCCTTCGACATATCTAAAAATATAACTGTCACAGGAATTTTATTGTCAATATTTTCTGTTATGGTCTTCATTAAACAAAAACCAGCAAGAGTAGTAGACTTATTTTTTTGAAAACCATTCTGTTCAGCTTTTATGACCTTAAATTTATTTAGTGAGTCGACTATGCATGATTTTCTCGTATATTTTTGAGAATACAGGTATCAAAGTTATTGGTCTATAATTGCCGAGTTCAAAAACATCATCCTTTTTATATAACGGTTTTATAATTGATAACTTTAATTTAGTAGGAAATGTTCCCTGGGTTAGGGACAGATTTATCACGTATGCAAGAGGTGAGGATATTATATCTGCACATAATTTTAGCATATCTGTAGAAACAGACTCATATCCCACCGATTTTGTGTTATTCAGACTTCTAATGACGCTTACTACCTCTATTGGTGCACAGGGTTTCAAGAATATGGAAGAGTTTATATTATCAACACTGTCATAATTGCATTTGATATATTTTTTTGAAATATTAATTGTTGTATAGTATTCATTAAAAGCATCCGCTATATTTTTAGGATATCTCAAACATTACAGCCTCTAGACATTCCAATTAGGCTTCTATCGTGAAAAAACCTTAGATAAAATCAAGTCATCATCATCCTTCCTCCTCAAATAATATATTGTTCCAGTAAAAGCAAAAAATAAAATATTGGAGTGCCAGTAAAATATTTATAAATGGAAACAAATAAAAAGCAAATATCTGTCGTCATTTCCTTCCATCTATAAAGAATGTCAAGGAAATAATGCAAAACCCAAACCCTCATAATATTGCTTATCTATCTTATATATTGTGTTTGGTCGCACAGTGGGTAGACAAGTTGACATTACAAATTGAGTTAGCTACTACTTCATTGTCGTCTGTCAACCTTTCTATTCATCATATAAGGTTACTTTGTCTCATTTCAAGTACTTCCGCGTATACTATCAGTTAGTTTTCAACAATGTTTTTTTTCGAGGACGCTGTTGATTTTGCTATTACTATGTATCCTTCTTACAATGAACATGAGAAAAGGATAGAAGAAATGTAGTCCTTAACTGAACTTACTGCAGTTGGAGTTCATAAGGTGCAAGTTGACGCGAAAAGCCCTTATACTCGTAGTAGGCGGGCAGGAAGGCCTCTGCCCTGAAGTGAGACAATCTGGTTTGATTAATATCAAACCAGTTTGATCAAATGGACACAAAGGTTACATAGATAAAAAATATAATAATAAATCTATGTTACCTTTGTGACCATTTGTCTGTTCACCTTGTTTTGTTTTCGTTTATCTCTTGTTTATAGACAATGAACTAGGATACTATAGTTATTCACTGCTACCACTTAGGGAAGGTCAGTGCTCTGGCCACTAGGCTAATTTTGTGAAATAGTTTTACTTTGCAGTTTGAGGAAGTGTCGTTATTTTATAGGCCGTAGTTTGTGTTGAGTTGTTCGAGTATTTGTTGTTTTAACCTACTTAGGATTGGCACGCTCGCAAAAGTTGTGATGTTTGTTTGTTCTAATGTCGATACTTGTATTTTGTTATTTGATCCTTCTAAAGGATGTTTGATTTTTAATCATTACTTGATTATTGTCACGTCTTAAGTTTTACATTTAGAAATAAAGGCACGCTGCGTAATATTCATTGATCAATTGTCAACCTACATACTTGAGAGATTTCACGAGTGCGTTTGAAGTTTTACCTTACCTGCACAGCCTGCATTTGACCAGGTAAATTTAAAAACTGTTACAGTCGTGGCGAATGTTGCGAATCCTTTAGCCATGACTATAGTGCAAGGGAAGGCAGGTTCAGGTTTTAGATCCACGAGGAGTTTGATCGCATCAAAAAAAGGTAAACCTAAAATGTATAGATACAATTGTATTATACAATGACCTAGATTATTAAAAAAGGTAGCTATTCCAAAGTTCAACAGTACATCGATGTATCACAATAATATTATAAACACTGGAAAGTTAAAAAAAAATACTATAAGGGCCTTCGCGATGAAGGGCCGGACGCCGACGTGACGGATGTATGTATAAATAAGATTCGATAAACTGACCTGATTGATCGTTGTTACTGAAAGATGCTATTACCGGGAAGGTATTTAAGTTGTCATCATTGAATTGAAGTAATTCTTCCTCATAGGAACTCCTTGCGCAGTCGTATCTATTTTTGAATGGATTATCACGTATTTATGGAAAATTCACAGTAGAATCACACCATATTTTTTCCTCTTCCGTGGAAGCTTTTATCTTAAGTGCATTTATTCTATATCCGCAAGTAATCCGGTCTATATATTTGAAAAGAATGACGAAGGAATCCAATTACTTAAACCCTATGTATAATCAGACGTCAAGTAATGCTGTCTGATCTCCAAAAATAAACCGTTCGCCAAATCCAGATTTTATTTGACTTGTCTTTAACAAATTTTATTTGAGTACATGACAATAATACCTAGTTGTGAAAATAAATATTACCAAATTTATACTAAAATCTTTGTTTTAAAATGATATTGCAGCAATGCAAATTCTAATATTATGAGTGAAAGACGGAGCAAAACGATCAAAATCGTAATCTAGATATTTACTTCTTGTTATCTATAGGGTCCATCGAGTGGCTATAATTTATGTCAGCTTAACAAACATATGTAGATATTCAACGAAATTGGGAATCATAGTTCTCGCTCCAGAACTCTTTTGTATCTATGTAAATCCAAATATAATTATTTTGACTAAAACGCTATTTCAATAAACTCACAGTGTACAGGCTTAAAAATGGGACAATTACAATTTTATTTGGCGGGCCAAGCGAACAACAAAACAACGCAAGAAAATACACAACGCTTACATGAATTTTACGTAATTCAAGAATACAGTACCTACACCGATTACCCCATTTCCTACACAGACTAACTGTCACCCAAAGGCGAACGGAACGATGACGTTTGGCACAAACAACCGGCCGATCCATATACCGACCGCGACGCGTAAACAATCGTGACCTATTTCACCAACAGTTCCACTATGCAGTTCCGAGAATGTGACGAAGAGCTAATGTATTGAAATTTAATAGCTTTTCATATTGTTTGTTCCTTTGTTTTGCTTGTGGAGTACTGTAAAGTGCAGCTATTTGAGAACCATCACAGCTATTTAGAATTCAGTTATGAATATGCGCTTCACAGTTCGGTACCAAAAACACGATTCATTTACGTTCTACGGATATTTGTTTTGAGTTTGGGTGTACTTTGTAGTGTGAATAGTAAAACCTGACGAGACGAGAAAGAGATTACCTAAAAAAATATTGATAAGGGATCAACTTATGCACCACGGGTCGCGAGCTCCTTTCCCGCATGGAGCAAAATATTGTATGATCTCCAGATAGTTCGATGTCTGGGTGTTTTTGTATGGAAGAATTTATGTTTTTTAAGTCCACCACGTCCACGATCCTATAGAAAATCTTAATGGGGAGCAGCACATCACTTTAAAAAGAAAAAGAAGAAACTGTAATTACTACCAAACTTGACGTTGTCATTACTTTGCTAGTCGTTCCAAATAGAACTCTGGCTTCTTCTTAGCGTCTCTCCATTATCGAAGGTTGGTAATCAGTAATCAGCTTGTAGCGCTCTCTTATGATAATTATTATCATCATCATCATCATCATCATATAACACTGTTTTATGTTCACTTAGGCCTCCTCTAATGTATCTATCGTTGATACTACCCAATACTTCCTCCACGGTTTTGATACCGGTCTATTCCTTGGTGTAATACAAGTATGACATTTTTCTCCTTCTAAGTCTTCTCTTTCGATCTTGCTCATAGTTATGTATAGCAGCTGGTTTCGACAATAATCTATTACCTTATGCTTGTAGCCTAACCAGGAGTTTATTAAGCTATAGATACTAGTATCTCTCGATGATTTTAGTTTCTGAGCAATCATCAGAGGGATTAAAATCGCACTAGATAGGCTCCATATATTTTTTTTTTAGAGTAGAGTCCTACTTACTTTTGTATTCATCAAGAGAAGTTCTTGCCAAGTTATTTAATTATTGAGATTCCTATTATTACTATGATTTACGTTTCTCAGTAGAACAACATTAAAAAGTTCCTCTAATAATTTAATTTGTGCATCAAATAAACTAGGTTATTGGCAGACCTGACTTGTTACTTCGTAAAATAATTTGGCAACACAATTATTATATCATAGTAAATCACAGCACATTTGCCTTTTGTTTGTGCCAAGATGTGTGCAAGTTTTCCACGACCTACACTAATGTCGAGGACCTATTTAGCAGCCTTTTGATGGCTGTTTTCAATATGAAATACAGAAATGTGTTTATGCATACGCATAAATTATATTTGTTTTGCTTTAGTTGCAAAACTGGCCAATTTAGGTATTTATAGTCCTTTGTTGATTACTTAAAGTACACTTACATGAAACCCAATACATAAATAACCTATGCAATTTCTAACCTATTGCACTAACCTAAGCCAACATTAAATAAAAGTGGATATTTCTGTAAAATTAATACTGTATAATAATTCAGGCTAATTTCGAAACAACTATCTATTTGCTTGATTGACGACGATTGATGGCGATTAGTCATCTGACCTGTTGAACCAAATTTGATAAATTTTGGAATAGATTAGTCCGATAAATAGTTCCTATAGATTAGTCCTTGAAGAAGGAGATAGGCTACCGGTTAACTAAATAAAATTACGGGCACAGCTAGTTGCCTATAAAAGAGTTGAATCATTCGTATTAAAAGTAATAGTATCAATACAACAGACACAAGAGGCTATAGATCCATTCTAAAGTCAACGTCGATCAATTACAGACATTAAAATGTGCATTATAAGCGTTCCAGTAAACGCTTGTGATGCAGAAGGAACTAGTTAATCTACTGGTTAATTGGCCGTTGATAGATGATCTTGGTTAGTGTCTGTCGGCACGACAAAGCAAACATTAACTGCATTTCTGTATATTGCGGAAGATAAAGCTACTGATGAAGGAATCAAGGTCTTTGTGTCACTAATGAAACTTACTGTCGTGCTTAATATCTCTAGGAAGTTAAGCGGACGTTTTATAATTATTGAACTAGATAGGTACTAAAAAGATTTTACAAGTATAGGGCGGACATTGGGAGCATATCCATGCAAAAAAGGTTGATCCTGATTTGATTTGTTTTCTCTCTCTGTCTGCCTGACATATGACAGAGACGGAGTGACTTAGAGACCGATTTAAAAAGTTATAGATTACGATTGTTTTCTAATGACCCCTCTATTGCTAGTAATATTTAAACGTGTTTGTTTTTACATTTATTTCTGAAAATTGGAGAATAGTTAACAACAAGGTTGATATGTTTTTTAAAGATGAGATTTTTTATAGTGAAATATTTATTTTTAGAAAATTATATTCATATTTACGTTCACAATCAACCCCACGTTTATTGGTTCAGTCCAGTCCATAACGTGGCATGGAAGAAATTGCAATAAGTCCGCCAATTAGATTTTTGTATTAGAATAAGTTATTGTCTTGTGTATAGGTATTTTTGTGTACATTATATAATTCAATAATAAATAATCATTATAATTAACAACTTGCTCTTAGAAGTATGTAACTTATAATTTTATTGCATCCATTCATTTATTACGTAGTATCCTTGGCTGTAAATAAGTGTGCATTGAAATGCGCAGCTATAGAATTTTCTAGTAATTAATGGAGTTCAAAGGCAGCTCATAATTTCTTGTTAGGTAATATCATAAGAGTTATATTCATAGGAAAATCCCTATTATTAACCATTTATAAGTAATTGCGGTTAGGTAAAATGTGATGGTGTTTATCTACATTCTTCTATGGGTTTTTTTGTTGTTATTTAGAAATAGAAGACTGGAAATTATTTGATGGATTGTGGATTCTTTTACTTATGTATGTCAGTGGGAAATATTGTGTAATCAAGCATGAGTTATCACTGTTGAATAAGTGACTAAGCTAGTGAATTTCGAAGAAAAACCAGTCGTAGTTATTATTTGAATATTTAGTTTAACTTTTTAATTAATAAATGTTTTTGATCTCAATGACTCACTCGTACACACGGCTACAGGTCAACCTATACAAAACCAGTTAAAGCGGATCTCGAATTGTATAGACTTCCCATACAATAAGATGCCAGCGTAAACTGGTTTTGTATAGCTTGATGTGTAGCCGTGCGTACAAGTCAACGTCCTTTGGGATGAAAATGAAACCGCGGGAAATAGCTAGTAATAAAATTTATAATTTAATAATAAATTATTTTAATTGTTTTGTTTCAGGTAATTTCCATCTATAAATACAGCTTTTTAATAATCACTGTAAGTATTAATATATTTGCAATTATATTTTATACAATGTGGTTTTTGGAAAGCCTTTTTAACAGTTCTGGCAGGTTATTTGTCATCATTTCCGACTTTTAAGGTAAACTTCGTTTCGACTATAAGTAAAACATTCTAGTTAGGTACATAGCACTCGAAATTGCGACATCAATAATAACTTTATTCACAATTGACAATTCACATATTAAAACTTTTACTTAAAATTCGTTATCGTTTTAATACACAATTGTGAGTAAGTTTATTTCGTAACATACATATATAGAAGTACAATTAAAATTATGGCAATACTAACTTAGAAATAACCGTGGGCCCCAAACTAGTCACAGCCTGTATCTTGGCGGCCCAGCTTACCAAGTTAGGTGGCCAAGTTATTGTCGATTTCGCAATTTTAACTGCCGTGTACCTAGAATGTGGTAAAGTGAAACAATATGCGAAAAACAAAAATAATGAGTTTCGCGCACAAAAAACCTTTTTTTTTGGGCGTGATGTTAAACTGGTATCTAGGTCATCCAAATCTACTTGGGAATGACCAATGAACATTTGAACATAAATACTTATATCATCTTCTAAGTAAGTTACGCAAATAGGCAGAACGAAGAAGACTTATTTACTCACATTGTTTACAGAAAGTGATTTTGAAAAGATAATATAAAAGTGGAATATGTCAGCTTATTTGCCTGAGCTAGTTTTTCTATTTGGTGACTTGACAGTTTCATTTTAACTGTCACATTATTAAGTCTTTAGAAAATACTACCTACAATATCATTTGTTTGGCAAAAGATTGCAATATATTCAGCGAAATTATTACGAAACTTTCACAGAAAACTACAATATTACGAATACTTGTAGTCTTGTATCAAGAAGTTTTTAGATGTCACAGATAATGTATCCTTTTTCTTTGACAACTGTTTGACATTGACGTTTGACAAGCAAGATAGTTTAATAGAGTACGTATAGGGCGCTTATACAACCATAAAATAAAAAATTAGACACTATTGTTCTCGGGTGCCGGGACTGGGCCGTACCACAAAATGTTAAATTATTGCGAGCACATCTCTTTCTCACTTCCTAAAAATGATCCCGTTTAACATGGTAGTACCTTTTATCATAATTCCTCTTGAAATAATTAACTGTGGAATAATGATATAAGTATAAATTAAAGCATTTATTCTAATGTCTTTCCAGCTAGAAACGATCGAACGAACGACGAACAGATGCATACAGCATGAAAGTTTTCTAACTTTGTAGGTAACTCATTGTATTATAGTGACGTGATGCTCTAACGGCTCTAACCCATTCTGTACACCGGACGTGATATTCTAAGGTTCCCGCCTATTATCGGGTTTTATTAAATTGTAGTAGGTAATGCACTGCGCACTGCATATTACATTATAGAATACCGTTTGTCTTTGATATTGTCGTATACATTGAAGGCACGTGTTCTGCCGCGACGAAGACCATATTTGTAGTATTCGATTATCATATTATTTATTGTTATATTATGAGATATATATATACTTAGTTTACTAGCCGCTGGCAAGTGATTCTAAGTAAGCGTTGATGTATTTTAATATACCTTGCAGCGTTTCCATTGCACCACGATTTCGATTCTGAATATAATAATTAGTAAAGCACTCAGAACTTAGAGCAATTGTCGCAGTAGTCAGGTAATTGGGGTTTGCATTTCGGGTTGTGGTTTCGATTCGCTTTTGCAATAAATATTTTAATGGTCTCTTGGTATGTGGGAATTTATGTTTGTTCGATGATACATGAGGCAGCGATTAGGATGTCAGCGTTTTGTTTCACCCCAGCGATTGTGGCCAACCCAGCTGTGGTCCATACCACAGCTTCTCAGGGTCGTGATGAATGTCACAAACCCCTTGGCCTTCACTATAAAGCAAGAGGAGGCAAGTTCGGTTTATAGCCGGTACGAGTCTAATTCTTCTGCCATCTCCCAAGGCAGCAGATGATACATAAGATTTTCTGCAAAACAAAAAAGGATCGTGGCGAATGTCACGAATCCCATGGCCTTGACTATAGCGTTATTAAGGAAGGCAAGTTCCAGTTCGACATACTTTATTATAGTACGGAGAATTCTCGTGGATGGTCTGCCACTTGGGGAGACAGCAGGGTATTGCGACTCGTACCGACTAAAAAGCGTTTTTTTTTTGTCTCAAACATATTATGGTTTCTTACTTGTGTTGGGGTAAACTTGCCTTTCCTTGTCCTATGGACATGGCTATAGGATTCGTGTCATTCGCCATACCCAGGACAGGCTGTGGCCAGGCGTTGGCTATACCCCTTTAAAGGGCGAGGCATAGCCTTGAATCCTGCAAGTTCAACATATCCTCCTGCTACCCTAAGCCTCAGGTGGCAGATGACCTGTGAGAATTTTCCGCGGTTTTTTTCTATAAATAGACTGGTTTCGTAATAATTGGTTTATTATTTGCGATAGTTTGTATGTAGTCTTCAATTAATTAATTAATTAATTCACTCAGAAAATTATTATTTGTTTGCATTGAATAGGACCGATTTGCAAAATTCTTTCACCAATAGAAAGCTACATTATTCCTGAGTGACATAGGCTATCAATGATATTAAAACTAATAAATACCTAATACATACTTCTTCTCGTTCCCTATTACATGGGACCTAAACATACCGAAATATGGGTGTACATAAGTACACCTAGACTCTGCCTAACCCTTCGGGGAATACAGGCGTGATGGTATGTTATGTTTTACATACTTCTTGAACGATAAGTAAATTTGCCACTCACATGTGTTGGTTACATAACTAAGTTTTGTTTTCGAACATAAAGCATGTTGAGGCTATCAAGAAATAGTTACCAATTAATCGGTTATTCGTTCAAGCGTACATTTAGCGCATTTTTATCCTGATAAAAGCATTAATCTGTACGATACGCGTACCTATCTAATCGTGATTGTGAATGGTGATTGGTAAAAATAGATGAACTTGAGTGCGGTCGTATTATTCAAGATCGTTTCTGGTGTTGACGGCAATGAGACATTCTTGTAAAAGTACTTATGTGTTTTTATTTGTCTTTTGTAGACTATTTTAGAACTTGTTATATAAGTTTTTATAGTGAATTGGTAATTGATAAGCTGTTTACACCTACTTTCGCTTTTTTTTTGTATAAACGATAAAGTAAACTCGTTTTATTTTAGTTCGAATTTCGGAATAGGAAATTCAGTGCCACGAATTGCGCTATACTTAGATATCTTTAGTTTAGTATAAGAATCTGAATTTACTAGTGATGATGACGAACCTTATTAGATCGAATGGCTTAAATATGTATTGTCTTTGCTTAATACTCTGACTGAAATATTCAAATAATCTTTATACAAAGTACATCACATGACATACCCATGCATCTTAATACCTACTCCTCCATAATGATGTCCAGAAGACTGGCAGCATTGCCATGTCGAATGCCAATACTAATTCTTTGACCTGAGAATAAGCTAGCCCTAGTTATGAATGAATGATAATATACCGAAATAATCTAAATCTAAACTAATGTTATATTATAAAGAGGAAACATTTGTGTTTTTGTAAGTATGTTTGTAATGTTTTCACACAAAAACTACTAGACCGATTTCAAAAACTCTTTTGCCATTAGAAGCTGCATCTTCACTGAGTGACACAGGCCATATTACATTTTTTTTAAATAGAGATCCCTAATAATAATGCCATAATATAATCCAAGGGTGAAAACGCGGGCGAAGCTGCGGGCGGGAAGCTACGAGTATATTTAATAAAAATATTATTTTTATCCTACACTGACATGCAGTTTAATTCAGCAAAAAAACAACATTAAGTAAGCAAGAAGCATTGGAAACGGACCAGATATGGCCAGGCCTCAGGTACTGCTCTCAATTGATTCGTAAGCGATTTTTAATGAGTCCTTACTAGGAAACTATTGGCTTAATCATTAGACTAGGCAGGTACGGCCCCAGTATTAGGTATATGGTTACAATTACATAGTTTGGATTTATTGATTTTCAGAAATAGAAATAGTGGAAATCAATTCTTTTATAGATAGATATATAGATAGATAGGCTCTGAAGCTCAAGACAGTCTTAAAAATAAATCTAAAGATGACAAAAGTTACTGAAATGCATTCATATGATTTTATAATAAACAAAAATCGAATCATATTTCATTTTATAATAAAACAAAATTCTAATCATATTCTAATTTAGCTTCACGATGGACAGTACATGCATTCGGATACAAACCATGGAAACAGTACAATGATAGAATTCGTTGAAATTTTGAAATTCAATATTGCTGCGTCCTCTTTCCCGATTACTGTATCAATATTATTGATCCTCTTTAAAATATTATTGTAGGTCGATCCTTCGACATGTCAGCTACCTCTTCATCACAGCTGAGGAACAGAGCCTTATCATCGTTATTCACACATTTGCCATCAATTTACGTACTTACGCGTGCAAACAGCGTGACGTCTGTTGTCTTAAGAGGATAAATTTGGACATGTATCTCATTAACACCATTTCGCGCGATGTATTTTAAACATCGGAGGAAGTTTTCTGTAAAGATATATACATACATATATAGGTGATGTATTGCCTGGATTTGTGACTGAGTTTTATTATGTACATCGACTATATAAATATAGTCTGAGTCATTACATAATCACTATGCTTTACATGCGATTTATGATTGTCGTCACGATATTAATATAGTCTGAAAACGAAAATGGATGATTTCATTTTTATTTCTGGTGTAGGTACACAAATGAGTGGGTACTTATAATTTTACTACTATTCAAATATTGAAAATAATATTGATAATACCAAGATTATCAGTTATATGCTACAAGTATAGTATAAGTAGTAGTACCAAAGAGATTAAAATAATATTTTAACGTCTTTGAGTAGGTGACAGGTTCACATCGAACTATACAAAAGTAAATATTTTATTATTGTAAAAAATAAAGTTGAAGTTTTGAATTTTACTTAGTTCCTTCAACATCTGTTTCGTCTCTGGTACTACAAACGACTGTTACTACTAGATTAGTCAAGATTGTCAGGTCAGTTAGTTAAACTTTGAGTTATCTTAGCACTCTTTACTGTATAGTCGAGTTGATGACTGTTACAATTTGTTTAAGTGAGCCAAGGACATCGTGCGCAAATACTTTGTACAAATATAATTGCTACCAGATGTTCATTAATAACTTTACTATACTAAATATTTTTGTGATCTGTAATTGAATGTATACATACATACATACCATCACGCCTGTTCTGCAGTGCGCCGGTATGTTTAGGTTCCATGTAATAGGGGGCGAGCCTATTTCCAGTAACCGTGCGCAAATCTAGACTCCGAGCTGCTATTGAGAATTTATAGGAAAGCCTTGCTCTACCTGGAAATCAGTCCCAAGACCTCAAGCGTTATGTATGCTTACTACCTGGACCGATAACTTTATCTGTCCGTTTACTGAAACTTCATTAAGAACTTGACTGATAATAAAAAATTACAAATCTGTCACCCTCATTGCAGCCAAAACCGGTCCACTGTTGGGCAATGGCCTCCCTCATAGACTCCCACAAGGTCTGCTCATATGCCGCCTGCTTATATTGACATTCTTATTTTTCTACTGATAACGTTAACGGTTATTACGTTATCATTAACACTATAAGTGACAGCAAACTTTTTGAGCGCTTTAAACACAATTAAACGATGTCACAGCAATATATACCTGGAATAACGCATTTGCAAGCAACTTCAGAGCGTTCAAGAAGTTTGGCGATATCTCTACTATACTACATATCTTCTATTCTATCTATACTACATTTTAGTGCACGTACTTAGGTCTATTAGTGTTATTCTGTAGCTAAGCCTCGAGGAGAAATAAAACCTGGCATAGCGTGTCTTCATGAATTACTTAGTCTTACCTAGCGTAACTAAAGACAAAACTAAAGTAAACACTGCGATAAATCATTTTCCAATCACGTTTCTAACCAATAAACCGTGGACATGAAAATTTTCAATGCGTAATACCAACGCAATAATCGATAAGTTGGTTGCGCGTGCGCTGAAACGTGTGCGGTTATCTGAGATTTACGACGCTGTTTACTATAAGTATTCTACAAGGGGTAACTGTGAGTGTCATATTTTGTGACAATGGTTTACTGTTCATTCGCATGTGGGTAATCGTGGTTACTCGAGTTTAATGATTAAGCCTCGTGTTGTTTCCGTATTTTCCCAGGGTATGTCGCGTGATCCAATTTCAAACGTGTCATGTTTTATTATAACCTTGAAGAGTCTAAAGAATTTGTTTGTCAGTGTTAGGAAATCCTTAATAGAGTGACTTTCATAATACATGAGGTTTTAAATAAAATTTTCCTCGAATAATTTAAATACATAATGCATTTTGTCTCGTCTTTCAACATGACATTGTTCAGCGACAATTGTGAACTGACCTATATTAAATTTTCCGCTGCCTCTTCGACTGCTTGAAGTGATTCATACACTTTGTCCTCATATCTAGTGAACCACAAGTTCGATATTACATCCAGTTCATTCTAAGAAAAGCCAATAATGTAGCGATTATAGCGTACCGTATAAATTAACGGTATCGCCATAGGAGTACCGCAAGGCATCCGCTTGGGACCCTTTTTATTTACACTCTATGATATCGGATAACGTGTGGCGTAGTAACCTAAAGAATGCATAACAGTAAACTAATGAAATTTAACGCCACTGTTTACGCGGAACGCCATGTTGTATCAACATAATTGAGCTGACACGTGGGCATTGAACGTGAATGACCGACGACTTAAAGCATAGTGCTACCTCGTTTGTTTACACAACGGAAGGTAGTGCTACTATTTCATAATTCACGTTTATACTAGTTTGCATTAATTCTGGTATTATTGGTATCAACTTATACATTCGATTGTTTTCTAGCGGTTCACGTGGCTATTCTTAGGCAAACGATAATTCAATCATATTTTATGGCCTACCTCAACCTTCAAATAATTTTCTTTTGTTTTCGCCTATGCTGCTGTTTACCGGTGCCATACTTAATTGCTTGGCTGGTATTACCTAATGTGTTTTTAAATTATTGGCACTTGTCAAGGTCGAAGCCGTAAGTTGGTTTCTATTCAGAATATTAAGCGTTTGATATTAACTGTTAGCTAACTCCATTGAAAGTTTTAATAACTTCATTATAGTATAATTAAAATATGTGTAACACCCATGTCATGTTATGATTGACGAATGTTTACAAAAATATTGTTCGTACTATTTCTTACACAAAATTGTTTTGCAATTTATTCAAATTGATTACTACGGTATTGTAAATTATTTGTATTATGTTTATGAACCATGTTTTAAATTTGTTCCATTATTGCATAATATAAGCATATTTAAGCATTATTTAAATATTTGATTGTTATTCGCATTTCAAGAATGAATGTTTACGTAAGTAACAAAAATTGTTTAGTTTGTATCTAAACAACGTGGCTTTCTTTCTTTCCTTGTTAAATAGGTGCATTTCTGTGAAGGCTGCGGGTAATAAATCTGAAAAATGTATCTTCTTCTGAGAATTTCGTTTGTTTAAAAAAAAAGAACATCTTCGTGGGTGTTATCTTATCAATTTCATTTTCTAGAATAATATTTTTTTATCGACGCTTACATTTATGAAATGTTGTTTGGGTCAGCGTGCGAAAAAGGTAAGAATCATTACACTGTGCAGATTTTGTAGGCTGACTAAGCTAGAATTTACCAACGAAATAAATAAGTAATCCATTTCTTTATCAGCAACAGATACTCATACTGCTGAAGTTGCCCCTTCGTTGGATAATAAGACCAAACTCTACCTAAGCACCTACAAGCACAAAGAAAATGTAGCAAAAATAAACAGAATTATTTAGAATTGTATTTGGTAGCCAAATAATCGTTGGTAAGACGAGACCAACACATTGTTGTAGCCAATTAGAATGAGTAGATGCGTTTGTTTGGTCTATAAATTGATCGTTCAACCAATTTGGGAAAGCGGAAAATCACCCGAACGTCAGTTGGCGCCAGATGGACGGGTGCCAGGCTTTCGCCCGAGATTATTGTAACTTTATTATGTGAATGAGACTGTAGGACAGTTAACTTGACACATATTGTAGGACCTGAAATTGATATTATTAGATAACCTCCTTTGTGTTTTATTGCCGCGAAAAGTTTGTTTATTTAGGTCTTTATGAAATATCTAGAAGCCACTAGGCTCAAACGTATAATCATGATTTTAGAATCAAATGGCGCTGTACGTAATGACACATAATAGGTAAAGCTCAACTGGTCACTTTTTATCATGACGGAATCCTCATGAACTTTCTCCTCCGCGACAACTCGTCACATCAGCAACATTACTTTAAAGGCTACTTAATTTGCGACAAGTTACAAAATTCTTGGAATGGTTACTAAAACATTGAAACTCTTGAAAATTGAAAAAGTAACTAAACAATTAAAAAAGTATTGAACTTTTTGAGATTCAGGGACGAATCTTACGCTTCTATCTGGCAACATACAACAGAATTTGATATAGGAAGGACATTTTTAAATTAAGAATGTAACAAAATCAAATCCCTTTAATGGTCTAAAACAGGGATCCCTAAACTATTTTGGTCAAGTGACCCCTTTTCCAAAATGAACTGTTACCTCAGACCCCCATGGCCTAATGACCTACTTTTAGGATCAACCCCCTTATTCATAATGGTCCGCTAACTTAAAACAGCTGCTACAGAGTGTTGTTTTTGAGTTTTTCATTTTTTACGAACTTGAGACTTTACATTACTACAACAATGCTATTTCCTACAAAAATATTAATTATTCTTAGTACACGTAACACAACATAAACAATACAGTACCTACCTACCTATCTTGAAAGATTTAAACTTGTGTTAATGTAATAGGGGTCGATTTTTAGACCTCGTCGACCCCCAAAATCAGTTTTCGTTTATGTCGACCCCAAGGGGTCGATATCGACCACTTTGGGAATCCCTGGTCTAAAATATAAAGCCCGCTACTGCAACACGGTTGACGTTTCAGAGAGCGATTACGCCAAAGTTCACTGGGATTTAGGCAGTAACTTGGGATGACGATTACGATTAAAACTCTCTTTGCTGTGATAGTTTGACGACAATGTCTGAGATGTTAGCTTAATTAATATAAGCCCCTATTACAGATAAAGAATATTTTAACGCGTAGTACTATTACTAAAAGTCGATATACACACATGCGAGTCTACACCGCTTATCTAATGTACTTCTACACCTTGACCTCTTGATACGATGTTAATTAAATACTTTTTATCTGTATTGGTGTAGATAAAATGATAAACAGTGAGAAACATAAGACTTATCAACTTGAAAATGTTGTTTATAACACTGTATTCTATCATCAACCCATTAAATGTCAATCTTGAATAAATGTAGCCCTTTCTATAGCCAATTATAATTATTAAATTACTGCTAGGCATGGGTATCCCCACTGTATGAGAGGGGTTTCATAATAGTGTAGGTACGGCTCCGTCTAGGAACCGACCACAGCACTATCAGAAACTTTATGTATCAAAGGAAGATCATAACTAAATCGAACATAATTATATCAAAAGGCTTAGACTGCTTTTGTTCTAGCATAATGTAAAATAGACGCATGCTTGATCAATATTTAGCAATGTCAGGCTTCGTGGCACAAATGTACATCAATTTATGATGTTGGGTGAGCAATGCGAGCAATATTTTATAATATTCTATCCATAAGTACCTACTATGGTAAAAGATATCAACTGCAGTATTGACCTAGTTATTGTTCCAATAGTTATATTCAATTTTGTCATTATTTCTACTTTGACGTTTTTATTTACTTCAACGGCTATTGTATTCATTTTATTATTATTTATATACTATATTTGAATATGTATACTTAGATTATCGACTAGAAGCGATTGGAAACTGAAATGAAATACCTAACTCTTTTGTGTCATTCTTCTTCATTCTCTGTTTCAACTTTCTTAAAGTGATACAATATTGCCTAAAAAATCTTAATTCTCCAGGTCAAGTAGTCTCGATTTTTTAAGCATTTTATTATTGATAACCGTGTCATTGACGTGTTACGTTTTATAAAATGGCTACATCAATCACATATAAACCAAAAAGTGTTTCACTGTATTTATATTTTTAAAGTCGAATAAAAACAAACCTGACACACAAAGCCAAATGATATATTGTCCACTATTTCAAATTTAATGGCGTATTGCTTACAAATTTCCTGCTATATATTTATAATGGTACATTTTGATGTGTCCGTTCTAATTTCATATGTCGAATCGGTGTTAAGACGAAGTAAACTTACCATAAAATGCTCACATGACAACGATTCTGTATTTCAGAAAGCGGTTCTATTTGTTACAATGTTGGATCCATTCCAAATTTTATGTCATAAAGTACTTAGATCATCGGAATTAGAATAAAACTGTCATTGTACATACAAAACACAGTAAACTTTGTATTCTTGGACAAGTCTTAGAGGAGATTTCAGAAATACTAGGTAGGTATATGCGTAAATAAATTTGTAGGGCATTCGAGTGTTGGAACAAATTTACACCAACTTAACTACAATCAGAATCACACAAATCTATTGTAAATAACACAAGACACTTATAAGTCTTTAAACAACATTAAAGCAATTCCGAAACAAATTACTTAAGAAATTGTGAAAGTAACTGACAGACCTTCAATTATTAAGCTTTATAATTTCCTTTTCCTTAATTACAAAAATGTCTTTATCACAAAATTATACCAATAGTGTTTCCTTTGATATCAACAAAGCTTATTATTAAATAGCTTTTATTCCTTTGTTATTCCGGTGTTCTGAAGGAAACCGAATGGTCTTGACACATTAATTTGGGCTTTATCGTCAAAAACATTCAATGTAATTATTTGAACACCGTTTAATTTCTTTTTTGTATCCGATTTTAAATATGATACTAAGCATTCGGTTCTTAATTAAATTATGATAAGATGCTGCGTTTTTTTATTATTGTTATGCCAAAAACTTTGATGAAGTCAACAAATAAAAAAAGATGGTATATTTCATACGTTAAAGGTTAACACATTTCAGATAAAGTTATTTTTTTATATCATTAGAATCAGGGGCAAATTTATCTTTTAAATTTAATATACAAAGGTTATATAGTAAAAAACCGTCTATATTCGACCTTCGTTTAGGATAACTATTAACATTTAAACATAAAACAATTCCAACTTTCAGTATTGTGTGTTACAAAGTTTCCGTTAAATAATACTTCAAAAGTAAACATTGACTGCGCACGAATTCGTAATATTTTGAACCAAACAAATGACTTAACGCTGAAGGAAGTGGTTTCCCGGATCGAGGACCGGTCGTTGCAGAGGGGAATGACAGAGATGAAAATATAGAATAGAAAGGGATGTGTAGAAAACAAAAGTGACCCTGAACGTAAGCGTGGCCTAGTCCCGGGTGGATCAATAATAAGGGACAAAGGAACATCTTACGTAAGTCGAAGGAAGACCGGTTTTGGGGCCTTTACGTAATGATGAATACAAGTGAGACGCAGCTTAAATATCAGTACTACTCGTATTAATACTTAAACTTTTTAGACTTTCTGATTTCTGTTATGAAAAAGCTTATTAGCCATAGACCATAGAATTCAATATAAGACGAATGTTGTGAGGAAACTGTAGCGTCATGATATCAAAATGCAAACTAAGGATGAGTAAGCGCATTGAAAATTACTATATACAAAAAGGAATTTGCCCTGCAAAGTGGCACAATAAAGAAAAGTATAACTAAAGGTGTCAACGATAAAAGGCTTTCTGTTAAAGCTCCTAACAAAATGCCTTTCGAACTTATGAATGAACCAGTGCTTTAGAATTTACGACAATCAACTCTAGGCGTCAAAGTGCTAAAAACCTTGACCGTTGCTTAGTTTGCAGTTGTGACAGCCCTATCTTAATATTGTGTACTGAAACGGCATTGTGTTGCGAAAATTTTTAATAAAGTCCCCTTTTCGGGCTGCGTTACAAAGTCTTTTGGGCTTGGCCTTGTTATGAGGTCACATTTCTCTTTACTGAAGCAGCTTGATTCAGAATTTTGTTTGAAATAATTTATTTATCATTTCAATATTCTTTTAATTTGATTGGTAACTTGACCTATGGTAATGTTTTGTTTCTCTCAGAACAAATAAAACTAGTAAGAGACTTGTCAAGTGTTTTAAATGTCTAACAAGGTAACATAACACCTTTTTGGAAGGCCTCTTTTCTTATCTGTTAAAAGTTGAATAGCACGGATTAATGTTTTCCTCTATAAACTTTATAACAGTGTTATGTAAAAAAATATTCTTATCACAGCCAAGCTACGTTATTACAATATTTTAAAGATTTGTTTAAACATATTTGCATCTTTCGTTTATGTTTAAATATTTGCGGGAACTTGGGTGTTTTTTTCAAGTTTTTTTGGTAGTTTCACCCACACATACGCACGCCTACGAGATAAACTAAAAAGGTTGCATACCCAAGACTTCCCTCTTTGGTATTCACCTTAAATTGATTTATGGCCTCCGAATATTTGAAAATATTTTCATAACCTGATTTTATATCCGGTGTAATAATGTTATTGTTAATTTATGCTGCAGACTATCATTTTGCTTATCTAAACCTTATATTTCTTTCTAACAGTGGATTAAATTTAAATAACGTATGTTGTTTCCGTTATTCCATAAAGTAATTACATAGATACGAAAATGACCATGCTGACTTCCTCAAGTTAACCGGTTCTTGGACTCGTAACGACTGTCATATGACTATTAGAATGATAACACGGATGGACTGGTTTAACATGCTCTCCAAAGCATGAAGAGGTGTCACTCAATTGTGTTTTAAATGGTCGAAACATCGATAGCCTTCATATAGAAATTATATTCTGCGGTGTTACCGAGATAATAATATTGTAAAATTGTTATAACTTTGTCGATTGATATTATTACCATAGCTTTTCATAGTTTTCGTAAAGCGTTTAGAAAAACACACATGTTGCGTAAAAATTGGAATGGTTTCCTGTATTCAAATTCTTAATTCCCTTGGATAACAATAAAGTTTAGGAGTTGAATAAATAATAGAAAATTAACTACACATGTTAAATTCATAAGTAGAGATTTGCGCACATAAGTAGCAATAATTTAAGGTTCTGAATCACAATAATAAGTACCACAATCGCATCTGCGACAATAAGTTTAAAATTTTCCGCTAATTGAATACGTTATTGTATTTACGATACGCATTCATTGAAATCGTTGATATCCATTAATTAAATCGCACAATAAACAATGGCCAAGTGGCAATGTTTTCGGTGGGTCGTTTCTGGCATGCGACATGCTTTAACATTCTGATACGAATTAAAATAAACTGTTTACATATGACTTTGTATATTTAAGGAGACTTATCGTGGCAAAATAACATACAGCATGTCAGATAAATCTATAAAGATTAACTACGCTTAACGCGGTCAGCCTATTTCTCAATGGATATCCATACTTAACTCATTCGTATGTCGGAGAAATGAAGCTATCGATCCTGCTTGACCGATATACGAACGCAATTGTACTGAACTATAGCCAGACAGGGTTATGGTAAATTCTAACGCCGTAACTACAAGCCAAGTAGGGTTTTTAATCGATACGTGTCCGACATACAATTGGCAGCCGATCCGGAACGATTCTTTTCACAGCAGAATAAAATAGAATAGAACTTTATTTGCATAGGTCGTAGGAACATGAAATAGGTTGTTATAATTAAAACATAGTATGATCTTTGTACGACAATTTACCTGATTAGCCATGCAAACATTAAATATTGAGGCTATCTATGACCCATTTTCGAATTATTTTATTTGAAATTATGCTGTATAATTGGAAGAAATTAAAATTTGAAAAGGTTCAGCAAATAAGGGAACAACATACATCATAATACAGAAAATACCTTAGTTTAACTGTGTATCTTATAAAATCTATATTAGAAATTCTACAGGAGTGCAGTGGTAAATCAGCGACTGTGTTCTCTCGAGTCGCCTCACGTAATCTTCTTTAGACAGGTACACAATCACCAATAGTTTGTTCCTGGAAACCATTGACTAAACTGGATGAATCTATTACGTATTATGCTTACGAGAATCGCGTTTTAATTGTACGTGTTAAAGTTGAAATAGTATTTTGTTTTGTAGCAAATTATTGAGCTGCGCTAAAATCTACGTGGATAATGATGTCTTAATGGTAAAATTTAGCTTTCACTCCTTAAAAATCATACAACTCGCATCTCTCCAGTTTTGGGTATCTATATACTACAACATAATTGTGTTTTTATGGTTTAACTGCAGGCTTAAAAAACAACTAATCTACATAGATATGTATATTTGAGTAGCAACACAGTATTGTTAATCCTAAATGTAAACATAAGAAGCAGTGATAGTCGATGGATATGTGGACCCTAGACCACCAAGTCTCGAGTTAGAATTCAACGTAGGATTTCTAATACAAGTCGTACTATTCACTTTTAGAAGTCATGTGGGAAATCATCGTCAGAAAACCTGCATGCTTGCGAAATTGTCTCGGCGTGTCAACCCGCACTAGTGCATTCTTAACCCCGTCTTACACTGAAAGGAGTGCCAACCACTAGAATAGTAATGGGTTGATAAATGATGATGCTGTTAGAAGCTGAATAAAATATTGTCATAGTTAAACAAACACGCCATAAAAGTGTTTTGAACATTTAGTCACCGCTCCATGATGACCCTGCTATCTAAATTGGCCAAATTGATAAAAACCAGTTTGTTTTCCATTCCATTCATACATTTCAGACAATTAATTTCTTTATTTATTTTTTGTTGTGGTTTGTCGGTGTAGTTTGTTATCGTATTACGTAAAGCATGGCAAATATCTGTCTTTATTTTAGAATGCTTAAAAATAGTTGCTCGTAATTGAAAAATTAATAAGTGCAGGGCATCATAATCACAGTCAAGTCAGCCTTATTAAAACTATGTAGGCGGCAATTTTTCATTCCTACAAGATGCGACTGAATATTATTGTTTTATATAAAGCCAAGCTAAGCTAAAATCAAACCTTCGTAGTTTATTTTCTAAACGTGTTCTCCGACCACGGATAATAAAGCCACATTCTCTTTGTGTCCAAGGTTTGGTGGGGTTGTCATGTGTGAATAATGTTCTCCGATCGATTGATCATCGTATTCATTTATCTAATTATTAATATTTATATAATAATATATTTAGTTATAGGTAAGATTTGCTTTCTATATGCATGGTACTGAAGTCCAAATTATTTTGTTTTGTAACGATCGGCTAGGAAACTTAATTTGATTCTATAGTCAGTAAATCTACTAAAAAAATAGTCATTTTATCTGTTGCCGATCCTATCATCACTATTGAATTTTTAATTCACTGTGGTAATGGAAACTTCCTACATCTACATCGGCCTCTAAATCGCTGGTGTGCGTTTAAAACTGATTAACTATAAATACGATACTATGACTATTGCGAAGTATTATCTAAAATAACGTATTTTTCTAAGAAACCGTCACATTGTGTCAGCTGCGTATGTTTATTAGTTTATTCGTCGCAGTGTTATATCTTAAAATACCAGATACTTATTATTATTACATCAAAAAACCTAACCACTCGGTGTTTACGTAAAAATCTTTGTTTACGTAAACACAGACTTAGATGTGTTTGCAAAAAGTTGAAACGTTTTGGTTTTTCAAACCAAGGGGCCATTGTTGCTAGAGTCAACAGAGCAATAAAGACTCCACGACTCCGCGACTCACGTGTTTGGCATAAATACAGAGTTTCAAGGTTGCCGCAAATATTGAAGAACCAAATTCCGCGGAACAACACTAGGAATCGAATTTCAAACCTCATTAAGTATGTTCATATATACTGAGGGAAATATTATGACACCGGCCGCCATAAATTGATAAAAATAATTCCTTAGCTGATATAGATATTTTAATAAGTTCGACGGTCTCTTTCACGGGGTCACCAATGGAAAATCATAACATTCCACCGTGTGTAGAGATTAAAAGTATTAGATTTTTTTTTTCAAGAACTTTTGCATCTCTTCCGACCTGCTTCATTTCGATCTACTTATATCACACTCGCATAGCATAATTTTACTTTATAGTCTCTGTAGGTCTTATACATATACGTTCTCATTCAATGAATTTGGTTTACAAATTCCTGGAGAACAATTGTGTTTTTTAATTTCTATGACTCAGGCATGAACTTTGATTGTAAGAAAGACAGACAAAGTACGTATTTGAACACATGGCTGAACAGATGTTTTGATAACTATTACTAGTTGTCAAAAGATTTGCGATGCAAAATGTGAAGCCAGAGCTGCTGTATATTTTTAATCGGGTTTAAAGCATGCGGGTGCTTGGATAAATAACTTAAATATAAATAGGAACTGCATAGAAGTAAACAATATTTGCAAAAACAAATTAACACAAGAAGAAAACCTCTTCCTGTTGCGATAATACCGTTAGTGGATTTAGACGCTGCGATGACAAAAACAATATAAAATTCCTGAAATCTAATGGTATCAAAGTTCATTTGAATCTCATGACCTCGACTAGATAGGGATGGCGATGATTTACCACACCTGTTGTGTGAAGATTTAAGTTTTAAAAATTAAGTTTTATTTGCACAAATTAGGAATGTAACAAAGAAATCTTTTAAATTTCGAATGTGTCAAACTTCAACGTATATATTTTTATTATTTTTCCATGCTCCAAAGGCGTCTAGTCCGCTATCCAAGGTCACGGTCCCTCACTAAATAGAACTACGTCTTCGCGGAGGCGATAAAGTATATTTTTATTTTCAAACCGCACACCAAGCTCTGGCTGTGTGCGTTATGCCACAACACGTGTGCCTGTTATGTACGATCAATAATATGATGTCATCGTGAAGTGTTTTGTTGTGCTTCCATGAGGGTTAATGTCGAGGTATATTTCAGGTTGAATACTGAATATTTTTATCGAAAATAGAATAAACATTGTTAATACCTCTGAATATTTTTCTATGAAAGTTATGTGTTCAATGTGTTTAATGTAGTCCATTCGCACGTGCGATACCGCGTGTTTTTTTACGATTTTTAAACAAACACCTACGTTGTGTTGGATTTTGTAAAACCAAATTATGTTGCGTGTGAATAATATAAACGCCGTTCGATACTATTTTATTTAGGTACTTTGAAACCTATCAAATCATTGTTTTAAATCTTCAAAACCATAAATTGACCTGTCAATAAAGATTAAAACACTGTATTATTAAGCTGTACAATATTATACATATATGCTTTGTGAATTATGTTCTGCGATAGTGTTGTAATTATATTGTATTGCAAAAGCTAATATCAAATATCCCATATTGCATAACAGTCAACGTAATATTATACAAGTGTTGTTCTCGTGTCGATCAAGGCCAGTTCTCGACTATTTTCGCCTCGCATCGCGAATCGTGACGATCGGTAAGTATCGCTAGTGTGGAACAGTGTAGTGATTTATACTTCATTGCTGGCACGTGCGATAGATGCGTTTAGTTTATCGAGCTACTTGGTAGTTGGTTGTATAATTTTTTTTAATGGAGATTTAGAACTAGAATGAAGGCGAAGGCTATGTCGTTTACCTTACGTCAATGTTCATGATAAGTCATGGTTATTTTACGTATGCTACAATGTGACTTTTTGGTTATGTTTCAAGTAAATAAGAATAAATTACAAAACATACAACAATACATATTTATTCATTTTCAAATACATAGTGCATATTGGTACATACATACTTCTATGCGCAGTGTCATGAGATCGATTTCCAACTGAGACAAAGATTTATAGGTTGGTCAACCATGTTTGTAAAGTTTGTCAATTTATAGGTTTGTCTCCTCAACCATCTCCCATAGATGCCTTTTAACAAAGAATTGACTATTGAAATACTACTTTTTACGGATTTTATCGCGTTATATTGATTATTTTAAATTCCCGACGTTTCGGATCCTTTACAGCATCCATGGTCACGGGTGGACTGAGGTGTTGGTCGTCCTAATGTCAAAATTATGGATGCTGTAAAGGATCCGAAACGTCGGGAATTTAAAAATATCAATATAACGCGATAAAATCCGTAAAAAGTAGTTTTATTTCAATGTCTAATATTCGCGTAAGTGTTAGAAACCAGTATATAAAGAATTGACTACCTAAACTTAAATCCAAAGGTATACATAGTATCCAGATCTCTCTGTTTCACAGCTACCTTGATGACAGAGACTTATGCTAGAATTAGGACTTCTTTCAGTTCTAATTTACCAGCGTCTTACGGTGTGCTACAGGGTAGTATTCTCGGCCCTATATTATTTTAATTAACATATTTTTTTTATATGTCTGTAGAAAGCGTGTCAAAAAAACCCTACAACTTTGCGTTAGTCTCATGATGGGGTAACGCTTATCCCAGAGGGGGTTTATTATTTTAGACTTGATTAATACGCAAAAGCCAGCTTAACCTTGCAGATGGATTGATCAGCGTGGTTATTACTAAGCCACGAGCCATGTCAATACCTAAATCATAAAATTAAATAGAACATATTTGCGTATGTATTTGTCGCGCCCATTTACTTTGCTCCGCTTTACCTAAGCCGTTATCGTGTGATCAAACATTGACATTGCAGTAATATGTTCGCTCGGTTATATAACTCACGTTCTACAAAGGAATTTAAAATGTAATGTTGATAAGAATTAACATTGTCTGGCAAAATTGACAAATACCGGAATTTGTCTATTTTGAATACTCATTATTATTATTATTCTAGCCCATTTCGTCACATGCTGGGCAAAAGCATGCCTTCCCTCTTTCCAAGTCAATCAGATAGGGCTATCTGAAGTTTTAGGGACCCAAATTCTGCTGAAGGTTTAGCTGTGCGCTGGTGCTTAGAAGCTTAACAGTATTGTTTATGCTCATTAGTGCTTTGTCGTAATTAAGAAACGATGAGTATAATGATCTGACAGAATCAGTATGAGAATGATAGCAATATAATGAAAATATTAATGTCAATAAAAATGACTTTTGATTTAAGCACAGTGCATTCTCTGAAGGCGTGTAATGTTTGAAGCGGTGGTAGCCTAATGACTAGGGGGTCGGACTTGCGATCATGTGGTTGCCGGTTCGAACCTCACCCATTGCACTACCGACGTGAACCCACTCGTAACACAAGCATTTAGCTTAGCACGAGGGGTTAACAAGAATACTAGTAATGTGTTACCCACATTGCTAGTAATCTTTTTTTTTTAAAAAAAATGGAGAATTTGAATTTAAACATAGTCCTAAAATTCAATGTTAGGCGTGCGTAAATATACATACTGAAAGATGAACCAGACAGTCTGCATTAAATATAAAACAGAAAAATCTAGCCAAGAGTACTTAGACCGCATTCATTTAATTCCGTCCACTTATGTGAAAAGGCGAGCGATTCCACTGGTTCCACCGTCGAGTGAATGAGACGTCTCAAGTGTTTGTCAGAGATAAGATAGGCTGCATGTAACTGTTTTGCATGTGGCAGACTATTCGCAAATAACTAGAAGTCACCAACTACAATAATACTTAATATAGATGGAGACTAAACTACTTGTATAGTCATAATTATGGATCGTGGTTTCTGTTTAACTAAACCTATCTGATTCTTAATATTTCACTTGCAGTGTTTGTCTACACAAATCAAATCATAAATGTATGTTTTTTTTATTGTTATTTTACTTTAAAATCATAACTTCTATTATATTTTATACTTCATTATATTATACTTTATACAAGGATTACGTTGGACATCCAACGTAATCCTTGTATTTTAACAAAAAAATAAAAATCTAGCACTGTTTAATTCTGTTTCGTGTACATATTTAAACAACATTTTGGTAGTAGTAGTATTAACTAAAGTATAGTGTTTTAGTTTTGAACTAAATAAATTAAGTGCAATACAGAGTCGTCTAAATTTAGCTTCAGACTTAATCAAGGAAAATAATGAAGAGTTCTATTACGTCGACTTTTACGGCTTCCTTTATGGGTTCTAGTAATTACTTTGAACTGCCAACTAACGCACAGGCTAATCATTATCATTAACTGACACAAGTGGCTTACTCGTTTTGTCTGGTAATAGGACATTTGAGCCACTAAAACTTGAATTACCCTTAAAAAGGAGATTGACATTACTGGACTTTCGTACATCATACAATCGATATCCATCATTATTATGATGACGCAAAACAAAAAGTTAGAATATTATTTATCAATACTTTCATTTGAAGGTACATTGGTACAACTGCAACCTTTCGTTTGGGGAATACAAGCGTGTTTTTAAGAGCTTCATTTCCGTCAACATTCTGACAATCTCCCTTTTCTGTGGTGCGGATAATTTTCACGGTTCATCTGACACTTGGGGCGGCGACATGAGGGCGGCGAGTATGTCGGATTCGTACCGTCTAAAAACAAACCGCACTCGCCTTCCCTTGCCTTTTAGTCATGGCCATGGGATTCTCGATATTCGCCATTACCGTGACAGGCTGTGAGCCTTCGCAAGTTCCCTTCAAAGGGTAACGCCTCGCCTCCTATTCGAAGTTTAGTACGCTCATCTAAGAATCCCCTACAAAGCATAGGCTTTAACATTTCACATATTACAAAAAAAATATAAATCCCATGCACTTCCGCCAACGAAATCACACACATCGGTGCGTTTGCGCCTTTACGTCATGCGGAAGATCAAACAAACAAAGCGGTGACAAAGGAATTATGAGTATAGACAAGCCCGTCAAAATATGCGATGTATAATAGAATAACAAAGAAATACTATCTATACAATAGAAAATAATGTTTATCGCAAGCTATTGTACGGAAAACGGTTCATGATTAATTTTTCTGTGTTTATTTTCAACTGTTCTGCATATTCTCATTACCGATCCTTATCCCTCCTCTTCAGGGCTAGTCAACTCAAAGCTGCTATGGCTATTTATTCAAGCCGTGACCCTCTTGTCAGTAGAAATAATTGTTTGTCTGGTATATCTGGTAGCGGATCCGTGATAGAATAAATAAAAGATCGCATTAGAGAAATAATATCATTTAACGCACCGGTTCTGCATCTAATTTAGACATTTCAATAAGGTGGAGGCGTTCGCTTAATCGCTAAATTCAAATTCCAATTGTTTTTTTCGCAATTTTATTGCGTCATCTACAATAATGTATTCCAAATTGAGTACTAAAACGATTGCTTTAAAAATAGTTATCTTATCCGATGGCTAGAAGGCAATTGTTGGCAGTTTGCACAGTTTTGGCAAGTTTCTAGCATTTGAATAATTTTTAGACAAATGTTCAGTTATTAGTATTGTAAAGTCGCAATTACTACTTGTCATTTATTTAGAATGTGTTATAGAGAGAAAAAAAAAAGAATTTGAATCCGCGTACTTTGATATTCTACATTTTCGTTTTACCAATTCTAAGTAGGTATACTCGTAGCCTTAACGGAAGGTCTGAATTATTGGCTCCGAAACATCATGTAAATTGTAAATGTTAAAAAATATATAAATTATCATTACTATTACTAGGGTCATTCCTAACCTTATGACTTAAAGAGTTCCATTAGTATTATTGTTTGTGTCTAATGTAATGACGTAATGCTCGTGTATGTTATTTAATGCACAAGTGTGAAATGGCATCGATAATTAACATCGTTAATCAACATCTCTTGATCTTCCGTTTGAACAGAGTCGTTTAGTTCAAGTTCATTTGCTACTTTGCGTTTATTTATCTTTGTCTTACAATCATTGTGAATATCGAGGTTATTTCGCTTGCATATAAATATCTTCATTTAGCGTTTAATATTTTTAAGAATTCAATCAGATCGGATTTTTGGAGTTAAATCTAAAAAGTGCGAAACCTGAAGAAACTACAAATGATTGTTCCTTTACTTGCGAATTGTACCTATACCTCTGCTTATCTTGCGGGGAATACAGGTGTGATGGTATGTTTGTTCCTACTTAATAGAGATACTAAATGTTATTTATTTATTTATTTATCCCACACACTATCTTTACAGGATAACCCCAATACAATAGTGGTTTGCAAACCTACACATTATAATAATACAAACTAATACAAAGCAAGTTTAATACTATGTGGTTTTATTGTCGAGGTAAATGTTGCAAGTGAAGATGCTGGACTCGAATAGAATAGGACTACAGATAATAAAATCACGGAAACCATAAACAACGGCTATTGATGTTTGTCGAGAATATGATCGTTTTCATTTGCCACATTTTGTACATAATAACACACCCGCTCGTTTTGTTGTAAATTAAATTAAACTACAGAAGTTCATTACATGGTTACGGCTATTTTACGATTTAAAACAAACACGTTAACAACATCCAGTGTATCTTGATCTCTCGTGGTGGTGCCATTTACAAAGACAGCTGTCAATAATGTGTCAAATACAGTACCTTTAATTTAGTTACTCATTTTGCCACAGGCCAAGTTATATAGGTCGTTAATTGTTGCCAGCACAAATCATGCGCGTGACAGCTGATCTCTTATTAGCCAAGCACATACAGATTAAATATTATTAGCCAACATACTAAGCCTTTATACCTTTGCCACGTACATGCTAAAGATAACACGTGTTTCCTGTATAATGTTTTAGAAATAATGTGTAACATGCAATATGGTTTTCCATGTATGTAATTTTGCAATTGTAATTCTAAATTGTCACGTTGAGTTGAGCTTCAAAGCAGACATAATGAATGCACTTATTACCCCTTTAGGATTGCATTTAGGTTAACGGCCCAGTTAAACTAAGTAGTTGTAATCAAGTGTAAGTAGGTTATTTTTTCAAGTTCAAGTTCAAATGTTTTTATTTCAAATAAGCCTTTACAAGCATTTATGAAACGTTATGACTCTAGTTGCACGGTTCCAAAAAGTTGATCCTATGGAGAAGAATCCGGCAAGAAACTCCATGGACACTCTTTTAAAATAAGAGGTATAACAATTTTAACTGGTACATTATGGCAATATGAGGATGTGAGAACATTGAAGGTTAATGTCTGAATTAGCTTTAAGTCAATATTAAAATCAAAAGGTTCCCAGCAACTGAGAACTTAATTTCATCCTAAAAATAAGAAGTTATGTGGAAGAATCCACATCATCAAACAAATAAACTATAAATTGTATCTAATCAGACATGAACGGCTAGAATGCACTCACATTTACAGTCCATTTTTATAAGTTGTGGTAAACAATACTAACCATATGAAGACATCCCGAGATATGAATAATGAATATATTCTGGTAAAACATGCCATTGAAGTATATTAATTTGAACCAGTATGTAAATGAAGACAAAAAATAAAAATAAATGTTACTATCGTCAACGTAGTCCTTTATTTTATAATATGCTTTCTCAACAAGAACCGATTTAACGTAATTTTTAAATTTCTTGCCAGTGAGATCAGTAATAGATTTCGGGAGTTTATTGTAAAAACGCACACAATTTCCTAAAAATGATTTATTTGTTTTAGTTCATCTAAATTTAGGAACCACTATTTTATGTTTACCTCTAGTATTATGGTTGTGATAGTCGCTATTTATGCTGAACATATGCAAGTTTTTGCGGATATACATGATGTTTCAAAGCAACAGTCAATCTTAATGAGAATTCAGAATCTACAGTGAAAAAGAAGGAAGGATTCGGTTTTTCATGAGAATGACTTAAAAAATATAGGGTTATTAATCTGAAAAAGTTGGAAACCTTCACCTAATTAAATGCAAATTTGGAGACATGTAAAAAGAAGCGGAGGAAGGGACCTTTGCCCTCCAAAAGGGACAATAATTCTTAAATGTTATAGGAAAATTAATAGCAGTATTCAATGATAAATGTAATGTCTTCAAGCGACTGCGCATTATTCAGCTGAATTAAACTAGCTCTTAAAGAATTAATTAATTAAAATATAAAACATTTATTCCCATACATCATTATGTGGAGCAGTGTAAATTGCAAGGTCTAATAGTGCGCACTGGCATTGAGGGGCAGCTTACTGCATTTTAATGTCAGTTAACTGTACAGGGAAGTAGAAGTAATTAAAGTGAGCTAATAAACTATAGGAATGATATAAAGTAGTTTGAATCACGAGCAGTGGCCGTTTAATCAAACACGAACGAACGAACGAATAAAATGAAATATACATCTCTATAGTTAGCGGTTTAAAATTTATTTAAGTATGGAAAAATCCGGACTCGCTATTCCAAAAATAGTTTTAGATTTGTCAATAATGAGGTACCACTTAAAAATCTAACCATGAAACATGCGCGTGCGACTTTTCATAAATCTTTTAACAACCGTGAACTCAAACATTTATAAGCAAATATCTTACTGAAAATCAACCAAACACAACTGTAGGTAGAGTAATTAAATTATTTAAACAAGCTTTGCTCGTTGGTTTTGAGTCAGAGAGGCAAATCACTGGATGCAAATATTGTGGCGCCTCTTGTATTTGCGAGAACTTAACAGAAAACCTTGGAAGTGTTACCACAGAATATATTACGAATGGTTCAAAATTAATGACCCATAGGATTTGTTTTTTAATTATTTAAATGAGCAAATGGCATTGTGTTTTACGTAGCATGGAATATTTTTATTTTTAACAAAGCTACATTTTGTAGATTGTAGAAAATATTTGTATGTAATCAAATTTAGCCAGCCAATGTTAGAGTTTTATTTATTTATACTTCTAAGCACAAAAGTAGCGTGTCAGGCCGACGAAATGCCTTGTGGCATAGTTTACTAGCCAACATTTAGTTTTTTTTTAAAAAAAACCTTACTAGCAATGTGGTTCGCATATTACTAGTATTCTTGATAACCTTCACACTAAGCTAAAATGCTTGTACTACGAGTGGGCCCACGTCGGTAGTGCAATGGGTGGGTTTCGAAACGGCAGCCACAAAGAAGATATTAAAATTAAGGAAGCTTACAATTTTACACAGAAGATCTATTATGTAAGTGAACTGCAAGACCTGTCATGGCTGTAACTAAACTGAAGGTAAGAGAAGACAATTACGGTTTTCAGTCGGTATAGGTCCTATCGTCTTCCAAGGTAGACGATCCACGAGGGTCTCCCAAACTACAAAAAAATTGCTGTATGGCCGGTTTTTTGGAAAATTCCCACAGGATTGGTAAAAACGAGGATATAACTCGTCTATTCTAATATTATATTATATTAGACTGCCTCATTAGTCTTGTGGAATGGTGGTGAAATCTTGGGTTCGAAACCCAGGTCGAGCAGTGTTATTGGATTTTTCTATGAAATTCTCAGTAGCAGCTCGGGGTCTGGATTAGTGCCCGGTTAACCGGGCAATATTGCTATTACATGGGACCTAAACATACCGGCCAAGTCCATACTTCGTCTACACATGGGGATTCTAATGTACACCCATGTTAGGCAGGGGAATACAGGCGTGATGGTATGTGCATACTAATATTATAAAGAGGTAAAGTTCGTGAGTTTGTGGCCATCTCTGGAACTACTGAACCGATTTTGAAAATTGTTTTACCAATAAAAAGCCATGTTATTTTTGTGAGTGTCATAGGCTATATAGCCCAACGAGGTGTGCACTAGTCATCTAGTTCATTATAATTTTACTTTGCAGCCCATCACCTTATACAATCATAAAATGGTGGCTATGTAAAACTATGCATGATGCGACACGTGCCTGCAGTAGTAAAGGCTCGCTTCAACGCGATATAAACGGTTAAGTGCATATAGCAGACTTTATAGAGTTCAGTTTTGTCGCAGAGGTTACGTCAGAAGAGGTAGGTACCTCCTGGCTATTACTGTTCACGTAATACTTCAAATCTAAGTATGAATGGAATGACTAAATTCACTACCTACTTGTTTTGTAGGTAATAAATTTTGCTGTGAAAATTGAAGAAAACAAAATGTGGAAATGTAATTGCCTCATTTGGTTGATGGTTGTAAGCGCGGCTTCAAAGAGAGTAGTGTTGGGTTCTATGTCCAGGTCGAGCAAAGCATTATTGGTCTTTCTATAAAGCAGCTAGGGCCTTGGATTATGATTTGTGCCTGGTTATTCGCAATAGGCTCAACCCTAATACGTGAGGCTTACAACACACCAACGAACTGACAATGTACATCACAGAAGATACATATCTGCTTTTAACCCTTCGAAGAATACAGGCATGATGGTTTTTTTTGTAAAAATAACAGCATACTATGTCTGCTGTAGATCTCGTACAGAAGCTTTTACATTGTAGTTGCGCAGACGCCGATGACGTCATAGGCGCGTGCGCTGGCGGGCTCTGAGGAACACGTGACAGATTGGGGAAGCCTCCTTATGTTTACTGATAATATAAATCACCCAGTAAGAGTGATGGTAAGAAAGTAAACAAATATTAAACGTGCATAAGAGTCGTTATCTCTGTGAAAATTTTCCGAGATGTGCCTTCTTGATACTAGTAGATAAATCAAATTGATCTATTGACTTTCAAGTGGAAGTGACATGAAGTCTTGGCTTAATTGTTTTGATCACTGACAATGCTTTAGAGGTGGTTATGTTTTGGGCAAAGAGCATATAACCAAACTAAAATTTAAAAAATACGTACCTTCGACACGAAGAAGAAGATTGTTTTGATTGGATAAAGATTATGGTAGTTTTGCGCATTTTACCGTGAGTATAGCCTAATGGCGGCTAGAATAATTAAAAAAAATAACAAATCGCTTTGTGGCATAGAGGACGGGAACTTTGATTGTAATACGGACCGTATCGCATGATGATGATGATACATTTGGTTTTGTTTCAAAACAGTTTGGGCGCAACAACATTCTCATACGGTTTTCATACATACATATTGTCACGCCTGTCTCCAATGGGCTCCAATTCTAGCACACTACTTTCGCTTCATTTACGTTCATGAATCGCTTCATGCGGTTTTCTACAGTATTTAAATACAACCAATCTAATAAGGATTCAAATGTAGCAAGGCTAATAGTCGTAGCCTGTGTTCCCATTGAGGGACCACATTTGAATTTTGTACGTATTAAAGAAACCTAATCAATTAAAAAAACAATCTCACATAAACAATGGAAAGATAACAATTAGACAGCCTATTTCCTAGTGATGTTTGCATCGGAATAATCTGTTGCTTTCTTTTTGTTGATATGGTTGGACATTAATCCTCGGGACAGACGTTGATATATTTTATGTCATCCAAATATTTAATCCTTTTGTTATTGCCTGATGCAACAGTTGACGTTGTGTAATCGTACATTAGTCTTCGTTCTCTTTTTTAATTTTAAAATTTATAGCTATTTCATGGTAATTTATTTCTATCCCTAAATTTGATGCCTTCTAACCTAACCTTCTCCCTCTTATCTCTAACGTTCTCTCTCAGTCTACGTCTAACAGAATTGCAAGTATTTTATTCGATTATCGTTACGAAAGAGTCACTTCATCGCTAATCGACAATTCATCAATCGATTTATTAAGGTTGCCTCACTAACTTAGTACCTACTTGATTGTTCTCAATTCAAATACTGTAAGTAGTTTTTATTCTAGTTCTATTGTTTTTCAAACGATAGGTATTTTTCCTTGTGCGTCACGTTATCTCGTTGGTAATTGAAAACAGGCTGGCAAATGGGTCACGACACGACTCACGCGCATATTATCACATATATGCCCGCTGTTCTGCGGGTTGGATATTGTTTATTGTTTTACACATTTGCACTGACCGGTGTCTGGTATATTATGTCCTAATGATACAGTTATCTGTACTGATAATGTTGTGTTATGTTCGCTTATATAAGTATCTAATTAATTTTTAAAAATGTGTATAAAATATGCTTTTTATTAAAAGTTTTCCTGTATAGAGTTTTGTCTTGTGTGATCTGATAAAACACTAACAATTACATACTGTTAGACATATTATTATTTAAATAAAAATAATTTGACCATTCTAATCCTATATGTATGTACCTAAGTACTAATCTTTCTTCTCTTTTATAATTGTGTTTTTGCAGTGCACTAAAACACATAAATATAAATAATTACTTATGCAGTAAGTTGTATTCACACTGTGTTTATCAATTCTAGAACTAACTATGTACAGTCGTCATCACATTAGGTTATAAAAAACTGTAAAATTCCTCCAAACTATTTTAAATATTAAAACGTTGATAATAAGTTCAAAATCGACTGAGAAAATTTTACATTTTGTGATAACCTGATATACGCGTGCGACCGTACGGCGTACATCTTATATGATCAGGGCTTAGATTCTGGTCTATCTGTGTACAGTGGGTTATAGCTGTTACCTGACCCACCCTAGGTGGGCCGGCGGGGTGGGTCAGGTAACAGCTATAACCCTCAAAACTTGAAATGTACACGTTAATGGTTCCTTTAATTTATTTACGGGTTATGTTCAAAAATAATTTACGAGTATATTGAGGTTTCATAAAAGGCTCGTAATATTGAACTATACGAATATAATAACGAACTAATATTGAAATAAATAACGTATTAAAATAAACATTTAAATGGTGTTTCCTGGTGTACTGGGAGAAGGGCTGGACAGATTTAGCAATTTATTTTATATCCGAGTAACGCTATAAGGGATTTTATTTATCGAAAAGTAAAGCTTTTCTCTGTGTTTTTTTTAGGATGTTTTATTGTAAAACTAGACATGATGTCTGTCTGGCCAGCTACTATTACCTATTATGAATATTTTTTATTAATTTATTGGTAAAACAAATATAATGGTCCCGCATATCGAGTGATTAGCATTCACTTGGGACGGTTATCGATGGTATCTATCGACAGAGCTGCCTTTGTTGGCCTTGCCAGACAGGCTGACATTGCCAGCCTGGGTCAATGACCTCTCGCGACCATGTTTCGGGAATTCACATAAAAACATGGCATTCTATGGAACGAGATATCATGATATATGTATGTTTTTTTAAAACTTATTAGCAATGTAGGTCGCACGTTATTAGTATTCTTGTTAATCTCTCGTGCTAAGCAATGCTTGTGTTACAAGTGGGTTCACGTCGGTATCGCAATGGGTGGGTTTCGAATCGGCAACCATATGATTGCAAGTCCGACGCCTTAGCCATTAGACTACCGCCGCTTCATTTTTTTTGACCTTTGGTTTGTACCTGCCACGTAATACTTTCATCATCAACCCATTACATTGTCCCACTGCTGGGTACGGGTCTCCTCTCAATACGAGAGGGATTTAGGCTATAGTCCGCCACGCTAGCCTACTTCGGGTTGGCAGACTTCACATGCCGTCAAGAAAATCTCTCAAGCATGCAGGTTTCCTCACGATGTTTTCCTTCACCGTTCAAGCGCGTGATAATTAATTATTAATACGCACATAACTTCGAAAAGTAAGAGGTGCGTGCCTTGGATTCGAACTCGAGACCTTTGACTTGGCAGTCCAATGGTGATATCACTAGGCTATCACTGCAATACATTTGTTTTATTTTACATACATAGGTCTACGCTCACAACTTTTTCCTATAGGTTTACGCTATTTGACGACTCTTGCGTACTTCTATTGAGTCGTTAGCATTCACATATTTTGTCATACACACGGCCGTTGCCATTCACCGGGAGTTGCTACTGAGAATTACATAGAAAAACCTAATAACTCATTAGTCTAGTGGTCCTAAGCGCGACTGCTACGTTAGAAGTCCTGGGTTCAATTCCCAGGTCGAGCAAAGTGTTTTTCTATTAAATTCTCAGTAGCAGCTCGGAGTCTGGATTTGTGCCCGGTTAATGGCAATAGGCTTGGTATGTTTAGGTCCCATGTAATAGGGGGCCCTATTACATGCCGGCGAAGAGTGGGTGTATAAGTACACGTCTGCCTAACCCTTCGGGGAATACAGGCGTGATGGTATGTACAATTTTTACTGTTCAGTCCATGAATGTATAAAGCTAGTCCTTTTTCTACCACTAGAGGTCTTCGCCCCGTAAGATAATTAAGGTTGATATTAATATTACATTTAATTATTATATTCTATATTTAATGCTGTCACAGAAGAATTTATCGTATTAATATCTGCAATAATAAATTATTTTCTACAATAATCAATTAAAACGTGTTTATAATTAAATTAAATGCTCAAGAGAATGCTATTCGTATTAATTGTTAGGTGACATGCATTTAACCTTTTGAACGCCAGAGTATAAACGTATCACCGTACCCCTGACGCCAGGCCACTTTTTCTGTCAAATTACACAAGGTCGTGAAAACGCACTAAAGTAATGATTATATTGTTTATTTCATAATATGGTGCGACGTATATTTGTCATATATTTGTGGAATTGGCGTTCAGGTTAACATTTCGTTCGTCACATATATGTGACAATGGCGTTCAAAAGGTTAATATAATAATAAATTCTGTACCTACTATCAGGCTACTTTTGGCCCATAGACCTTACAAACTAACATATATATTATAATAAAACTATGTTAGTAAATAAGTAACTTAAAACTGAGTTTGTAAAAAAACTACACTAGCATTATGTCACTGCGTTATGATGGCATACGAGTATATGTAGAAGAAATAGTCGAGGTACAGTCACAAGCAAGAATTTGTAGACATTCAGTAAAATTCAACAACAATTTTCTCTGAAACTATTGATAACAATTATTATGAGATGTTGTATACTGACATAGCCTTTCAACACATACTTTACTGATTTGTAGACGTTAGTTAGTTTCGACATTTGAATCAATACTCTAGAATCTCAGTGAATGTGTACATATTTTTGCTCGTGACTGTACAATTGTAAATGCATGAAGCGAGTTTGGGGGTCTCCTCCGGAAATCGATTCAAAGGAAATAAAAGCAATAAAAAACATGATGGCGTGGCGCCAAGTAAAATAGATCTTGCATTATGTGTAACGTGTTGTTTCAGCTTCAGTCTAATTTAGTTTGTTAGACTGAAAATCGACCCTAAAATGGGAAAAGGATGAGGATAATTATAATTCAAAATGTGGCCGGGAAATGATTTTATAATAAAAATAATCTGCAAGACAGAATATTATTATTTTACTTATCTATTTCTTGAGGAAAACAGCGTTATATTAAAATTTACATATTCAATTATAGGTTAGCAGGTTGTAATATATCAGAGACTAAGATTAATTTCAATACATTACGGTATGGCAATGTACCTAAGTGTTGTGTATTTAAAGTATTTAAATGAATGTAAACAGCATTATTAACTCTGCTTGAGTAGTTTTCCTTACAATTATATTTAAGTCGTGAACGAAACGTGATTTCTTATAACATAATCAGCCCATAATGTTCCCACTGCTGGGACACAAGCCTCCTCTTGGTGAGAGGGAGTGGGCCGTAATCCTCCACGCGGGCTCAGTGCGGGTTGGTAGATGTCACAGGTCTTCCAATTTATTTAGTTCTATGAAATGCTAGTTTCCGCACGATTTGTTATACTTTTGTAGTCATTGCGTCTGCATGCTCTGCGTTTTGACTCAAAATCATTTTTTTTCTTCAATTAGACCATTTATTTATTTATAAAAATACTATAAATATATGTACCTGTGCGTCTGAACCTAGCCTTTCCGAAGGAGGCGAACTAAATGTTTTTGTTCAGACATATTAATTAGTTACGTGACACATTTAGGTACAAACCCAATTGTATTCATATAGGTCTCCTCCCAGAATAAGAGAGGTTAGGCTATAGTCCTACGCAGAAGAAAAATTTACTTCGCCAGCGTTGTTTCTCGGTTTTCTCTACTATATGCATATATGTATACTACGAGTACATAATAAAACTTCCACTTGAACCACCCTATCGATTGCTGAAAACTGCATTAACATCGGTTGGGTCGTTTAAAAGATCTAAGCGTACAAACAGCGGGAGCGACATTGATTTACTATGTAAAGTTTTTTTAGTAAAGTAACTGATGTCCCACTGCTGGGCAAAGGCCTCCTCCAAATCCTTCCAGGTGCTCTTTTTTTGTGCCACCTCGAACACAGCCCTCGCGATTCGCATCCAAATCATCCCGCCACCTCTTTCTGGGCCGACCTCGACGGCGCTATGTAAAGATATATATGTATTTCTAAACTAAATAATTTATTTTTTGTCCAACAGTGGTGTACTGCGACTACAACGGGTCTGGTCGCGCATTGCAATGGATAGAGGACTACATAGCGAGGGACGTGCTGCCCACACACGCCACCAAATGCACCGGCCTCACTTACACGTCTGGCCAGAGCGAGCTGTACAGGTAACACCTTCATGCATGTATATTTTATAAAAAATATCGTTATGAATATACCATCACGCCTGTATTCCGCGAAGGGTTAGGCAGAGCTGTACTTAATGTACGACCATAATTTATTCGTGTGTTTTCATCATCGTCAATATCATATCAGCCAAATGAAGTCCACTGTTGAACGGAGGCCTCCGCAGTTGTCATAGACATGTTTTGGTTCCGTGTAATTAAGAGCGACTCGATTGGCATTTACCGGGCACATATATAAACTCCAGGGTCTTATTGAGAATTTGGAAAAACCGAAAAACTTTTTGTTTGACCTTGGAATCGAATCTATGATACCAAACCGAAGTAGCGCGTAGAACCACTGCACTGGACTAATGTGGCAGTTCAGCACTCGAGCAATATAATAATCAATTATAGCCTCGTGATAGTTAATTCATCGTTAACAAATGATATTTGTTTCTGTAAATAGATCTTTTAAAAGAAACTTATACAAGTCAATGTCAAAGTCAATGTTTTACATATCTGACCACCTCTGAAAAGAATTGCCGAAACAAACTCAGAGAATCGTTGTGTCTTTTTTTAGGCCAGACAGTAGTTGTATTATTAAATATGCGAGATTTAGAATGTAGGGCAATATCTGAACAGGCTTTTTGGAGAAAGAGCCATAGTAGATTTGCGTTGACCTGTCCTAATTGACAGCACGAATACGTCAGACATCATATTATTCAACAATTATTTAGTGAGCTCAACGACCCGTTGCACGACGCTATCAAATCAGCAAGACTTTTGCGTACCTAGGTCATTTAAAATAATCTTGACCGCTGGCTGGAATAATACCTTTTTTTTTTAACTTTACAAGTCTTCAGGTCAAAATCAGTCAACACGAATAAAAAACATGCTAAAAGCAACATGTCTACTATACATTATTTCAATAAACGCTAATGGAGTGTTTTTATATCTAGTTGCACTTCCCTGAATAGTAATATTTACCCACTGATTAGGACTTGAGGTGAATCACAATGAGTATCAATGACCGTGTCTACTCTTAGTCATCATATCATCCAAATAAGGTCCACTACTGAACGAAGGCCTCTCCCATAGACTTCCACAACGACCGGTTATATGCCGCCTGCATCCAATTCCTCCTAGCGACCTTTACCAGGTCGTCCCACATTGTTTTCCGATGCGTGGTCTCCACTCGAGAACCTTTTTCCATAAGTTCTAGGAGCTATGTGCCCTGACCACTGCCACTTAAGCTTGATAATTCTTTGTCGACAACTTTGGTGTTTCTACAGATCTCCTCATTTCTGCTTTGGTCACGTTGAGAAATCCCTAGCATAGTTATATCCATAGCTCGTTACTCTTAGTGAAGTATGATAACCATATTATATTGATCTCATCTATATTTGGAATAATGTGTATCAACACACAGACAATGAGACCTGTCTACGTTTCACATGACATCCGCAACGCATCAGTGCGGATACACGTAGTGTAGAAGTAGGAATTCAATGGTACATACCTATGTATATCCTACATAGTCAAATACTCGTATCATCATTAAAGCGGGAGCTCAAAATCCTAAAATGTGTGCAGCATTTAATATAATCTAGACAGTTAATTCTAAGTAGCTATGCGTGTCACAAAGAATCACAAAATAAAGTTTTTCTTTAGATTAATACCGAAATTAACAAGGCAAATAATCACTAATACGACACATTTACGACCCTGTATTTGCTCGGAGTTTTTATATTCAATTTTATATAATCAATGTACACCTGCAAAACCACTTGCGGGCAACTTTTTTTCAAACCCATTGTGCTTACAATATAAAATTATACTATTGTTACTATTACTTAGTAATGTCTCATTGATCTAGTTAGGTAGTATCTGTTGGCTTCTGGCTTCGATTCCGACGTTAAGTAAAGTGTTATTAGGTTTGCCCATTTAGAAATTATCACACACATAGTTGATATTTACGTTTCTTCCCGACATCTTTCCACTCACACGCAAAATACGCGCTTAGTGGTAGAGTTACGAAAATTAGCCCGCTATACTGTACCATACCGTACCATACTCGTACGTTTCTGCCCACAGATCAGAATCGAAGTCAATAATCAGGAGCGCGGTTGGCGCGTGTCCAGAAGATGTGGTAGTGGTGGGAGCGACGCTGGTGCGCTTCCTCCGAGCACTCCGACCACAGAAGGTGGTGCTGTTTGTATCGTCCAGGGAAACCGAGAGACAAATAGCGCCGTGGAGAGAATATGACACCAAGGTAAGGAGACTAGATGTAAAAATAATCCCACAGAATATCGACGTGAAGTAGCAGTATGCATACTGTTGCGAATTTGTACGATGAGTGTAGAGCGTTGGAGGCCGAATTGCTCCCTCAGTCCCCTTCATTTTCTCGTTCCCCTCCCTTTTCCTTAAATAGGCTCGGCAACGCATCTACAACTCCTTTGGTATTGCAGATAATATATGAGCGGCGATGACTATTTACCATGAGGTGGCCCACCTGCTTCTTTGCGGAGTTAACCCATAAAAAGACATGTCGACTCTTGAAGGGGTCCAGTAATGGCTAGACTACAAACTGTTGGGTTAAATCAATCTTTGTACACACGGCTACAGGTCAACCTATGCAAATCCAGTTTAACCTGATCTCGCATTGTATAGGCTTCCCATACAATAAGAGGCCAGCGTAAACTGGAATTGTATAGCTTGATGTGTAGCCGTGCGTACTTTAGTCTATTCTGATAAGAATTAGGTCAAAGAATAAAATACAAGGATGACGCTGAAGGAAGCAAGCGCTAAACTAGCTCCCAAATAATTAAAAACAGAATAATAACGGCCAAACATTTTACAACAACGAATGGTGTTACAGGACAAAGTTTTAATTGGGCCGTGCCAAAACAATGGTCCACTAAACAATTTTATTAAAGTTTTGTTCACAGCACAATAATCACATTAATGGCTGGACCCTTTACGTTTTTAGAACATAAATTATTTAATTACCACTGAAATGGTGGTTCGTAAATAATAAGCGACTTCAATAAAGGACGAGGTTCTCATTTTGCCTGTATATGTATTCTTTATATACATGTGTGTTACTGTTCAGCTTAAGTTTTGTTTGTGCAATGGTTTTGACCATCTCACCATCCAGTTCCTAAAGATATAGAGGCAACGAAGCAGCGGTAGCCTAATGGCTAGGGCGTCGGACATGCGATCATGCGGTTGCCGGTTCGAACCCTACCCATTGCACTACTGACGTGAACCCACTCGTAACACAAGCATTTAGCTTAGTAGGAGGGGTTACCAAGATTACTAGTAATGTGTGACCCACATTGCTAGTAGGATTTTTTAAGAAGAAAAAAAAAATCAATTTGTCCATCAAGCGTATTTAATCTAAGTCAATGATTATTAAGATGATATGCTGTTAACGATTATCCTTCCTATAATAGTTATGATAATAGTTTAATGTGGTCTATCATTAGACCTATTCTACTTTTGATTTGATTTATTCAACAGCAAGTTAATTTGTTTCTCTGTGATATAAGGTACAATACTTTTAACATTTCCACTCATTATCACGACATGACATATACCTAGTATACAGTGCGTAGTACCAATAATACCACCAAAGGAACTAGTAAGCTAACTAGTAGTAACTATTACTACATTATCGCCATGCAGCTAAACGCATTATATGCAGGAAGGCCGAATCCCGATAACACGCCCTTGAATATTCCGCAACGTTGGCGTTTTATATAGTTTCTGCATACAATGAAAATATACGGACGCACAACCCGGGCGCCAACGCGGCGGTTAATAAACCTCCTTTTAATAACACGGAAGCGTTTTTAAACAAAATTTTATGGGCCATTTGTTTGCATGCTGCGTAGTTGGTTATTTTGTTTATGTATGCAACTCTAATATGTATTGGAAGCAGTGTTAAAAGGGCGTTAATGACAGTGGATATTTAATAGTATCATGCAAGTGTATGATCTGAAATTGTTAAGAAATTTGCCTTTTTATTGAACTAATATAAAAATCAGCGAGTGCTTTCGACCATGGGAAGTAAAGTGCAGACATATTTTCATTATCAACGCATGTCATGAAATCCACTTGAGCTTAAGCCAACTACTTCTAACAAAATAGCTTGTTGATTTAGTCTGAGGTTGATGCAATCGGAAATATCTTTCGTGTAAAATCAATTTTTATTCATGATTTTTGCTTTAATATATGTCTATCTCACAGTTATTATTTTCGTAATAGGAAGCCGGGGCAAATAATTAACCTTGACGCATATATTAAAATGCTTAAAAACAACGGACTTGTCACATCTGAGCAAGCACGGCCTGAATAGTAATTTTTTTTTCAGATATTAATTTTATATGGACATCCTCTTCAAATTTACCTACTTATTTTACTGGCATGTATCATTTTATGAATAAACTTTTTTTATCAGTGCTAAAAAAATTCTTGCCCGCACTACCTAATCTTCCCTATGTTTCCATAAACTGGTACCACGCTATGACCGGAAAATGCATGCACTTTATCAATAAAAGCGTGTTTTACTGTATTCTCACACGTGATAAGAGGCTGTGTTTAGATTGTGGGAAAGGAACAGCGTTTTTTACCCCGTGGAGCAACATGGTTCTCTTTTCCACCTAAAATCGCGTCTACATTATATGGCCTTTGTGCGTTTACTAAGTTAGTTCCTCACCTTGTTCTATTTCCCAAGCCTAGAAAGCTTAGCCTATATTGAGCAGGTGGTTGCAAGGTCTAGCTCTAACTCGGACCAAGTCCAAGGTTCGGCTCGGACTTGAAAGGTCAACGTGTGATAAATGAAGTTCTAGAACTATTTAAATTAATTAGCTTATCTTTGCACTGATCGTATTGATGTAAGGTATTGTGAATGTCTGTTAATGTTTTCTTTTTTAAATCTATTACTTGCTTGACATTGATATAAGTATCTACTGGAGATAATTCTTACTAACCCTACATTTTCAAATTTAACTAACTCTTTGTATTTTTAGGCATTTTCCATAAATTTAAGTGTAAATTTTTTCCTTCACTATAACTTTCGAATTTAATTTTAGTTGACGGAACGACCGACGTGATTGATCGGGTTCAAATTTAACTCTGAGTTGCTTCATAGATCTTGGAATCGAACACGAAACCGCACGCTCAGCAGTCACGCTTCCAAACACAAAACTAACGATGCACAATGTAAATAAATCAGTAACTCTTCTATATTTATGTCAGTTGTTCATCTTTTGTTTTTAGACTTATTCCATTTTGCTTGCATGCAGGCATTAAGACATGTTTCCATCTCAACGCCTACGAGTTACTTTCCACACTCTCCGTTGACCTTTAAACCGTGCGTGGGTTTATGAGCCGATATCCCACTTTATCCGTAGATCGTGCTTTGTTTTAAATTTATGACTTATCTTCAGTGGTTGGTGTTATAAAAGTATTGTTGCTAACAAATATTGCGAGGGTTCAGCCAAATATTTTTAATTTTGTGGGGTTATGCTCTGGCATAACCCTCTGTCATATGACAAAGTATAACTATACTTTGTCATACAAATAGATATACATGTAAATCCCTATCTTCGTATTAAAGTAGGTACATACGCAGATTATTTTTTATAAGTTTAATAAAAAAATCTAACAATGTAACTATTTAAAAGCGGCGGCGGTGGTAGCCTAACGGCTAGGGCGTCGGACTTGCGATCATGTGGTTGCCGGTTCGAACCCCACCCATTGCACTACCGACGTGAACCCACTCGTAACACAAGCATTTAGCTTAGCACGAGGTGTTAACAAGAATACTAGTAATGTGTGACCCACATTGCTAGTAAGCATTAAAAAAAAATGTGCCAGGTATAGAAAGCAATAAAGAACAATGTCTGGCATAGTTTGAAATATTTTGTAAATCTCATGTAAAATATTATGCTCCTAGAAATCAGATCTGCAGAACTAAAAAGGCTATCAATGATGAATCTTAATATGAGTTACATATAAAAATGCTAGGAAATCACCTATGAATTCTAAGTATGAAGAATCCTATTTGGGTGTCCAGACGTAAGGATTAATACGGATACCTATTTGAAATTGTGTTGTTTTAAATAAATGTTATTTCTTTCTTTCTGAAATTGTGCTGAGGCCTGAGACATAAGTTCATTGTGTTGAAAGAACTATAATTCCGACCTTATAAAAACTGTTCAATAAAGTAGTTTTCATGCCAAATCGAACTATTATCTGGACGTACTATAGTTGTAAAGAAATCTTTCGAACTCACCCGGATCGTCTAGTTAACTGTCTGCAGTCACTGGCATCTTACCAACAGATAACCCAATGACTAATCCAATATAACATTTACATAAAACTATTAAAATTTTATCACATGTTGTTTCAATAATTTCATAATAATCAAGAGTAATAAAACTTTTATGATCATTTAAAGTCACATCTCTGTCAGTGTTGGTCAAGTAAAGACACATATTGTTTGCAAAACGTGATCATTTTATTACTGGATACTAGCTGATTTTATTAGCATCGTCCAGCAATGTGGTTATTGTTGCCTTATGTATGATAGTCATCTCAACTTAGACCAAATTCAAATATATCATACCTACATATAGTTGGCATTCTATTAACTTGAGCATCATTTTACAATGTTTTGACAGCGGTTTCGACGATAATCATGTCTTCTTCTACGCATCCTTTTATGGATTTTCCATTTCCATTAAAAAATTACGGCTGGTTTTAGTAAAAACCTGCCATTTACTGCCTATTTCATTGTCTGCAAAATTAGATAAGTTGAGAACACTACGATTTTACTTCTTTTTTTAGCCACATTAACACCGCCCTAGTTTCCTAACGACATTTTAAAAGGCTTGGTACTTTAACTTAGCTAGGTACAACAATAAAAAATCTTGGTGTGAAAGGACAAGTTAATAAAATTAAATAGGTCATCTTTAATTCAATATTTCTATGAGTTGTGGTGTCTAAAGAACAGTTAGCATTTGAAGTTAAAAATATTGATAATTATTAATAAATAGATTGGATATAAGAAAAATCGTGTCCCGCTCGTGCTTCAGGCTTCTTACAAATGAAATAGAATATTAAGAGAAATTTCAAAGAAAATTGTGGTAGAAACGACAGAGGATTGATAATAATGCCGGCCATAAAACATTATTTTCGTCTCGACGTTGTAATTGGAATATCTTACTGAATGATAGATTTATTATACTTACAACATTATACAACAAAAATACGGTTTCAAAGAAAATTATCTGCCTACAAGATTGTATCTCAAAACATTTGAGTGTCAGAAAAGTTGTATTTAGATTCTCTGCTTGAATATGTTGTAGTATTTTTTTTGTGGCTTAGTATGTTCATTACATCTTATTCATTCATTTTATTTTAGAAATCTATGCTTCTAACACTTAGGTTATAGCTTTCGGAATTGGAAATTTGTTCGTTTGAAACACTCCTAGATCTCTCCGTTTGCGAATGCACAAAAGCAAGCCCTAACAATAGTCCGGAAACCCGTTAGTATCAAGATTATTATTCTGTACGTCATTTCCTGTTGTATTATATTCTTGATCCCTACATTCCTCATTTCATTCATTCTAACCGTGTACAAATATAGGAAAATATACGTTATCGTGTACTCCCTTTACTGTCCTTGTTATGGTGATGACGTCATGGTCTTGGGGGAATGTGAAACAGTGGCGTGGCTAGGCATATGATTTATTATTTCCTGATGCCTCAACTACTAAACCAATTATGGAATTTAGTACAGAGTTAAAATAGGAGTGACTTCGATTTTTGAGATCATATTGTCTAAAACATGGCCAAATTTTTCTCCTATAGTGTAGACGTGAGTTTATAAAATTATGTTGAAACAAAAATACGTCATCAGAAAATTGATAGCAAGGTTGTTCAGGGACCGATGAACGATTATTTATGTTTATAGTCATTCGGGAAGGCTCTTTTAATGGGATACACATGGCTAAATGATAATGGAAGCAATCTCATTTGGTTTCTACGGCTTTTTGAATATCACTCGCGCGATGTTATATTGAGACCTTAATCGTTAAGCCACAATAATTTTAGCTATACTTTTAAACTGGAACTTTAATGTTAACACATTAGATAGCGTATTTCGCTAATGTCAATTCGACGACCCCAAATATATGTCCAGAATTTATTTTATTATTCTACTTCCTAGTTATTATGGCGATGACGTCACATCGGTCATGGGGTTTGCGTCGCAGTTACGGTGGCGTGGCTATTGGTCCTGTTTACTGTTGGTCCCACCAATGACATCATATTCTATTCGTTCTTACAATGTTTTTGTTTGCGAACTCTAGTTGGCGGAAGTTTGGGCTTTATTAACTCTGATATTATTTATAATGACAATTTGTATTCCTATGAGCGTACTGGGTTTAATATATGATCTGTTGTTTTGATGACAGGTTTACACTTAAATATTTGCTTCACTCAAGAGTACATAATATTTTAAAATGGGTTATTCTGATATACTTGTTGGATAGTTTGCAATTAAAGAGGCTTAGATTAATGTGCTTCTAAAGGCTGACGCGTTATGATATTATAGGGATCTATACTGTGTCATGTCTAAGTCTATAAGAGTGGGTTCTATCTTAAAGATACCTTGTGAAGCTTCCTTAAATATTATGTATTATTTTAAGCTGTCTAGTTAGAAACTTATGTTAATTATGAACGCGTGAGTTCGGTTGAAACTACCTGATAATGATTCTATAAGTACCTACTTGAAAATTCTTCTTAAATGAGACTGAGAGTAGGTACTTTGTTTTTATATATTTCATTAATTACCACCAGTCTAGCGTGGTTATTTTGAATTTGCAAGAGTATTTTCTTAAGAATGATTATCTCTTAGTTCTTGCTGTGGTATTTCATGCTCCAGTTATCTGCAGTCAAAGAGATTTGTATGGATAGAGCAGGCCTTGAAAACATTTCCATAAAGAACTTTGATATCGATATGATTATTTCTAAGGCTGACATTAGACAAAGCAACTTGATTTTGTTTTCCTTGGTCCGTCTTTTGCTTAAAATAATTGTGTACAGTACACACAGCTACACTTCAAGTTATATATTTCCATTATAAGCTGATCTCCTGATGGGCTTACCAAATATTGAGACTTCTGCTCAAACTGGAATTGTATAACTTTATTTGTCGTTGTGCGTTCATCACTTGTCTTTGAGATAATTGGATGGGTTTCCCAAGCATGCTAGTAAATTACCGAACACCTAAAATAATGTCTCTTTTTTTATTCTTATTGTTGTTCTGTTTTTTGTCTTAGCGAGTTCTAAGAAGCAAGTACATTGTTAACGCGTTAACTTCGCTCGTTATAAACTCAATGGTCTATTTTGTTATAGCTCACGGCACGGCTTAAATTACAGTGTTCTTATTAGTAATGGCATTTCGGTTTAGACATAATTTATGTCTCTGTCGAAGTCTTTGATTTGGTTTCTTTTAAATAGGTAGATATTCATACTGCTATGAATGTTGTTTGAGAAATGGATAAAATTTCCATGTAGGTATATTTAGCATATTAAGCATTTCCTTTGAATGATTTCGATCCTAGGTTGGGCACATGGAAAGCACAAAAGGGGTCCAAATAGAGCACAGAATACTTTTGCGGGCTCTGGCTCCTTCATATACCGTTATAACATTAGATGCATCATCAAACAACCTATCATTATTATTATTATGAAGTATAACAAGCATTCCATTATGAAACATTAGCCTACTCAAGTACCTGAGTAATATTAAATATTTTCGACCATCTTCACTTCTATATAGCTCGTGTCTATTGCTTTTGTTGGTATTTATAGTATCTTTATATACCATTGTGAGTGACCTGTCATTCCACTTAGCTATTACAATTATTAATCCATCGCATCAATTGGTATTAGCACGTACTAGCGTCGTCAGTACTCTTATAAGTGCTGTAATGTACATCCAAGTGACTGGATGTGGCCTTCGTAATATGCATCTTATTAAATTAAGCCCATTTGAGGGCCGATCGCGATATCGCGTTTTATTATGGAAATGTTATAATAAAACTTTATTACCTAAAGTATTTTTACACATCATCATATCAGCCTATTGCCGTCCACTGTTGAACGTAGGCATAGGATTTGTATAGGTTGGCCTGTAGCCGTGTGTACTAGCTGTTGCTCCTGGTTTCACTCGCATTCCAAAGCAGTTTTTGTGGCAAAATGTAGCTTATCTCCTTCTTTAAGGTCCACTCAATTTCTATACATACAGTTTATGGAAATTGGTTCACTGCTTTATGATGGAAAACTTAACAAACAAGCAGACGGATATGTAGTTTGGATTGGTAAATTCTTCATATCAATAAGTATGTGCATAATTCGTTCTTCCCATATGTAAAGTCGGCTCATCGTTTATTCGTCTCAACAGTCCAAATTATTAATTTATCTCCGTATCTTGCGACAAACAGCCAAAATTAGCATTTAAAATGTTTCTGTTAACATTTTCTGCAGTCTTCTGTATAACATGACTTCTCAAAAAACCATAAAAAATACCTGACCTACGTTTACATTTTTGCATGCCTGATTTGGCTAAATTATGATACAACAGTATTTGAATATAAAACCTTATTTGAATACTGTTTCGTCGACGAGCCGACATGCAGAATAAGGGATTTCAATTATATTAACCTTTTTCTGCTTCAAACGCTGTAAGGTCTTTTGTAGGGCAAAGGTTGTTAAGTATTTTATTCACGAAGCTTGTTGACCTGGTTCTTTTTAAAGTCTTCGCCGCACTTCTAATTGTATTAACACCCTTGTGAAACTTGACAAGCGTTTGGGAATTTAATGAATTTAGTAAGTTGGCCCAAAAATTTAAGAGCGCGTTCTGCCTTGAAATTGTAGCCAAGTAAAAATTATACTTAGTTTATACTTGGGAGAGAAGATGGATTAGTGAACAGCATGAATGGCTCATTGGAGTCATTTACAGCAAAAGTATTCACTTTCTACGGCATGTACACTTTGAGAATTAGAGCAAAACAACATTTTGAAAAAAATCCAATGATCTCACAGGGAAAACAAAACAAAAAATTGTGCCAATTAAATTGACACACCTGCTTATAATAATTTTGATTTAATGACATTATTAATTTATTTAACGTGTAACGTTTGTGTATTAAGTAGCTAAACAATTAAACATTATCTTTCGGATCAGTTGTAAACCAATAATTAATTCCAATAGATTCATTGTTCAAAATGGAATAAACGTAAACCAGTCACAGTGAGACATTCTAGTTTATGTGTCTTGTTAAATAAATTGTTTATAGCGCATCGTATAGAATTTACATACTTACTAATCTTATTACCTTACTGGAAAGTTGGGTTTCGCATCTAACAACGTTGTTAGCATTAATGTAGGTAAGTTTGAGTTCATATCAATGTGTGGGTTTCCACAAGGTAGTCGGTAAATAGAAACATGTCGTGAGGTGTGTTTAAACCAGAAGCTTCTATAGTATTTCGATTTTGACATCTTTAGTCGTTGATAATAACTGAATTAAACTTTCTTAATATTTTCTTTTATAAGAACCGTTTTCTGACTATAACAAACACAACAAAAAAGAATTAATGAAATCGGTCCCGCCGTTCACCCGTGACCAAGGAAATAGGGATAAATTTTTATTTATTCTGAGTAAAGCCCTAACCACCAGGCTTGATAAACAGACGGGCAATGGCACGGTGGCATTCTTAGTTCAAAAGAGATATTGCAATCCCTTAGTACTGATTTTTAGATATTACTATTTGATGCTAATGTTCATACATTCTCATTGTTACAGGTCATCAAAATACCAGAAACAAAGGAAGGCTACATAGACCTGAACAACTTGGAACAGAGACTGCAGCAGAACTCTGGTTCAGGGAAAAGAATGATTGGTTTCTTCCCCGCAGCTTCCAAACTGACGGGAGTATTGGCAGATGATGTTGCTACTACTCTTCTCCTTCATCAATATGATGCGTGGTCTTTTTGGGATTATACGCTGGTAGCGCCGTCTTCTGCTGTAGACATGAATCCCACGTTCCCAGGAGTGGAAGAAGAGATGGTGAAGAAAGATGCACTGTTCTTCAATTGTGAGAAGTTTGTTGGAGGAGTTCAGGGGCCTAGTGTTGTGATTGTCAAGAAGGATGTGTTCAGTGATACTCCGATATATTCTGATGATGTTGAGGTACGTACGGTGAAATGATTTTTGAAATTTTAACTAGATTCATTGATCATGGCAATCTGTCTATTTATCATGCCATCAATATCTTTGATGCCAAAATCTAATGAAAAAATAACTACCTAAGCAAGAATTGTATTTTAGTATCTGTTTATTTTAAAAACAAAAAGAATTCCACCAGGAGGTGTTTCTAAGTTTCCCATGTAAGCATCGCAAGTAGACTGGAACTAAATTGAATGAATAAGATATGCATGAGCACATGAACAAGATGCAAACTAGACCAGGCAAGTCTAACACTCAGCAGGAGTCTTCATTGAATAATAAATTCTTATCTTGTTGTTTCTCAACTTTTACCATTTGCGATTCTATGCTTAGTTGGCAAAATCGTTGTAGTGTTAACACTTTTCGAGGAAGGAGTTGAAATTATTTCTCTTCAATATTTATACACACGTCTTAGGTACGATTCGAGCTCACTTTGTTATAAGAAAGTTGGTTGATTGATTGGTTATAATTAGATTTATTTACTGAAATTTATTTGCAGATACCTACTGTAATGTTATCTTAAAAGTAATTAATTGAATCAAATTTACAATAATTAAATAGTCCTGTAATGTCACTCGCAAATGCTAAAATTAAATGCTGTTTACAAAAAAATGCTTTTTGTGTTCAAATAGGTTCTGAGCGAGCGAATTGAAGAGTTAAAGTCTACGGAAGCTGTGAGGGCTGCTTTGGTGATGCAATTGAGGGACGCTGTCGGTCTTCAAACCATTGTTGAAAGACAGGACAATATGAGCAGGTAAGGCTAAGCATATCTATACTAATATTATAAAGAGATAAAGTTTGTAAGTTTGTGAGGTTGTTGGGTGTAATCTCTGGATCTACTGAACTGATTTTGACTGAACTGACTTTCACCATAAGAAAGCTACATTATTCCTGAGTGACATAGACTATATATTATCCCGTAAAATAAAAAGAAAAGTACTTATAGTCAACGCAGGAAAAGCCGCGAGCGGAAAGCTTGTCATGAATAAATGAAATGATTGCGTCACTCACCATCACCCTGTCTACAATCATCGTTATTTAATGACGTTATAAGATTGATAACTTTTCAAATGTACAGGTACTTAGTACGTATTTATAACAAAAAGACTTTTAAACCGTTAATCGAACGCGGAATAAAAAAAACTCGTTCAAGAATTTATCATTTTTAATAGTAAAAAAACTATGAATAACTGTTATTTAAATTATAACTGTAATCGCAATCATGTTTTTTATTAATTTATCGCTATGTTTTTGCATTGGTTTTCACATAGGTAAATTAATACGAGTAATGTTTTTTTTCCTTCCGTTAGAGATTACAATTTTAATGTTGCCCAAAACTCCTAGTAATGTCTGGTTTGCTACTTATTGTCCCATTCATTCATTTACTTGTACATTTGCATAATAAGTTCAATTACTTGAAACAACGCAATTAAGTTATCATAAAAGTTCTCATTTAAATATATCACATTACTTTGTTGTCCCACCATTTAAAATTTCAAAAATATTTATTTAATCTATTAAACAACAAAGTGTCTAATCTAATTTATTAACTTAAAAAATAACTAATTTAAATTAAACTAAACTAACTAAACTATATTTAATCTTGTTTACTTTAGAATGTGACGTATTAGTAGTGTTTAGCACGGAATATAGGTAGGTATTTCGTATGTAACGTGCTTACGAAACGAATCCAATCAAAATCCAGAAATAACTTTCTCATTTTTTGTCGTACTTATATTTTTTAGTGGATCAAAGCATTTTTTTTATTCCTACCTAATCTTGTTTCTAGTTATAACGTGCCTACATTCTTACATCATATTCTTTCTAAAAATAGAATTTCCGTACCAAGGATTTTTCTAAAGGCGTACTCAGTACTCTAGGCACGCGTCATTCCAATAACGAGCTCATTTCGCTCCACTAACTGGCTTGGAAATTTGACGACGATCAAAGAAACATTGATTAGGTTCACTATCAAAGGACCACACTCAAACATCAATAGAGGAAACTGAATTCTATTTTCTACGACGTAAAATATTTTTTTGCTAAGCAATTTTATTTAATGAACTCCAAAGAATATCAATATGGCGCCAAAAATGTAACTTTTATTTCAAAATGGGAACATGAGTTTAAAAATAAGCAACGTGACCATAAAAGTGAATTTTAAAATTTCTGCTCAGTTTGTTCGAAAAGTATTTATTTAAAACGTTTGAGCATAAACGAATAAATTAAAATAAATTTTATTACAATGTACACTCATAACTCCATACGGTTGTTAATATTTGCTTTACCGTTTTTGAATGCAGAAGAGGCAAGGCAAAGGAAAATTACTGTGCAGCGAGGTTCATAATGTCAACCCTGATAGAATTGTGTTTACAAGCGGAACGCAAACAATATTTATGACAATATAAACAGTTTACTAGGGTATATTTGTGTCTATATGTAAGAACATTAAACCTACTAATTTCTTACCTGCCCTACAAAGAAGTTGTTTACTAATGAAATAAACACGCTTCAGTTTCGCATGTAATTGATATACCTATAATGATACGTGCATTCCCAGGTCGATACGAGTATGGTAGTAATATTATATAAGTCGCAAATAGGTACTAAACAAATGATAATAAAATGAAATAACATGCTTGTGTTATTCATTTAGTTAGCGTTTCTATACAGCTATAAATCCAAAGGCTTCTTGGCATTGAAGGAACTCGTTATGAAATTCAATATTTCCATTCCTAAGATTGTTTTTGAGTTGGATAGTCCCCTAATTGATAAACTGATGATGACGGGTCAAAGACCGTCGGTAAATGTGAAAGGAAGACTCATATTTAGGCTATGAAGCGTATTAGACATATGTGATAAGAAATCAGAGTAATTAGTACAAAAAGTTCTCTCATAAAATTAATGAATCTTTATAATCATTCTGCCGACTTGAACACTAGGAAAACTATATTTTTGTACACTATGAATTATTGTAATAAATATTCTGACTTTCACCCGAATTTTATGATAAATGTTGGCAATATTCTCACCAAGGATGCAAATATTATTAAGACCCAAAAGGCATATTTGAAAATCAAATTCAAAACCATGTTGTTTTACGCACGGGAATCCCGAATCTCAAATTATGCAGATAGTTTTACTGTTTTTGGTAACATGAAAATGTATGTCTACGATTCGTGAAGTCGAAGAAGAGTTCAAAGCCCGCAGGGACAAAGAGACGTCCATTCGTATAATATCTACAATTAGTGCTTTGTCTAACTTTATCTGTCCAGTCGTTATAACTTCGTCTGTGTCTGTCTTGGGTTAATGTTGCCTTTATCTTCAAACTCAATCTTCTATAGTTCCCACTTTGTCCTTTGATCAAGATGTTGTTAAGGAATAGAATGGAATAAAATCACTCCCTGTCCTGGGGAGTAGGGTGAGCTATGAAAATCGAACTGAGAATCTCATTATCGCTAGCCAGTCAATATTATGACTTCTGCAATGCGGTATTTGGTCAATAATTGGTTGATTCAGTGTCTACTAGGTAATAACTTCATGGACACTTATATTTTAGTAAATACTAAATCAAATTAGATCTTTTAAAAATTGTCTAAATCTAAAACTGTAAGTGCCGGATGCGATAATTTTAAATCCACATCAGTGAGACGAAAATGACTAAGATTTTATTTTAAATATCAAAAAAACTGTTTCTGTGGCGTGTATCCAAACTTCAGTCTCGTGTAAGTATTTTCATTCATAATCCGCGAATACTACAGCTGCACATTACGTTCCAATCAGTAATGGCCGGTTTCAATAACAAAATGTGTCAGTAGTTTTGATTACTACAAATACTACACGCAATGTCTAATATAAGCCTATCTATAGTAAAAAAATCTTCTAACAGGTTTTTTATATTGAAAATGATCGTAACACGGAATAGATAAAGGAACATGTTTTAATTATAAGAAAAACAATAAAAATTATAAAATTATAACCTCAGATTAATACATCACCGAATAGTCTTTAATAAGGGAGCTAAAGATGCAATGAAAAGAAGTATTGAGAGCAGAAGATGAGGTTTAGAATTCCGCTGCAGAGGTGTGACAACATTTCACAAGCAGCAGGCAGATTGATAAATTAGGAAAAGTAAAGAACAGAAGAGTATTCATCCATCCAGGACTCAAAAATATAATGATAGATGATGATAATGATGTCAGTAACACACAAAAACACTTGGCAATAGTTCGTTTAACTTTTGAATGACGTTCACGTACAGTTATAATTGGACTTCCAAGTTTTTAAATTGTATGTAGTTATTATAATGTTAACTTTATCTTCTTAATCCTCCCAAGTAAGTACTTAATCTTCTGTGTGTTCCGGTATAGTATTATTATAAAAAAAAAATATGTACGATAGGATTTCGTCAAATAGTTTACAAATTACCTGTTGTCTTCATAGTTAGAACTACCTGATGAATGGCTCATGAATAGTAACAGTGAGTCAATGTTGATTGTACACACCATAAATTCATAATTTTATTGTTCTGTTTGTGTATCTTACTTACATAAATTAACATACACTTATCTAGCTTATTGATGGAGCTATTAAGGTTATTGTTTCAACAGTATTAGGATTAATATGCTGTATGTGAGGCGCCATTGCCTATTAACTTTATGTTCAGAGAATTGAGATTTACAATCTAAGTCAAGATTTTCACGCCGTGTCTTATCAGGCATCGCGATATCAGGGTTCATCTCAATGGTGAATACGTAATTGGGAACATAGATTTACTGTTATAAAGGGGTAGGTTTGAGTAGTTGTCAACACCAATAATCGAGTATATATTGCAACTGGGGTTTGGCACTATTCCCGATATATAAGCTAGACTTACAGCAGTTTTAACTTCGCAGCAACTTCCGGCATTCGACGATATACATCGCAAAATATTTCGAGAGCATTTCGCGTACATTATAACTTTTGCAGACAGCTTTATAAATATTTATGAGATTAAGATATATAAATCATCAAATTCTATATACAATATACATTAAAGATATTTTTCTTGCATTTTTCAAGCTTATATTTTTGAATGGATCCTAGTTCTATGTCTGTTTTTATATGTATTCTGCGGAAATAGTTCACTAATTAAAGGTTACAGCATATGTTACAAGCAATCTTGTATTTTGTTATTTTTGTCTTTTTAAGTACTTTGTTTTATGCGTGTTACACTATATAGTTCCACACCCCTGGACTGTAAGGTACAAAAGTCAAGTTTTTTATTTGGTACGAGTCCAACACCCATGGCTTCCGCAGGCAGGCGGTCATCTATGAGAATTTTCGTCACATTAACGCTTTTGGTACGCTTTTAAAGACCATATTATCACTGCTCATGATATCACTATCACTCTACTGTAAGTTTATACGTTCGTTTATGTGTGTTTTGTTTACGCTTTTACACACATGTAGTGTCAGCTCTCGAGACCTGTCCACGTGATCTACAATCGTTAATCTCCATTTGACTTCGAAATTATGTTCGGATATGCACTTCAGTCAACTATTTAATTCCATTTCTTACGTTTTCTACTGGGTTGCCACAAGGTACTAAATTGAAAATCTAAAAAATTTACAGGGTCTTTTTAAAGTACAACTCTAAAGAAACATCGCACTACATTATCATTTCATCTGCTAAATATCATTATTAATTATAGGCCCCAAGGCAGTTCCTTGTGGCATTCTTTTAGGGAATGCTCTGCCGAAACCATTAAGATAAAAAGCAATCCATCTAATATCTATCCCTGATGACGCAAGCACGCAATATCTTGAGTGCGAACAATACTGGTCTGTGTCAGACAAACATTCGCGATTATATAATTATGTACCTATATTAGATAAAATATTAGCTAGTGGAATTATATTTGATAATGTTTCGTTTGAAGTTTATTTTGTTAGATGAATGGATTCCTTCTGTTGTTGTACAAAAATATTCCTTAATGTTGCTATCTATTGCTTGTTTGTGATATTAAAAAGAAACACATAACGTCTTCATTGTATACTTTATTGGCATGTCATCAGAAGGTAGGCCTGCCTATTCGGCATATATCTACATATTATTTACTGGTAAGTCGACTTTTAAACTTGGTAAAATTGGCATTACTGTCATAGTAATCGTTATTTTGTTTATATATTCAAACAGTCCATTGGATAGTCCTTGTCAAGCTTCTAATCATATTCGTAGCAGTAGTAATACTAATCGGTACCTGGGCAGCTGGTTCTTGAATCCTACAACACTTTCAATTGCACTAAGGCAGTTCACGGTCAAGACAGTAATTATTAAGATATAGTTAATCTAAGAGAACCTACAGACATTGTATCCTATGTTTGTCTGTAACACCATTTGTCACAGTATTTTAGCAAATAAATATTATGATTCTGATTCTGACAGTTTTTTTTATGTTTTTTATAAACTCATGTGAGTATATTGGGATCGTCTTCCAGTCTTAACAAATGCGGCTAAATGTTATCAGTATTGGAAGTGACTGCCATCAGATCTCTGCAATCAAATTTCTGACCAATACCGGTATTTTAAGAATTCACTGCCATTCACTTGTCAGTCTTTCCACTACCATTAACGATTATAAGTGTTTGTATGGATCTTCCTAGTAAATAAACAAAATAATTATTTGGTAAAAATATCTATTGGTGACGAGAAGCACTTCAGGCTTAATGTTATTTAAGTTTACATTATAAAACGCTTTCAAATTAACTGATTGCTTCTTTTAAAAGCTTATTGAATGAATGTGCTCAATGTTGGCGCAGTCAATGCGTGCCAAAACTATTTGTAAGTACGAGTACTAATTCTTTTAACGTTTGGCGCCTTCTCAATTTCAAGTGACCCATTCGTCTTTGCAGTATCATATTGAGGTGTTGTGGTACTGATGTGTGCATCGACTGAATTTGTAAAATTATTTATTTGGATGTATACAGTCCTTAATAGAACCTGTACTTGGTAATACGTATTTAGCTCATTAATAAGCATGCTCCACGATACATAAGATATTTTAATAAACGCAGAGAATTCATTTATTATAATTAAACAATTCATTCACATTATTTCTAGATACTTAACAACCACTATATAGTAAACATATCTAGGTACTAGGTGACTAAACATTAGTTAAATAACAATACGCTGTCAATTAGATCTCCATTAGATAACAGAATACATAAATACGTGAACACACAATTCTATTTACTTAAACTCTCAGTTTACCTGGAAAGACAGATGCCCAAATATTTTCTATTGTGAATTCACCATTAATTGATTTTCAAAGGAAATTTCCTGCCCAACCATGTTCTTAGAATCAATCTTCTCTGAAGCTACAGCCGTCCTGGCTGAAGCTCGTTATTATAACCTCCCACTGTGGCAATTTGGTGTTATCGGTCAAAATTATTATCTATAAACGCAATTTTATCATGTTTATTGGGCCTTGGGCCGTATTCTTCAATTAATCGATGTCTGCGCGAAGATTAACTCACGGAACTTCACTTTCATCTTTTGATTTAAGATGGTGGTTACTAAATATTAATTGTAAATTAGTATCTGTGGGATAAGTATTAACCTTTATTCTGAACTTGAACGTTGATCACTGAGAGATGGTTAATCTTTGATGTTGTTAAGAACACTGATTGATCTTCATTTTAGAATTTATGAATCATTTAAATATGTAATTCACTTGACAATAAACACATTGAATTGCACGCAATTATATTATTACAAACTGACTAGCCAGACGATGTCCTGTCTTACCAAATTTCTGCGCAATTTTCTTAATTTTTAATAAGAACCCTTTATAAAGTAAAAGAAAACTTGAAAACAAAAATATTTATGAAATCGGTAACGTCGCGTCATTTTCAAGTTATGGCGTGACAAGGGGAAATAGGGATAAATCTTTATATATGTATATAGATCAAATATTACAATGCAGATTTAAACACAAGGGACAATATAGATTTGGTTTGATATAATATTCCTTTACGTTCAAAGTCGAGCGTTTTTACGCAAGATAAAATATTTTTTATTTAATACTTTATGCACACAGAGTATAGAGGCGGACTAAATGCCTTAGGCATTCTCTAACAGTCGACCTTAGGGTGATGCAGAGACAGAAATTGGTAGGTGCACTTATAAATATCAGTATGATATAAGGTAAAATATCAGATATGATCTCAATCAGGTTTTTGTTAATGTCCCAAAACGATCCAATGTCAAGATCCGCGTGGCTAAATCAAATAACCGGACATACAAATCACTACCAAAGTAAATATCGGAAGAAATAAAAATACAAAATAATATATAAAGCAATATAATTGCACAAGGCTAACGTCTCGAATTCGCATTTCCGCAAATGTCCACGTACGAGCGTGACTCGGGCATCGAATTCGGGTCATTGCAGCGCTGCCCTCGAAAGCCGCTAAATGGGTCAGAGGAACTGGACGACTGAAATAGAACAAGTTGCTATGCACAGACGAGCGGTGTTCGTAATATCGACCGTGCGACTTGAGAAGAGAAAGAAATTGGTTTTCAGTTTCTGTCATTGTCAATTATTGGATTTACCCACAGTTAATAAAGATGGATAATCTCATTACTCTTGTACCTATAGTTAATGTCAGAAAATTACAAGTGTCATTTTACTCTAAAATGCTTATTCAGCTTTCAGCAAATCATGGTGTATTCAAACTGGATAATGTAATAGTACCAATGAAGGTCTCATTTCGGACACTACTAAAATGCTAGATTGGCTCGTTAAGGAATAATGCATATTTTGGAAAGTTAATAAGTTGTTAAGTTATAACATATATACGTTACTATAACATATTATGACATAGTTTATCCTCTCTAATTCTGAGCGGAGATCCGGTGCCCACCCGTGGGACAATAATTGGGTTGATGATGAAGATAAGATTGTTGCCCGACGAGATGAAATGAAATGATATTTATTTCTGTTAATAGATCTTTGAAAGATACTTATACCAGTCGATTTTTTTACGAGGTTGGGTTGTATTATCCGATAAGGTTTAGACAGCGGTTAAAATTGCGGATGTTCTTAAAAAAGGCCAGGTTCCGAGCACCCTAAACCGACGGTCATGCATGAAGAGATTAATTAATGTAGATGAAGCGAAAGTAGTGTGCCAGGATCGTGGCAAGTAGAAATCAATAGTCTCTGCCTACCCCCATGGGAGACAGGCGTGACAATATGTATTTATATGTATGTTAAGACAGCCATAAAACTACATAAAATAAATGTTCTTAACTCCAAAAGAAATCCAAGTACAATAACTTTATTATCATCCCACACAAGTCGCAAGTTCACGACCAATTTAGCCTTTGGAGACAAATGATTTCATTTCTCAAGGGAAGGATGGTAGTCCTCATAACTTAACATTACAACCTTTGAACTTGATCACGTCACTGCTATATTTAATTGTAAATGATATTACTTCTTCCTCAGTTCCGGTGTGTTCTGTACGTATTTTTATTGATAAGGAAAATTCTGTATATTATTCTGTATTGTTGTGTTTATATTTCTTTATATGGTGATCTTAAATTCTTTTGCGGAACTATCAGTTGTTTCCTTATACTGTTTAGTAACCGGAAGAAGTATTTTATAAATAGAAGAGTAGTTAGTTGGGTTTTGAACTTGAACTCAACTGGGTTAGTTGAGGTCATGTTTAAAAAATATATTGAGGTCAAGTTCAAAACAACATAAATAGATTTAAAAGTAAACTGGCTCATTGTTCTTATGGTTGTAAATGCAGCTGCGGAGTGAGAGACTGGCTCGATTCATAGGTCAAGCAAAGTGTTATTGGGCATTTCGTCGAAGTTCTTAGTAAGAGTCGTCTCGTCTCATCTTCTATTACTTGGGACCTATCAAAAAACACACCAGTTATAGCTTCACCTCTGCTTTTCCCTCTGGGATACAATTAATGGTTTGTTACGTTCATGAAACATCTAACCATTCTATAATCCAAAAATCACCTTCACCTGCCAACGGTATCGTCATAAAAAACTAGCATTCTTAATATAAATGCGAATGATGTAGGTACGAATACTAATGTTGTTGAGATTAGAATTAATTTAGTTCCATTTAATCTGCGAGTAGCTAAAACAAGTTCTGTAATTGTAGTCTTTATATCATTGTTATTATCGCTATCTTTACATTATTAGTCTTCTTCTTCTACTTAGAGCTCAGCTCTTGTCGGTGGAGCAATCGTCACTCTTCTCTATTCTCTGCCTTCTGTTTGACTCTTGGTATGATTCATACAACATTACTATTATGTAAAATTGACAACAATGATGTATTATACCTACACAACTCATCAATGGGCTATAGGTACATCTGGCTAACTTCCTAACATCTAAAGGTCATTCGGACGTATGACGTAAGTACACAACACAGTTTAGGGTCATTTTGCCAAGAAATCTAACAATGTCATCTCTGTTCCTTGTTATTCATTCCACGTGCAGTCTTGATAAGATCGTACTGCAAAAACCTGGTTGACATATGGGTTGAAGAGGTGACATCGTTTTGTAAGTAAAATGTAAAATAAAATAAAAAAAATAAATAAAAAAAAGTAAGTTGTTATAAATTCGAGTTTTTTTATTGTTCTTATTGTTCTAAGATGACAAATATGTATACGGGCAGTGGCAGCCTGTAGACGTCAGCCATATCACTAGTCTCACTTGTTGATGTTGTGATTGCGCGATAGTGCATGCAGTACCTACCTTCACTGGCTAGATTCCCTTTAAACTGTTACCGTAACTTCTCCTTTAAACTGATGTTTTTATGGTCACCTTTCATGAAGCTATTGTATATATGATTAGTTACGTATCTTATTCTTGCATTAACTGAGTGTACAACGATGCCGCATCGAGTCGTGCCTGCAAGTGACATACTGCATTGCGTTGTAATCACTGTACTATATTTGTTCCAACAAAACTCGTATTCAAAGCAGTAAATTTAATCGTAATCATGTTATTTTAAACACTGACATTGTTGGCTGTGGATATCTGAAATTGTCTGTACAATGACCTCTGAATAGCCAAATCTCGGTTACGAAAGAATTATTATGATGACAAAGTAATTTCGTATTTCAAAAGAAAAATACATAGCAATAAATAAAGAAAATTGTGTTACATGTATTCATGGCTCAGATCTTGTTAGGTTACCTAATATAATTCATAATAAAATTGCGTGTTTTTACCACGCAGACGATCATTCTAAATTGTAATGAGTCCAATGCTATAAAGTTTGTCCTATTGGGGACGGTGAACCCGATTGAATAACACGGTGACAGCCAGCTCTCGGAATGTTTTTAAATAAAAATATATATGTAAATGCCCACTTATTACATTATCTTTTAGTTACTGCCACAGTACTTGTAGTGATGGACATAACAATAATTATCAGACAAGGCGTAAACGTTTTTTACAATAGTAATTTCAGAATCCTTTCCAATACAACAATAAATATGTTGATTATAATAAATATTGACTTATAGAAATGGAATAACATCCTCTATTCCAGGTTTTCTGTCTTCAGACATTAAGTCATATCTTAGATCCTATTTTAATCTTTATCTTTAACTAGTATTATGTCCTTTCTCAAGCTTTAGTCTATCTCAGTACCAAATTTCATCAAAATCGGTTGAGTGGTTTAGGCGTGAAAGCGTGAAACAGACAGACAGACAGACAGTTACTTTCGCATTTATAATATTAGTAGGGATTATAAGGGTAAAATTTGAACCAAGATAAAGGTAGGCACTAGCATAAAGTATATACATATATTTTTTAAAAGCTTACTAGCAATGTGGGTCGCAATTTCTAGTATTCTTGTTAACCCCTCGTGCTTAGCTCAATGCTTGTGTTACGAGTGGGTTCACGTCGGTAGTGCAATGGGTGAGTTTCGAACAGGCAACCACAAGTCCGACGCCCTAGCCATAAGGCTACCGCCGCTTCAGGCTATTGGCTAGCTTCGTTCGTTTTGTTATTCGATCATTGTAAAAATATTATAGGAATTAAAGAATGACGTCGGCCTCGAAATGTATACGGTGCGATTGCATCTGCCTTCTGTTCTTTTATTCTATGGTATCAATGCCAAACGGATCGTTATCCGTATACATTCGTAACTGGGAGCGTGTGTGTATGTTTGTTTGTTCCGGCCCGTGTTTAACTTGCACGGCGCCTGCGCACGCTCGTTACCATTTATTTTCGTAACAGTTACATGGTTTTGTAATTTATTCATTGTTATATTATGTTTTTCTTTCTATTCCGTACAAAAGACGTATGGAAAGTTTCAGAATCTTTATTGAAATGTTTTTGGAATTATCCTGAATGCTAAAAAGGCTACTACATACGTTAGTAAATTCTTTGCAATCCACTGTTCATCAGTTTTCTAACGTTAATCATATTACGTTTCATTAAAATCGGTCATTATATTATGTAGTTCGTTGTTGTTCTTGTTTTTCGTATTAATTCTCAAAATATTTTTTTTGCCAACTCCAGAGCCCACCATCTACATCCTCTCTCCCAATAACACCTCTTAGTACATTACAATTTGTATATAGCTACTAGCTATTAGAGATATACCTACTGCAGTGCGTCGAGTATGTTCTCTGAAGCGGTTTCCAGACTTCTTCGCAATAATCAGAACTCGTGTTGCGTCTTTTTGGAGTAGATTCATTCGCTCTATGATATTCTGAGGGCTGTCTCTGTCAATTTTAAATTATTCGATTACCGTACACTTGAATGGCAATAAAAAGTGATATACATATCTAATTATAATAATTTATGAGAGTTTGTATTATCGAGTGTTGGAGCCGAGTTTGTACTTATTGGAGTAGGCTCATTTATCACTTCACTATCACTACTTCCATATTATAAAACAAAGTCGTCTGTCTGTCTGTCTTTCCGCGACAAACTCAACTGTTGCACCGATTTTCATGCTGTTTTCACCAATGGATAGCCTGGTTCTCGAAGAAGTTTAGTGAAATAACAAAAAACGGCTACTCTATATTTTTATTTGTTATCGATACACTCTGAAACTACTGAACCGATTTTCATAATTCTTACAGCATTAGTAAGGTACATTACTTCAGATTAATATAGGCTATTTATTATACCGTGGGATAACAAGCCCATGTGAGTTGTTCATAATGATGAGCACTGTCCCATTGATCACGGTTCTCCTCCTCCAATGAGAGGGATTTATTCATAGTCCATAGTAATATAAATATATCGTATTTGGCTATGTTCCGGGTTTAAACTTGTATCACTTTGCCCATGAATGGACAAATTTGAAGTTTTGAAGCAGCGGTAGCCTAATGGCTAGGGCGTCGGACTTGTGATCACACGGTTGCCGGTTCGAACCCCACCCATTGCACTACCGACGTGAACCCACTCGTAACACAAGCATTTTAGCTTAGCACGAGGGGTTAACAAGAATACTAGTAATGTGTGACCCTCACTGCTAGTAAGCTTTTTTTTTTAAAAAAAAAATAAAATTACACAACCTTATACTTCAGGAAATACCTACTATTTGACTTTGAAACTGAATTATAGTGAACTGTAGATTTGCATTGTGCCTACTACATATATGGCGCTTGGCGTAAAGCGTCAAGCGCCATTAGAATATTGTACAAAAAAATGACATAAATAATGTATTGTACCGTAAACTGGATTTGTATAGCTTGATGTAGCCGTGCGTACATGATTCTTACAATATATAATAACTTACATATTTTATAAAATATATTCGGTGTTGGATATAAAAAAAATTCCATGCGCGTAACAAACAGCTGATTACTACGGAAAAGTGTGGGCGTTGTTTATGTGAACCGAGCGAGGTAGGTAGCTACTATTAATTTCATTAAAAAACAACAAAAATAATCCAATAACACTTGAAATATTGAATAACCTTGGAAAGACTAGGTTGTTTAGTGGAATCATAGATATGATTCTATTGCGACTGCTACGCTAGAGGTCCTGGGTTCGATCCCAAGGTCGAGCAAAGTGTTATTAGGTTTTTCTATGAAATTCCTAGTAGCAGCTCGGAGTCTGTATTTGTGCCCGGTTAGTGGCAATAGGCTCGCCCCCTATTACATGGGACCTAAATATACCGGCGAAATGTGGGTGTACTTTAGTACACCTCTGCCTAACCCTTCGGGGAATACAGGCGAGATGGTAAATTCATATCTAGTTATAGTTGACCTACGTTAGTCAATGATGCTACACATTATCTAAGTACATGCTTCGTTCTTGGTAAAACTTTGCTTGCTTGGTACGGTTGGATGTCTTCAATTCTTCCACATATCGACTGATTAATACGTTAATCAACAAAACAGCTGTTCCTGAAAAAATTACGATAATGTCCTAGTAATTTCTTCTGGGTTTCCCATTGACGCCCCAATGAAAGTCAATAGGTAAATTGCCAGAAGTAATTATGGCTTATTGATCTGTCGCTGTTTCGTCAGAACTACCTAGTTCAGCTGGATTGTGATCGTGTTTGTTATTATTAGCAGAAGGAACATCCTTCTGTCGTCGCCTGAAGACTTACAATGTGGAAGATAAATTCGACATCACAGGCAGTGGTCTCAGTAGCTTAGTTGGTACAGCGTCTGGTGTACTTAACCAGAGAGACGCAGGTTTAAACCCAGCCTGAGATCGAGTATTTCTTTCACTTGAAATTTTCTTTCATTAGAAAATTCATATCTTTAGGATCATCCTATCCGAACTGCCCTTATAAAAAGGATTTAATAGAAAAACTGAATAACTCTCAATCGGGCTTTTTTGTAGCAGATCCAGAAACAACCTCATGGATCGTCTGCAACCTAGGGGCATGTAGGGCATGTAGGGTAGGTAGGGCATGTAGGGCCGTCTCTTACCGGCTAACTGCACTTGCCTTCCCTTGCTCTAAGTCATATCCATGGGATTCATTATTTCATTTGTTATTTAGAACATCTCGGATCAATATGTGAGACATACACTTCAATCTTGCCTTGCATAAGCAGTCTGAACGTCATAAGAAAGGAAATATATCCCATGATAAGATTTATATTCTAAGAGAATCGACAAGCGGAAGTTCACCGGGAGAAGAAACCTGACTTGAATGAATAAAGCTCATAAGATACTGAAATATGGGGCAGGCTTTCAACTATTACCTACGTTCTATCACTTAGATTTGTAATATCATCGAAATATAAATGGAATGCCCCATCACAGTAGTATAGTGATCGTCAGGGCGCCGCATAAAAAAAACACATATTGCTGGTATGTTTAGGTCCCATGTAATAGGGGCAAGCCCATTACCATTAACCGGACACAAATCCAAGCTACGAGTTGCAACTGAGAATTTCATAGAAAAACCCAAAAACACTGCGGAACCTTGAAATCGAACCGAGGACTTCTTTTCCGAAGCTCCTTCTCTTTGAATAAATTAAGCAGAGAAGTGAGAAGCAGAAGTGTACACATGTAAATGTATTATTTATTAATTTAGATAAACCTTTTTCGTTAGAGAAAAAAAACCAAGGTCCGACCTACATTTGAAATAAACGTGGTACCGATGGGTCATTTTATGGACAATTTGACAATCAATCCTGTTGCCAAGTAATGTGGGGCAGCGCTGTACCTAACTGTCCGTAACTAGGACATGTCATAAGAACAAATGATCGCGACGCACTCTCGCCTTGATCTTGCAAATAGATTGTTCTATGGAAGATAAGCAATAATATTATGCCGTAAATTACGAAATAAGGACAACAATACAGTAGAAGCAGACAAATTAGTACCAAGTGATCATAAAACAGGTGAAACATGGATTTCAGCTGTATCAAATAACGAAATTTCACGAAAAAAATGCGCAGGGGACCCGGAATAAATAGTCAGTGGGGCTAAATCTAGCATAGGGATATGTTATTTAAAAAGCTAATTAAGTGAATCGTACCTACTATAATCCAGGACTAATAAAATAATAACAACATCGTCACCATCTTACATATTTAATAAAATCAACTAATGTACCAAAATTAGTTGATTTATTAATTTGCAAGCAATTTGACAGTAATCTCAAACTGCTTGGTAAGGGTTTTTACTCAGAATAAGAGGGGTTGGGCAGAGTTGGGCTACAGTCCACCAAGCTAGTCCACTGCGGGTTTGCAGCCTTGACACGTCGTCAAGAAATCTCTCAAGCATGCAGGTTTCCAAACGATTTTTAACTTCACCGTTTAACCGTATATAATAATTAATCATTAAATGACCATGATTTTTTGAAAAGTCGTGTGTGATTCGGGATTACAATTACAGACCCATGACTGAGCAGTCTAATAGTCATATCAATAAACAATCACTTCTTTAAACCAAATAAGTAGACAAAGTATGTTGTTTCATAGACGATTTTTATGGTTGCAATTGAATATATCGACAATCGATATATTTTGAACGTGAACAAAGTGTTTTAAGTTGAGAAATGAGGTCGGTGAAGAAATAAAACTATTATTGATTCAGCAAACTAGATTCGATTGCGATACACCACCATATCTGCTTTGGATATTTGCCAAACGCTAAAGTCTAAGTTTAAGATTTAAAGAATATTATAAGTCAAAGTTTTTAGCTTTTACACGTTCTGTAGCTAAATTGTATCTAAATTGCCAACGTTTTTCAAGTAAACTCATTCAAAATATTATTTTTAATTTAAGTATCTAAGTTATCATTCGTGTCTACTACTTATACGTCTTAGTTAAGTATGATATAGATACGAAAAATACGAAAAAAAAGTCCATCACTTGGTACCAGTTATATGAATATAACTGGTACCAGTTATGTCAATATGAACTAATAGGAGCCTAATTTGAGAATCGTAGATTTGTCAATTTTAAAGACTACAATAATTAATTTCTATACGATACGTCTTACTATCTAGTAAAGCAAGGAGACAGTGAAGGTGATATTGAAATACATAATATCTATCTCTCCTCAAAAGATTTCAGTAGGTAGTGAATTATTTCACAAACATGGCATGGAAGACTTGAGGCGACAAAGGCTGATGTTGACGCGCCCCATATAACTTATGCCCCATTTGTATTCAAATAGGGGGGAAGTAAGCCATTGTGTATTCTTCCACGCATTTAAATAAGCCATCTCTTTGATATTAAAATGCCTAACACGCGGCAATGCAAAGACAGTAGCAATGCGGGCTTTAGGTATCTACTGAAAAGATTGTTTAAGTATTCATATTTTTCCTGCATTTATAAGATTCTCTCTTAGAGTCTGATAAAAGTCTTAGTACCTGAATTATCACAATTTCAAATATACAAAAGGTAGGTTCTAAAGTTCCCTGCAAAGCGTCAATAAAATTATTTAACTAATGTGTGTGTTAGAAACCTTTACAATATTAATGATCTTCCGGCACCCTGAACAGTCAATATTCACTACCTATCAACTTCGAGCCTATCAACAAGCTTATGTGCTGATATTTTTACTATGGCAAGAACTACATATTATAAATTATTAATAGCTAGTTCATACCAACACGAAATAAATATAATTATGCAACTAGAGAGACGTACTGAACAACTTTATTTTTATGATCTAAACAAAGTGTACAAACTATCAACTTATATTTTATGGTATGAATCATCTCGAAGCCGACTTTTGATATTTCTTAAGCTAGATAATTTGAAGATTCTACCCAAATATTCCAAGTAAAGAACTAAAGATGAAATTATGCCTATGATCTTTAGTTTGTAAATACTAAATCCTACAATGGGGTTACGTAATTTGTTGACAAAACAGAATGAATCAGTAATAAGCTAGACCTTAACATTTATCATAAAAGCGACATGGTTACAGTAAAATCTATGAGTTCTATTGATTTCTACGTTTTATTGCTGCGGTCCCGGTGAGGCCTTGACATGGCATTTTATGTGCTAATTGACGGTTTATGCAGATATAATAATCGTATATTCCATACAAAGTGATTTCTAACTTGCTAATCAATGGATTGGCCGTTCTGCAGTCAGCTACAACCGTCTAAACCACGTTAGGTAGCACGTGAACAATTGTATTAATTAAATCGTTAGACATAACTGATGATGTTATTACTGCGATTGTTTTATTGTTTCTACGATTTATGGCACACTGTTGTCACGTTTATGCTTCATGTGTGCGTCTAGAAGTTGCTGTGATATTTTTTTTAGTAATAACATAGACTACATTTGCAGTGATGTTCTAGGCGTTTAATTTTAGAAGTTCGATATCGTATCGAATGATGTCGTTCGATACGATATCGAACTTCTAAAATCCCCTTATTAAAATGATTATATACACAATGGAAGTAAAATCATTATCTAATGCAAATTTACAGAAGCTGCAAATATTTAGCAAGGCTCTAAACCACTATATACCAATGTCCTAATTCCGCAAATTTGTTTGTTTCAGACAAGTTCTCTCTCACATCAAGAACATACCTGAGTTAATTCTTCTAGGCAACGTATCTCCAACTGTCAGAAGACTACCAATCTTCTCGCTGATGGTGAAGCATCCGCGAGGAACATTCCTGCATCACAACTTTGTCTGCGCAGTCCTTAACGATGTCTTCGGTATCCAAGCAAGAGGTGGACTTACTAGCAATCTCAACTATGGCTCTGATGTCCTCGGAATTGACAGTCAGCTTCTGAAAGAATATGAAAAACTATTAGATGTCGAGGCGTGAGTATTGAAATAACTATAATATTATGTCGCCTTTAAATACCGCTCAAGGTCTAATAGATAGACGTGATAAATAAATGGGAAAATAAGTAAAACTGGTAAATACAGGAGGCTACAATTGTATCTAGTTCCGTCTAACTACCGCCATAGAAATTTTAACTATTAATAATAGCTCTGTTCGGGTACCATGTTTTTCTTCTGTCCCCTGTTGGCTTAAGATTTAGGACGGAAATTAATGTCATTACGACACAGCTATGGCTGTTTTTCAATATTAATTCATAGCAAACCAAACGTTGGTATTTTTCCAACTAATATAATTATTTATTGGCATACAAATTGATATAACATCTTGAACGTTGAATGTATATTTAGAAGTACAAACATTTCAGCACTGTTCGTTTATATTACGGAAATCTGTTAATTGTATCTCAAGGCCGAATAATTTGCACACCTATAAAAAAAAGTAGGATCGTAATTATCAATGGAATTTATTTTCCAGTCAGAAAGAAATAGCTCGAGTAAGAAAACTGAGTGATGTGAAGGCACCAGAAGTACCCATCTACAATGAGCATTTACGACCTGGATTCTGCAGAGTTTCCCTACCATTCTTCATGACTGACACTGAGCTGGCTTTCGTTCTTGAAGCCCTGAAAATGGTTGCTACAGAAGGATGGAAGATTCTGCCACAGTATGTTGTGAATCCAGAAACTGGGCAGTGGAGACATCATACGTGTTCAGTGCTTAGGGACAGAAAGTCTTTGCATTCACTGAGGTTCAATGATGGCAAAATGACTTCTCACGAGAGAAGAGTTTCTGGTAAATATTCCTTTTATTGGATTAATGCGTGACGTAATTCAGTTTTATGATAGTAATTTGCTTTATTTTAAATTACAGGGCCAGGGATATTCCCTCAAACGTACACAGAAACTCTACAAACTGCGAGAAATCTATTCAACAGAGCAAGGAAGCTGGCTATGAAGTGCTCAACAGCTGAGCCTGAAGTTAGCTTTAACCCTCGCATAGACTATCTTAGGTGGTTTATGCTCCCCAAAGAAGCTCACGACCTTCTATTGGGCCGATCAGGAAATGTCAAACATATTGTGCCATTTGACCCATCAGGGTATACCGGAGCGAGAAAGAGTCTTAATCTTAATTCAAGATCCGCTATTACTTCGTCCCCTATTTTGGGATCTTCGCCAAGGCATTTCAGTCTATCAGCCATAGACGACTGCCATATATTTAGACTGAAACAGAAACAAAAAATCTTCGCTAGAGAATTAAGTCTCCGAGAAGCTCACAATGAAGAAGCAGAAACGCCACTTCCAGTGCAATTTGCTGTTGGCGAATCTGTGTCACCACTACGCTTGATACCCCAAAATAGACAGCCTTTGCTGATCAGGTCTAGATGTTACAGTTTGGGATCCGACAGTCCACCGGTAGCACTTAGCGCACAAACGAAAATGAACTTAGGTTTAAAAGAAACCAGTCCTAACCATGTCATAGAAAAATCAAACTTCTGTAACTGCGGAAGTCAAACAGATCTTCAGTCTTTGGATGATCCAATGATCTCACCCGGAAAGTCATTCCCCTACAGTACACAAAGCAGCACTTCAATATCTGACTGCAGTCAAGTGGGCCGAACTTCACCAACCACTTCACTAAATTCACAAACTTCCGAGGACATTCAGGCTTATGTCAAGGAAATGACCCGGGAAATAGCAACAGAAATAAAATCAGAAATACGTGAAGTCATATCCAAAGTAGATGATATCTTAGAGAACTCAGACTCGCTCGAACAGTCAAATCTTAGTATGAACTCCATTTCTAGTCAAAGTGATAAGAATTCTGTATCAGTCATAGACGTAGCTGAGTATCTAATGGGCATGTCAAGGGAGATGGCCTCGGAAGTGAAACATGAAATCCGCGAAATGGTCAATCAGGTTGACGAAATGATGTCACCTGATTACACATCGTGTTCTCGAAAAAGTTCTCCGCCACAAACTGGAAGACAAAGGATCGGTTCTGGTCCAGAATTAGGTCTCGATCTGAAAAAATCTACAGCGTGTTTGAAAAAATGTCCCACTAGTCCTATACTGCCGTCTCAATATAATGAAGATGACAGTAGTTACTGCAAGCGGTCTCCAACGGCGAATTCCCCTAAGTCAGCTCAATGCACGCTTTCTCACGAGGCATCAGGACCAAACAGTATCTCATTCAATTCAAGTGAGACATCAACGCCCGACACCATAATACAAGTGGTCACAACTCAAAACTCACCGATTCTACCTAAATCTCTAAGTTCAAACAAACTGTCGGATGACGAAGTAAGTTGTACCGACGCCTCGTGCAGGCATTGTTGTATCAAAAAAAACTGGTGCCAGAATCCTTCTGTGAGCTCTCAGGACAGCGGGATCAACATGACATTTACAGAAACCGATTCATTTCTAGAATTTGGTGAGTAACATGCGTTTAATTTCTCCATTTCCAATACAGACACAATCAATTTGCTATGTGGTGTCAATCAATACACTGTTCACGTTTCGTGGTTCAAGCCGTTGACACCAACGAATTCAATGTCATTAGATATTCATTGGTGATGAATTGATCAATTCTGGTGCCTAGCAGATTGAGACTAGCTAGTAATATGCTAAAAGTTTATTGCAATGCAAGTTTGTGTACACAGTATAATATACCTAGACTATTCTCGGTTCTTGGGCTAAGTTCCAACTTCCTTAAAGTGACTTTTTTTAATACACTGTGTGATCTTAAGATTCAAGCTTAACATTTACGAAGTGGATGCAATTAACAAATATCGGAAATCAATTTACATTTTTTTCCAGACTCATCAAGCAAGGGAAGGAAACTCCAGGGAAGACTGCGAATTTGTCAGAAGCATGAGAAGAGCGAAGTGCCGGACATAATCGAGGGAGTGCCCGTATGCTCCGGAGACCACGTGCGACAGACCAAGAGGTACGACGCCGCAGACCCTGGCAGAGTCGCTTTTGAAGAACCTGAAAGACAAAATCGGTAAGATTAATTCCTCATTTTGCTTCAAGATATTGAAGCACATCTCTTCTCCTAACTAGAATTTCGCTTTGATGTAGAAGAACTCTACTTCTTCCTATTGTTAAGACAACGCTAAGAGAAGATGTTCTCTACCGTCACCTAAGTTCTTGTCGATTGGTAATTTGCAAGATTCTTGTCAATCCTTTTCTGCCCGAGTTAATAGACTCGGTAACGCATAGGCGGCGATGAATATTTACCATAAGGGCAACTGATCCTTAATTTGAGGTTATGATGAAAAAAAACCGGCCAAGTGCGAGTCGGACCCGCGCACGGACGGTTCCGTGCCATTACGATTTAATACGTATTAAAAAAAACTACTTACTAGATCTCTTTCAAACCAATTTTCGTTGAAAGTTTAAATGGTAATGTACATCATATATATTTTTTAGTTTTATCATTCTCTTATTTTAGAAGTTACAGGGGGGGGGGGGGACACACATTTTACCACTTTGGAATTGTCCCTCGCGCAAACTATTCAGTTTAGAAAAAAATGATATTAGAAACCTCAATATCATTTTTGAAGACCTATCCATAGATAACTCACACGTATGGGTTAAATGAAAAAAAAATTTGAGTTTCAGTTTTAAGTATGGGGAACCCCCAATTTTTTTTATTTTTTTTTATTTTTGTGTACAAATCTTAATGCGCTTCACATAATACATCTACATACCAAGTTTCAACAGCATAGCTGTTATAGTTTCAGAGAAAAAATTCTGTGACATACGGACGGACAGACAGACATGACGAATCTATAAGGGTTCCGTTTTTTGCCATTTGGCAGATTACTAGTTAGTATGTAGTAGTTGTTCCTAATGCATTTAGATAAGAAAGAGAATGTAGAAATCGATGAATCTATATATATCATAAAAGGAAATTGTTATACATATACTTGGAAGGTCATTAAACTATTTACTAGAACCAACGAAGAGTTGGCAAGATTATAATGAAGTTTAAAACGATACCAAAATGACGATCGGCTACGGGTAAAGTTTTGGCAATAAATCAAAGCATATCGGCCAAGCATCTCATATTTCACTGAAATAATATTTCATCTTGACATTCAGTTGGTACTTTTAATACGGATATTAAAATTCTCGTGCAAAAAGTAAACTTTTCATACTTTTTTGGCAACATATATTTTGTAAAATATTGAAAAGTAATTAAGCAGACGGACATGGCACGATGAACTCGACTCACGAGAGATATTGGGTTGCTAAAACAACAGACAAGGCGGCTTAGAAAGAAGGAAGTGCGGCCTTTGAAACTCTATGAAAAAAAAAAAACTTTTAATTTTTACAAATTCATTACTGATATCGAGTGTTTTTGATATGCTCAATTTACCGTTTATCGGTCAACAATAGCTTTGTCAATGTTAAAAACGTGGAATCCTAAAATTTACTTCCTACTCAGCCAGTATTGATTCTTTATCTGCATTGCTTAGAATTATTATAATTTTATAATCTATTCTTTAACAGTATGACTGCTGTACTTTATATAATAGTTCTTCATGTTCATACTCGCATGTCATTAGCGTCTCTAAATAATGAAAATTAACTAAAACTATTCTTACATAATAATCTACATATTTATTTATTTATTTTTGATTCTAGGGCCACAACGGCAGTGGCTGACTCAAAGCGTTGTAGTCGTTCATCCAACGCGTCATCAAGCTGTTCAGATCGAAGCTCTCGGTCCAGTGGATATGGCACAGACCAGAGAACGCACGATGAACGATATTATGATAGAAGGTTAGTTGATCATCATGCATGCTACGATTTTAATTTATTTAATTCTATAATTATTTGCCAATTTATCTCTCGTGAGTATCGTTAAGATTTTCTGCCAAACAATATTAATATAGAGATTTTGAAATAAATAGTCTGTTTAAATCATCACGTTTCCTTTTTTGGCTCTGCCACATTGAGTCGGGTTAAAAATATTGGTAATAGTATCTTGTTTTTAAAAAAAACTGAACTTTTTGGAAAAGGTTTCAATTTTTCTGACAAAAATTAAATGTTCTTCATCAGTGAATCGGAATGTCGCACCTTCAAGCCTCATTGGGAAGAAGAACGCGAGGAACGGGAGGACAGCAGCGCTTGCAGTGATGCATCACTCACAGACCTAACCCTGGATGATGACAGCAACTGGCACTGTCCACCTAGGGCGGTATGGAAACCTACTGTTGAGGTAAGGATGCTGTTAAAAAGTGTAAAATCTGGACCTTGTCCTGGATATTCCACAAATTAAAAGTCACTATAAAATGAAATAGCAGGATTTCTCTTTTTTTTATTGTGTGTGACCATTTTATCTTGTAAATGTGTGTGATGAGTGAGTCCAAAATAAAAAGTTTTCTTTCATTCTTTCTTTAAGTATGAGCAAGAATGCGATTTTAAATTAAAAAAAAATGTAATGAACTGTTGATGGATTGATTGCCATTGCAGCATATATTGCAATTATTGTTCTATTCACAAATCGTCGGGTCATTATTCGGGAAGGCTAAAAGCATTTCAATCAGAATCCATTTATGAAAGGCTGAAAGTATTATTGCGCCATTGGGGAGGCTAGACGGCCGTAGAAGTTAATGGTAGATTTTCTTAGATTTGACAAACACCTATAACACCTGACTCGGTATTAACTTTATGTTACGATGTTTTGGGGCAGACTTGCAGTCCACACTGATATGGGGCCCATCGAACGCAGGACCAAAGCTTGTCAATTTCGTGGCGAATGTCACGAATCCTATATTCACGACTATAAATGTGTTTATAGTGCCTATGAGTCATACATACCAGACCACCCATGATGATTTTCTGTATTATAAAAAAGGCTTTCAGTCTAACCAGAAGCGGCTGAATATTAGTAGGTAGGTACTTTTCACGAAGCTACTGCCATCAGACTCCTACTAAAATTTCTGGGCATTCTTAAAACCAACATTGGACCTAATGGAACTGTGCTTTCTTACAGGCCATCCACGAGTACAGCATGATCCGTCCGGGAGACAAGGTGCTGGTTTGCCTGTCAGGAGGTAGCGGCTCCATCGCCCTGCTTCACACCATGCACCAGTACCAACTCTACGCCAGGGCCAAGGGAATACACTTCAGTATTGGTAAGATAATGTGTGATGATCTTATAAACTCTTAGCAAGTGTAGTTACCTCCTTCATCTAGTGGTCCCAAATATGCCTGAGATGTTCCCAGGTTGAGCAAGAATTTATTAGGTTTTTCTATGAAATTCTCAGTAGCAATTCAGAATTTGGCTCCATATCCGGCTAATTGCTATCTAATCCGTCGGGATTTGCCTCATTTGCCTTATTAGGCAATACATGTTTTGTTTATGTAATTACTGCTCAGCAGTGTGTAACACAATCCTTGTGAGGTTCCTGTGGCTTTAAGGAACAAAAACCTTCAACATCCAAACTCATGTTTCATGTAATGAGAACTCAAATGCTTCCGATACTCCTGAATTACCCATTCTAGTATCTGCAAATACTATAATATATTTTTCTTGCAGGCGCTTTGTTTGTCCACGAGGCAAGATCTGAAGTGGATCCTCTGCATTTGATGGCCTACTGCAGAACCTTGGGAGTCAAGTTCATATATGAGGACAAGTTCGAAGAAGATGAACCAGAAAGTAAGTGTTTGCTGCTTATTGAGATCGCTCTAAGCGTTGAGATCGATACTATTCTATGATTTACGTGAAATGAGATTACGTGAAAATTACGTGTCATGCTTCAGTCATTGTTCGTGGTAGCCGGGTACTTAGGGCGGTTCTTTGAGATTATAATACTCATTTAGACAATTCGAAGAATACACAACCAAGCTCCTTAGGGATAAATTGGGCCTCCGGCGCTCTAAACTCACCGATCGAAAGGCAGCTATATGTATACATACTGTTATATTCTGTGAGTGGATTGTGGTTTCCATGTCATGCCGACCCTTTTATGTTGGCATGCCAGCGAGACACTACTACTAATAGGGTATACAATTCTGAGATCTATATATAGAAATGTAAATTATAGATATATACTTAAAGTTAAAGTATTTATTGACAACCGGGTACATTCAGGTCAAAGTACGTAGGTAGTAGGTACTTTTAACTCCGTGGCCCTTTTCCGGCGTTGCAAATTCTTCAAATGCAAATTCTTCCTCCAGGTACAATATGCACGAGTCCGTGGAGCCTCGCAGCTGAAGCCACTCGCTGGTCGTGTCGTAGCACCCGCAAGCGTGCCGTATCCTCAGCTGTAGCGCACGGCTACGGCGTAGCGGCGCTTGCGCAGCACCTGGACCGCGCCGCTACGGCCTTCCTGACGGCAGCACTGCACGCCGGCACTCTGAGGAGCTTGCGACCTCATTATACACTGCGGTAAGAGAATTTGCGATTTTTCTTTTTTTTTTGGGTTTTCTCAAATTTTACGTCTTTAACAGTAACAGTAAATTGTAAATTTTGGCAGGATCTTCAAATTTTTACTTCTTTATGCTATGATAAAGATTTTTTAAAGCAAATGTTTTAATATTTAGTTATGAATAAGCTACAGTTGATGTTGCAACTCTTTTTACTATGACCCCAGAATGTGTTAGAGAAGTACAATTTGTGAAAAAAGCATATTTAAAAAAATTGGGCGCTCAAGGAAAGATAACAGTCCTGGGTGTAGTGCCTTGTGATATGGCCATTGGACTGCCAAGTCAAAGGTCTCGAGTTCGAATCCAAGGCACGCATCTCTGTCTTTTCGAAGTCATGTGTGTATTAATACTTAATTATCATGCGCTTAAACGGTGAAGGAAAACATCGTGAGGAAACCTGCATACCTGAGAGATTTTTGCGATGGCATGTGAAGCCGGCCAACCCGCAGTAGGTTAGCTTGGTGGACTATAGCCTTGTCCCTCTCGTTCTGAGAGGAGACTCGTGCCTAGCAGTGGGACAATGTAATGGGTTGATGATAATGAAGGAGAGATAACCCGCCATAAAATTAAAGCTCGTACCTACAGTTTGATTTTAGTGCAGGTATTAAAATCTGACTGCACTGCGGTATGTCATACCTACCTAAAATGCAATAATTATTTGATCACAGAGACCACGAGATCCGAATAATTCGTCCATTTATCTACGTGCGCGAGCGCGCTTTGGCGGCGTTTGCTTGCGCGCGCAGCCTGCCCGACTTCCGCGTGCCCAGTGACGTCACACACTCTCCACCCAATAGCCCTGCGACCAGTGATGACAGTGGGGATAAGTAAGTTGTTAATAACATTGTAAAATTAAAAATGCATTTTTTTATTATTTGATACAGCTATAAAGACACTGGGATCACGTCAGGATCACCAGTGTGGAAGAATGAGGTGTGTTGCCCCTCCAACTAAAGGGAGGATACCTCAACCAGGTTGGTGTCCTTCCTGGCGGGCCACATGATAATATATGTGCCTGAACTGTAAATATTACTTGCGTGATTCAGGATTTGTTTCGATTTTCGTTCCATGTAGCCCGCTGATGTCGCTACGAGCCATCCATATAATGTTAGGCTAATCGCCATTAAGATAGCTACGAAAACTTTTTAGAACCAAAAATGTACTAGAGATTGTGGGCTATTATTTGATTCCATGAATATGAATGTCTTTTAGAATCCTTTAGAGCAGTGGTTCCCAAAGATAACTGGACCGCGACCCACTCCATAAAAAACTTCCTAATACGAAACTCCCCTATAGCTATCTTAAATTACCTATAATTTCATCTTTTGGGAAATGCTGCTTTAGAGGTTCACCCATCGCTGAAAAGCGTTACGGATGCACCCACAACTTGATCACAGATTTTTTATAATTTCCAGCAAAGACATCGTCCTGGAACGCTCTATTAGTCAGACGGAACCGTGCTGCTCTTCAGACAAACGACCAGGTGTATCTAAACGTGATGAACAAGACGTGACCCTTGCTGAGTCTCTAGCGGAACCCCTGGAGAGTGCTCGCGACCTGCTGGCTTGTCAAGAACAAATGTACCCGTACCTGTTCACCAGTCTCAAGAGTGCGTTACGACCTCTTTTTAATGGCAGGTTAGTTTATATTAAGATCAATATTAACAATAGAACATAGAGTAATTAAATGTATCTTTGGATAACTAAATCAGCCTATTCACACGTCTCCTCCCGAGTTTTAGGACAGCTATTTAGTGTAAAAATAATATTATGAAATTGAGTTTATTGCTTCACTGTTCAGAAATGCCTCTTCAGACTTTTTATGTAAACTGTTAGAATACTGAAACTCGAATTTAATTTCCGTCAAGAGTGTAAAAGCAACTGGAATCTCTCTTGTCATCTTATTCCTACCACAATGCTCAGTTATTCATCTCTCAATTGACGTATGAACATCTACGTACTATTAATTATAGGTTTCTTTTGAAGACACTAAATGATGTGGCCTCACGATGGTTTTTATAAACCCTCATTACTTCAGCCTCTCGCATCTTAGTTGGGACTTAACTGCTGACCTATCCTACTTCCCCTTTTGGCATTACCAGAACATCCGAAAGAGACCACATCTCCATGCCCCATAGGCCCCTCCGCATTTCAATCCTTAACACAATAATAACTAATTGTTTTATTCACAGAGACATGCATAAAGACCAGAAGGAGCATCGTCATAGAAAGAAGTCAGTGATCCAGATGCGAAATGGAGCGCCCGTGTACGACTCTGATGAAGATAGCGAGGAGGAACTGGTGCCATAGGTGATAGCCGCCTGCCGCAGTTGTCTGCCGCCCATGCCAGAATGCTGGATACTGTAAACCACTGGAAGACAAGCAAAATTCTAAGATTGATTTCCAGAGATTGGTGAGCAAATGAAGTACCAACAAAGAAATAATTGGCTACTTCCTCTCGGAAGTGCGGATATGGATGAATATAAACATGCAATTTTCATGTGAGAGTTGCATTCCTTTGCATACAGGCATTTGCTGGAGTGGACACCGGCTGCAGGCAGGAGTCACTAAAAAACTAATTCTACCTGTCATTATTAAGTTTGTGTCAGTTCCACACGGTGGGTTGCCATAAGCGGCTGTCAATCGCCATAGGGGTTGCCAGCCGCAAAAATTAGATGTGTTCCAGGTGTGATAGTTTGCCAACCTTGTAGGTGGATATAATTCACCGTGTGTTTGCTATATTATGCCATTCGGCAATGTTCTCTGGTAGTGTGTATGTTAGAAGTCGGCTCGTGATTATTCGGTGATCGTTTTACTTGTGATCAACGATATACATTGTTGTAAAGATGGCATTTTCGTGGCTCTAAGCCGAATGTAAGAAATCCATGAATCGTTCTATAGGCATGAATCATATTAATCCCTCATTAAAGAGCGATTGGAACATAGTATATTGGAACTTAAGTACCTATTTATCTACTACAAGTAGTTCGAATTGCGTGAATTATATTATATTTACACGCTATTAATATTACTTCTATATAAAATAAGGCGCAATCTTATCGTTATTAAGAGCCACTAAAATACCATCTCTTTAGTTCTCTAGTTTGTAAGTCAACGAGTGAGTGTAAACTTTGATTTGACGTTAAATTCAAGGTTGCCATGTTGAATATTTTGTTACTAATTAAAATGATACGATTTTTTTAACATATTATATAACTGTGGAATTGAAACAAAGTGCATTTGTTACAGTCTGTTATTGTAATGTTAAGAAATATATTTTTCAATGTTGTTGTATGAATCGATATAGGTGTCGATTCTGTTGGTACAGACTAAACTAAAGAGTGAACTCAATTTTTGTGTTTAACGCATTTGCAACTTGAAAACTTTATTAAGTGAATGTAGCTGGACCTGCTAAGTAGTTCTAGTAATTGAATGTTCAGTTTGCATAAGATTTTTGTTATATTTTGTAATACTTTAAGGAGAGTTCATATGAAATCTAAAAAAGAAAAGGTTGTAAACATTTCGTGAGCAATTGTATTTTTATATCTCTCAACTAAAATTGTAAATTTTAGTGACTTGTTAGCTACGTTTTAGTGTGCAACAGAATCGTCACTAAATTGAATGAAAATGAAACTTATATTGTGAAATGAGGTCTATTTATTCTAGCGATTGGAGAGAGTTTAATAAATATATCCAAATGTTTATTATATATACTTATTTTTATTTTAAGGTGCATGTTGTGTACCAGATGAAGAACCTAACAACTATTTTGTGAAGCATAGTTATAAAGATATAGTTAAAAGATTTACATATACAAGTTTACAAAGTAGCAAGAGTAAAAGCTGTTATTTGTACAAACTTTGTAGTTGTAACGTATTACGCTTTTTATAACGATATTAATTTTGCTTACTGCAACCAGTGTTGCCCGAATTTTGTTCAATTATATGGTAGTTCTACTTACATTTTTCTATGAGCGTGAATGTTTATTTTATATAGCAACATCAAGAATCAATTTCCGTGAATACCCTTCTTTGTAAGTTGAGGAATATGGTTGTTGATGTGAGACTGATAATTTGAATGATGAGAACTCATTTTCTATGATTTTTTCTAAGTTTTTCTTATATAATTTTGCAACCATAAATGATGTCTAGATATTTTATATTGCTCTTGTATGCAACTGTAGAATTAAGAAAGATTCCTAATTATTGAGGATATAAATAGGAATAAGTGTGAATTATATAATCTTGAAACAAGTCCCATTCATTGCTTCCATGATATAATAATTGTATTCATATACATATTGTCGTATGAAATAAAAATATGTTTTAATGAACCTTGTTCTTTTTATTTCGGGACCCGTTTAGGTAGAAAGCCGCTATTCATTCATAGATCTATTTAATTAATGAGATTATGACCTCCATCGAGACACTCTACTATTATTTAAAAAGTAAATTTACCTACTCTGCCTGCTCTGACTGCCTCATTAGTCTAGTGGTCCCAATCGCGACTGCTACGCTAGAGGTCCTGGGTTCGATCCCCAGGTCGAGCAAAGTGTTATTGGGTTTTTCTATGAAATTCCCAGTAGCAGCTCGGAGTCTGGATTTGTGCCCGGTTAATGGCAATAGGCTCGCCCCCTATTACATGGGACCTAAACATACCGGCGAAATGTGGGTGTACATTAATACACCTCTGCCTAACCCTTAGGGGAATACAGGCGTGATGGTATGTTATGTGTTATGTTAAATTTACCTACTAAAATTGGTGTAAGTATACAAAAGATATGCAGAGTCATTTCGCCCCTTGTAGAGGAAACATTACAGCGATACATTCTAGAAGGGGTGTAATCTAAGGGACGAGTAAATGAGTACACTATACAGGAAATATTCTAACGAGGATCAAATAAAGACAGAATAGTGCAATAAATCTATATATTATTACATATATCAAGGGAATTTAAATAAAACACCAATATTTCCTTACTTATTTACTAAATACACTACACAAAGAGACGTGTGTGTGCGTGCCCACATCTGTACTTACACTAATGAGTATTATGAGTACTAAGGTTTAATCCCTTTAATGAGTCAAAGCTAAACACTGAATGTGACAATAATTATTTACTACACTTAATAATACATAAGCAAAGACGAATATAATCTAACCTATATAAGCTATACCATTGTAATACTAACATATTAAATACTAATTTTATTTCATGACGACACAAACATTTTCTCGATCGTTATATCTAATTATAAAATATATAATATTATAGAGACCTACATCATACTTGTATTATGCGTTACATTTCTAATTATGCTACGATTTAATATAGTAAAGATTATATAGTTTTAAAATAGAGCATCATTTGGGAAAAGGATGTTTTTTTTCTTATTTTAATTTGAAGATTTACTTCTTGCCGCCTCCCTGGCAGCATGGCTTGCCACCTGCCGGAAAAAATATATGTAAGTACTTTTATTTGTAGTCTAGTTAGGATAATATGCATAAATAGCTAATCATATATTATTATCCCAAGATAAAACTACCAATATAAAAATGTTGTTGCAATGAAATAGGTACAACTACAAAAGTACCTATTAAAAAGAAACAATTGTCTCAAAGAGTCTGAGAACGAGATGAGATTACCCCCCATTTCCACTGACGACAAAACATGTTGCAAACAGATACCAATTCCACTTACTCTTTGAGAGTATAGATAGATGTTTGCAACATCTTTTGTCGTCAGTGGAAACGCAGGGTTACGTTCAGCGCAATGGCTCGAAGCGATAATCCTACACCAAAAAGCAAAACATTGGGAAACCTCATCATGATCATCCACCAATCCTTATCACAATTTAATTGGGGTCCACACAGCAGGTACGTCTTTTTTCCATAAGTCCGTATTAGACATAACAGTAAAATTGTGCAATATTCGATGTCGGAACAACATTAAAATTTCATCTAATATTCATATTTTGGATCTAGTTTTACAAACATATAAAAGTACTTCTAAACAAAATTAGTTTTTTTTGGATCTAAGTCTACCTTTATTAATAGGTATAGTTATCTGGCGACGCATCGACTATCGATAAGACATTCATAACTAAAGTGAATCATATTCGAGATGGAAAAGAACGCGCTCAATTATAACAATTTACGCAAGAAACAAGTCAGTATCTACATTTTATTCGCCATCAAGGAAAACCTTGTGTGAGAGCATGTTACTCAGTCGACCTTTACGATAACCTCGGAAACGAAAGAAAGTGTAACCTGTTCGTACATAGTAGGTACCTTAAATGTTTATAAACGATGCAGAAGAAAAAGGAACAAGTCTTAACTTCACATTGTAAGTTTTCGATATAGTGAGACCTAGTACCTCTGCCTCTCTGTAGGTTATCGAGAGGGTAGTAAGTTAAAGGTGGCCATTCTTTTTCAGCTTTCTTTATCAAACAAGAAAAAGCATTTCTAATTTACGTATGAAGTTTAGATAGGAAGAAAGCTCGACTGATGACTTTGACCTACTGACCTCTCGATTACCACGGCAGTACTTAGTCATTATCTCTTATGCAAGCCTATGGGTTAATCGTCCAACATTGGGGATTCTTGTATAGACTCCTCTAGTCACAAAGTCGCCGAAGCACTGAATTTTGGTCTCAGTAATCCTACTCATAGTAAAAGCTAAGATGGGCTCGATGGGCTCTTATATTTTATTAAAATATAGGTTAATGTCAATAGGCTCGCCCCCTGTTACATGGGACCTAAGTATACTGGCGAAGTGTGGGTCCACACCTATGCCTAATCTTTTAAGGAACACAGGCGTGATAAGAATGTTTATATTATTTGGACAATATATTCAATGGAATCTCTATGAGCTGCAGCTAACATCTCACAGCACAATCCTATTTTATTTTCGTCAGTTCTTATTGGCTCTTTAAGTTCAGGAGTAGAAGTATATTGCTGGCGTGCCAGGATGAATTGATCGGCACGACCGTACTACCCTCTCACACAATATCGACGTCAAGTACCTACCAGTATGCATACTATTGCGTTTCGTACGGTGAGTGTGGAGCGCCGGAGGCTCAATTCCTCCCTCAGTCCCCTCCCTTCTCCCCTTTCTTTCCATAACCTTTTCCTTAAATAGGCTTCGCAAATAATCTGCAACTCCTTTGCTATTGCAGATGTCCATGGGCGGCGATGACTTTTTACCATCAGGTGGCTTGCATGCTCGATTGCCGAGAATATCACACAAAATTTTTTTTTTTCTTTGGTAATAATGGAGCAATATGCAATACTGACCGGAGGGTTTGCCATCGCCGCACGCGCAGCTTGGGCCGCAGGTGCAGTTAGCACCGCACGCAGCCGCCCCGCCGCCGCACGTATCTGCAACCGCATCATGTATTTCAAGTATGTATAACAAAACAAAGTCTTTCACTAAGAAATTTTCTTTAATTAGAAAATTCATATCTTTGTGAACATTTCGCAATATATAGACTGCCTCGTTGGCCTAGTGGTTCCAATCGCGACTGCTACGCTAGAGGTCTTGGGTTCGATCCCCAGGTCGAGCAAAGTGTTATTAAGTTTTTTTATGAAATTCTTGGTAACAGCTCGGAGTCTGGATTTGTGCCCGGTGAATGGCAATAGGCTCGCCCCCTATTACATGGGACCCAAACATACCGGCGAACTGTGGGTGTACATAAAGTAAACCTCTTCCTAACCCTTCGGGGAATATAGGCGTGATGGTATGTATGTATGTATTTCGCAATATTTCATGCAAAAAACTAATAAAAAATAGGCATAATACGGTTAGGCAACATCGTTTGACATTGAACTACCTGTAAAGGCAGTCGTGTTGGTTGAAAGACATAGTAATGTTTAATGCTGACGTCGCCTGAAGACGTAAAATGTGGAAGAGAAATTCGACATCACAGGCAGTGGTCTCGGTAGCTTAGTTGGCAAAGCGTCTGGTGTACTTAACCAGAGAGACGCGGGTTCAAACCCTGCCTGAGATCGAATTTTTCTTTCACTAAGAAATTTTCTTTAATTAGGAAATTCATATCTTTATGTATAACAAGTCATCATAAATCCATCACATACTCGAAAACCCTACAGGTTTAGGCAAAAACTACACATTTACCACCATTTCTTGTTACTGTCTCTCGGACTGCCTCGTTAGTCTAGTGGTCCCAAGCGCGACTGCTACGCAAGAGGTTTGATTCTCAGGTCGAGCAAAGTGTTATTAGGATTTTCTATGAAATTCCCAGAAGCAGCTCGGAGTCTGGATTTGTGCCTGGTTAATGGCAATAGGCTCGCCCCTCGCCACATGGGACCTAAACATACCGGCGAAATATGGGTGTACATTAGTACACCTCTGCCTAACCCTTCGGGGAATACAGGCGTGATGGTATGTATGTTTATGTACCACCATTTGCCCGTTCCTCTTGCATAGGTACCTCTTCAGCTTCTTCCACATTCATACATCTCGCCATACACACGCGCCGGTTGCTAACGCACCTGACCTTTTTGGTGGACTTCGCCAATAAGATCAATGTATGTCCTTCTGGGAAGACCTCTCTTAACGATGCCGCCGACATTTACCTTAAATTCTTTTTGTTCGTCTTTCATTCATTCTCTTAACATGCCCAAACTATAATTTTTTTAAACGCTATATAAATCTGCCATTTGTCAAAATAAACTCTTTTTCGTACTGCGAAACATCCTCTTGTAGGGTGTTACATCGATCCTCTTACCGATTGAAAACCGCACTTGGTTTCTCGTGCGGTGGCCGTGTCTGTGGGTTCCGGCCATGCGATTCGTTATTGCATTCACTGCGATCGCAACGGAGTGAGGTTTTCAAATCAAATAGGTGCACATGGCTACACATCAAGCTATAAAAATCCAGTTTAGACTGATCTCCCTTTGTAAAGGCTTTTTGTAAACTTTAAGGCTAGCCTATACTGGATTTCTAGAGTCTGATATGTAGCCGTGCGTTCGTTATACATTCTCGATGGTACCTGCTGCACTAAATAAAAATTATTGGAATTTATTCTGTTCTTTTTTCTGGCCTTTTGTCCCAAAATATAATTAAACAGAAAACAGAAATAAGAATTAATCAAATTTTTTCTAAAACGTACCTACTTAGTTCTTTTCTAACGTCCACATAGTTTAAGAGACCGCGTCCTAAAAAGGTACAGCATTAATTTAATGTTTAGAATTGAATGTACCTAAGATCTAACATAAGCGTTGATTGGTAGAGAAATTATAACATTTTGTTTTATGTGTAAGTAGTAAGATTCTTCATCGTAGATCACGAAGTAGCAACTAATTTGATAGAATACCAACAAAAATAATTATACTTATAGTGTATTCCAAATTCAAACAAAGAAATAAGAATGGCAGTTAAGCGCATTCAACTCAACCAATCTAAAGATAGGTAGCTCACGACTCGTGAGAATAGTTCTACAATTGAATGAACTTTCTGAACCGGGTTACTAGATAAATCTCTATAGCGAATCTAATTAAAATTCCTTTGCTAACTGAGAGCGTGTTTTAAGAAAAACCTATGTTTTTTTATTAATTAAATAACAGTAAGTTTTCAACGTAGAAAACAAAATCAATAAAAGACATATTTTATTTATAGTAATGATTGTTATAACGTTAAAGCTCTCGAAAAATACGGAGTAAATAATCAAAAGTAACTGCGTCATTTATCAGTTCTGCTTTGGTATGATTTAATTGTACGTGATTAAAATTATTTATTGGCAACTAGGGATGGAGATATTTCATTCCCATTATGTTTCTATAATAAGAGTACTTATTAAGAAATAGAGATATTGCATGTTTAACAAAATATCACATACCTAACCGACCTATTTTATGAAAATAATTTGTCAATAAGTTTTTTTAAGAATATCAAATGATGAAACGTACAATACGCGATACAGTCAAATATAACTACGTCGATATTAATGTAACGATATTGTTAAATATCCTGCAACACCCCTAAAAGTCCTTCAATTTGCTCTACCTACATTTCCCTTTATTAAAGACATAACAATGAACCCAACATAAATTACATCCAATAAGAACCCACTAGAATGAGTTTAACTGCGTCATTTGCGAGACAGTTGGCAATTTGGGCCCGAGCCGGCAAAACAACAACAAAGCGAGCGGCAAAACACGTGGACTAAAAATGCACCTAAAATATTACACAACAATGTTCTAATAAAATTTAAATTTGTGAATAAATCTTACCTTTACAAGAGTCACAGGGCGCAGGCATCGTGGAGATAGACTGGGCTAGACTAGCCAAGCCTTGTTGACTATGGGTAGGGTGCGCGCGCAGTGGCGAGGAAGGCGTCTACCAACCGCGAGAGCTCGGCGGGTCAATAACTGAGAGCCATCGAGGGGGGATCGCAACGCAACGCCACTTGCGATAGGCCGGGAGACAACAGACTGATTCACAAGATTATCTCCCAGACTGTATTGATCAATTGATATACGAGATGCAATTAGGAACTTTGTAGATTTGCTTGTGATTTATTGCCTTTGAGACTGTTTAGAATGGTGCTACAGATAGTGGATTATTTTATTACCTTTATAGTCGTTACCTATGTAATCTTTTGTCGATGAATCTTGTGTTGCGTTTCTCAAGTTGTAGGATTTACTTTCTCAATTATTATTTTATGGTTCGTCTCAATCAAAATCAACCAATTTGTCATTTGCATAAATAATAATCACTATTAACAATTCAGGATAAAATTAGGAAGTACTCAAGTATAAAAACAATCATGTGTGATATGAAATTTCACAGAAATTACTATTGGTGTCTAAATTTACCTATTCTAATCTAATACAGCCTCATAACGGCCCTTGTCTCGGAATAAATAATTCAAAGTTAATTGACGTAAAAACAGTTTACCCTGCCTCCTTAACTACAATAAGATAGTAAGTTAAAATAGCGTGCGGCGTGCAGGTACCTATAGGTACAATAAATGATCGGAGGGCCGTAAACAAAAACAAGCCAGTACGGCAGGCGATGGGACCGGTTTCCCCCCTTCACCGGGTCCAAATGCCTATGTAGAAAGATCACTTAAAAGAGAGTTACAACCTTAATGACATTGAATTGGCAACATGAGAAATTACTGGTAGCCTGAATTTATCATTGGGAGCATCATAATTTTATTCAGTAGTAGTCTAACATGCCGATGAATTGTGGGTGTACATTAGTACACCTCTGTGTGTTTAGTACCTACTCACTGACCTTTGCTGAGATCCTTCAAGGTAAGGTCAGGTGAAAATAGTATTCGGGAGATAAGATATACTAACGTAGACAAAACAAAAGAAGTTATCAAGTAGTAATTGGTCAAGTTCTGTAATAAATACTTACCTACCACTTAAGGAAAACGGTGTGAGAGTATGTATGTAGAAGGGATAAGGAATGTATAGAAAGATATCACATTACACGTTGTAGAGCAGTCTTACAAAATCATGCAATTGAAGAAGAAGAATACATCGATTTCAAATCGATCTCAATATAAATAGAATTACAATAAAGTATTTTAATAGAAAACGGTCAAGTGAATGTTGAAAAAACTAATAAAAGGATCGAAAGCTAAGACACAGAATACTAAGAATGCTTATAAGTAGTATGCACCATGCATCGTTGATGTCGAAGCCATGGAATAGATTAAAATATTAACTTTTAAAATGCACAAGTAATTGAACGCGCATACGGTAGCAGAAACTACTCAGAGATCGACGACGGGCGACGAGTCTAGTAATGTGTGACATCACATTTCTTATAAATTTTATGTCAGTATGACTTACATATTTTCTTTAAGATTAGTTAAAGCATTTCTAAATAAAGTAAGTTCTCCCTCCATTATTACATGAAGTTTCCTCAAAAGGAACTTTAGGCACCTAACATACATTAACTTCCTTCCTATCCAGAGTATCCTAACTTCGCAAGTTAGGTGTTCTGTGTTTATTAAAAATAACATAACATAACGTAACATACCATCACGCCTGTATTCCCCATTTCACTTAATGTACACCCACAGTTCGCCGGTATGTTTGGGTCCCATGTAATAGGGGGCGAGCCTATTGCCATTCACCGGGCACAAATCCAGACTCCGAGCTGCTACTGAGAATTTCATAGAAAAACTCAATAACACTTTGCTCGACCTGGGGATCGAACCCAAGACCTCTAGTGTAGCAGTCGCGATTGGGACCACTAGACCAACGAGGCAGTCAGTATTAAAAATGTTCTGTAAAAAGACAATGCAGCAAATCCTTCGTTCTATACAGGCAACCTTAATTGCACTAATAAAATAAAACTCAACATTTTCCCGTGAGAAACGAAAATGAAGCTTAGAAATTGCTGCAGTTTTTGTTTCATTACCTGACTGCAAAGCTAAAGCTAAAATTACTTTCGCGTTTAGTAATGGTAATTATGTTCGTTTTTTACCAAATTCAGATCTGGATCCTTCCAAAGGTGCATTTTGGAAACCGGTTTAGTCGTTAGTCGAGCGAATTTGTGGTCATTATTAAGTTTATTTGTTTTCATTAACTTAATATCGACGAAGGTAATCAAAACATTACAAGAAATCCTTGTTATTATTTTACGGGTCGGATTCAGTGAAACAGAATATGGATTGATTTTTCTAATAATATCCCAGAAGGCACGTAAGGGACTGCCTCGTTAGTCTAGTGGTCTGTTTTTATATTAAATTCTCTGTAGCAGCTCGGAGTCTGGATTTGTGCCCGGTTATTGGCAATAGGCTCACCCTCTATTAAATGGGACCCAAACATACCGGCGATGTGTGGGTGTACATGAGTACACCTCTACTTAGCCCTTTGGGGAATACCGGCGTGATGGTATGTTATGACAATTTTAGTTTTTTTAAGATTTTCCAAATAAAATAAGTACCAAATTCTAGCATCTAGAATTCTAGATATTATTCACGACATACTTGTCTATGGTAGGTAGCAGTAGCTCTACCAGATTTCAATATAAGTATTTAATTTAAACAAATTTAATACTTTTCAGTCGCTTTTTTTATTTGTGACTTGTAAAGTGTCTGTATCTGATAAAATTTTGGTTAGAAAATAACTTGATGCAAGGCACCTTATTTTCAATGGAATAGCTACAATCAAATTTTTTTGTCAATTTAAGTTAAAATCAACAAACTGAAAGAAAACAATCGTAAAGAACCAACACGACAACAACAATAGATGCTAGGTTCCTACTTCATTATGAAAAACTCACTTCGCAGTAAGGTAATCTTATACAAACAAAGCATCTAAGAATCAGATAGAAATCAAGATATATTATGTTATAAACAACGATCTGCGGTTTTAGCGGAACGACACGAAGTCTGCCGATGTCGTCGACCTGCGCGTACGCAGCCATGATTCACTCCACTTTATAGCCAAGTATCAAACTTCTAATGGTTTATTTTGCAATGCTAAAGGTTCTTGTTTTGTTGCTGAACCAATTTTAACCACTTTAGGCTGCCACGCAAGTTTTTACATTAGTTATCTTAAATTTCGCCAATTTGGAATTATGGGTTTATTTTTTACGTGTAATTAATTATTTTGTTATCTAAGTTTGTGGAATGAGTTATGGCATGTGCTTAATGATAATATTATCAAGAAGAAAATTAATTAAATTAAAATTTTATAGCTTAGCATGATTAAAATTGTATTATTAACTCCGTTTTCCTAAAGTGATTATGTTATCTTTGGTTTTTTACAAAATAAATAGCAACAATAACATGTAAGAGACAAAGTAACTCAACAAGAAATAAAGGAACATATCCAAGAAAGCATGGACGGTGAAAAATGGCAAGGGAGGAAGCAAGTTTCACATGTTGAATAAAAGAGACTTATGGAAGAAAACAAAAGACATAGGTACTGCACTGACCGGTCCTCGAGTAAATTGGGATGAAGTAGAGAAGGATGACGATGAAACACATAACAAGAGAGACTTTATTATGTAAGTCGACCATTTCCCCAGAGAAAGCTAGGAAGAAAACGTGGTGTCGATATGCGCAAGCATTCATTACGCGCCCATCGCTAATTATTGAGGTTGTATCTATAAATTCACACAGATTATCTTATGTACTATTGTTGTGGATTATATAATGCATACAGTATGTGTGTGAAAAACAATAAGTTTTACAAGTAACATTAATCATTTAAAAAATCCGCAGCATTACTATGTTCTTGCAACATCATTGAAGATACCAAATGTCGAGTCGATCAGACCTGACGAAGTTGCTCACATCCCTTCATCAACTAAAAAAGAGCTGATAATCTTCAAAAGACTGAACCAATTTCCTTAAATCACAGCTATGAACACTCTTGACCAATTATTCTTTCAAACAAAATCACTAAATCAAAATTGGTTCATACATTTGGGAGCTACGATGCCTCAAATGCAAAGGGACACAGCCACCGCTCTTTTTGCGTCGTCGCTAAGGTATATTTTATTAGTAAGATTCTATGTTGCAGCAATTTAATTTGTGAAGCATTCTAAGTATACAATATTGGTAAATTCTCCCTTCTTTACTGCAGAATATTCTCTTGGATCATCTACCACTAGGGGGTGATATCTGACTCGTACCGACTAAAAAGTTTCTCTACGTTTACCTCAGACTAATTATCCTTATTTAGTCTGAGACGTTTACCATGACGCGGTACCTATTCGCTAGTGATCTTTGTAAGTACTTATTTGTTAGCTGTTGCCTCACTATTTAAAATATTAAAGTGTTACTTATTAAAAACTTTTTAATTTTCTGTGTCTTTTTAGTTTTCTTCGAAGAAGTTTTCAATTATTATTTGCAATCAATTTGGCGAACGTTCTTCGACTCCTGAGCGTGTCAATATAGATATAATATATTATTTTTTCGGTATTATGTATCAAGATTATTAGAATATTTCAATTAACTATGTAAGTGTCTTATCTATTTGTCGAATGCCTATATTATTATACATTTTGTTCTATTTTCAAGTACGAGATACTATACTATATTTTCTTCAAAAGAGATTTTATATAATTATTTAAATTCAATTAGTCGTATGCCTATATTTACGTATTAAACATTTTGTTTTATTTTCAAATACGAGATATTGAATTCCTGTACTATTTTTCTTCAAAGGAGTTTTTATATTATTATTCTTGAATTCAATTATTCGAATGCCTATATACTTATAAATTTTGTTCTATTTTCAAATACGAGATATTGAGCTCCTATACTTTTTTCATGTAAGTAAATACATGTTTCATCTCCGCTCCATTTCAAATTATACGTTTACGTTTTTTCTTGATACAAACTGGTAATTTCCACGACGATCACGAACTACTTTTTTTAACGTCAGTAAGTATCATGTTAGCAATAGGTAGGTACCTAGTTGGTCACAAAAAACTTGGCCGTGTTTCCGATAGGTACCTAATGAAATGATATCGACAGAACATCGATCGTAGACACTGACTCCGGTTTCTAATAAACGAATTGGTTCACCCATCAAGCGCCATATTGTAGACACAATGCAAAATCTACTGTTTTGCCCTCGTGAGGCAACTACATGTATCAGTAAAAGACTTAAATATCACTTTTAAGTAAATGAAACTGCCTTATTTGTCTAATGGTCACAAGTGAGATTGCTAAGTTGGAGTTGGTGACCTGGGAATCCAACCCAGGACGGGTTGGATTCCCAGGTCGCAAAATGATTGGGTTTTACTAAGAAATTTTCAACTGCAACTCGGCGTTTATAAATATTTGTGCCCGGTCAATAGCAAAAGGTGATAGATAAAAAGTATATTATGATTTGTCAAGTAGTTTTTTTTTTAACTTTTCGCTCCTGGTAATGATGTAACCTATGCGTAACACAAGACCAGTACTATATTATCTGTGTGGCAAAACGAAGCTTCAATGTGTACGTATGCGTGTCTTTATTTTCCTTTATTTTGGTCTGCGTCCAAGTTCAATAACGTATAAATTGATACAAGTGGATGTAACTGCACTATGCATACGATATACATAGGTATCTATGTCTGCAGCAAGTCGCGGGCGAGGTCACGCGTCGCTTCACAATGTACGGAGGATTCCTTTTATGATATTTAGTAATTCAGACCACTCAAATATGACTGAGGGACTGATAATGTTCACTTTAGATTTAATTTGAGAATCACACACGTAGGTATTAAGCGCTATTTCGCGTAAACAGCACAAAGAAAAAGGATACCGCAAAGAGTTTCTTCTATAGGTAGTATAACATGTTAGAACAGCCGCTAATCTTCAAATATGTAAATTAGAAAATGGAACAAAATTAAATAAATTCAAAAATGGAACAAAATATATATGAAATAAACTGCCAAGTAATTTAACTGGGACTTATTCAGAGTTTGAGAATGCGGCCTAAGTGAAATATGTCTTTGGTCAGTCAAAAAATATCTTTAAATAGACACAATCCAAATCTATTCTCAAACAAGATCACAATAAGTTACCTTCGCCACAAGATTTCAATGCCAAATCCGAAATACTCCAATCACAAACAATGACCAACAAGTAAAAAACAAAATATTACTCGCAAGACTAGCAAAAAGTTTGTATATAATCTACAATCTCGAATTTGCGCTAAAATCCTATTTGTCGTAAAAAAAAAGAACGTTGAGTGTTAATTTCGGATCAGTGAACTTGGCTGGCGGGACTAATTGCGGTAAAAAAAATAAGAATAGGCACGAATCCCAAACATACGTTGGTTGAAGACCTTAATGATGTAGTAGAATTTCTACGCAAGTCATTAAGTTGGGCATTTATAGAATTTGAGCCGGGTGGGGACGGGTTCTCATACAATTCTTCACTGCTATTCAGATAGACATCTCGTAAAAGTCGATAAGAACTCTTGGGGTCTCACTAGCTGGCGACCACCCTTACATCGGTCTTTTCAACTACATATTGCCAGAACCAATTCGGATTCTCCGATAGTCTGCAGTCCATAGTAGCTGTTCATCCATGACCATTATAGATAGATATAAATAATATTAATCAACGAGCTGGAGTCTTTCCAAAAAGACTGGTATTTTACAGCAACGGATAGAGAGTAGTGGAAGAAGAGTGGCGAGGCCTTTGCCCAGCAGTGGGATAATACAGGCTCATAATAATAATTATTATTCAGCGATCAATATCAAATAACAGACCGTAGAGTATAATAAGATTACAACATCATTAGCAACAAATGACATCAGAAAATAACAAACAAACATAAACAAAAAACAATTTATTGAATACTTTGCATGCCCAGTGGTTTCGAATAAATAAACAAATAAATAGTTAACCTAGAAATAAATACAGTGCGGTGAACACAATAATAAATAAAAACAATTATTCAGACTTTGCGTGGGATCTAGATTTGGACAACCGTCTTAGAATAGAGTAGCACACCCAGAAGATTAGGTAGATGCTGGAATCTGTGGTGACAATCATATATGTAGCTATGAGGGCTACAATGATACCTATGGCGTTAAACATCAGTTGCATGGGCGTTTTATATGAACTTTCTTTCTTGGTCTTGCAAAGGCAGTCTGGTGGGCATCCTAGTGCTTGTGCAGGTTCCTGGTTGGTCTTCGGAGGCGAATTTTGTTTGGTCTTTAGAGACAAGATTTGTTTGATCTGGAGTTTTGGCAAGAATTCTGTAAAAAAAGTATTTTTTTGTACCAATGGATTTTCATAGTATCAATGGCTACACGTCGAGCTATACAAATCTAGTTTAAAGTAACCTCTCATTGTACAGCAAACCAATGCAATGCGAGATTAACTTAGACTCCTAGGCTTTTTCCAAACAAGAAGCAGCTAATTTGTTTTTAAGAGCTGTACAATTACAAAAATAGTTTTATATACAAAACAAGCTGTGCCCCGCGGTATCACCCGTTTTGGCCTGCTCCTAACGATCGTAGCTTGACGCTAGAAAGCCTTAACCTTTCCTTATGAATCTAGAGATTAGCGCATTCAATAAAACAAACGAACTCTTCAGCTTTATTATATTAATATAGATAGTTTTTTAATCGCCATAAAGAAACGCCTGAAAATATCTGAGCTGTATTATTTTTTATTTAAGCCATTTTGCTTTTAGAATATGTAACGGCGCTGTAAATATATATACTAAAATCTTACATCTATAAGATTCTTGTTATATACTAATGATATATAAGCAGACACTACTTTTATAAACATAATTTAGATAAAAAGCTGAAAAAAGTTCGAAATCACAAGTCAAAATTAAAAAAGTTAAAGTTAAGGTATCTAAAATACAGTAATAAAATAATTAGTAATACCTTGCACAGTTTGAGTGATGGTCGCCATAACTGCAATCCACTGCTTCCTGTGTGTGAATGATATGAAAATAATTTTAATCTCTTAAATATAGGTGAGCATTACAGTACCAAGGTTGCTTGGGAAGAAGGAAGAGCCTTGTCGAAGCTTCCTCGATGTTCAGCTGGTGTGTTCATGCGGAACCCGCCAACTGATGGGCTGTGGAAGATTTCCTTAATATTTTTTAATTGATTAAAGTCACCGTAAAAAGTGTTCAAGACTTGTTACAGAGGCTGAGTATAGCTTAATTGGGTGAAAAACAGAATAACGATCTAGAACTTGTCGTCTTGTCACTAAACAATTAACAAAATATTCCACTTTATCTTACTTATTTGAACTATAGCTGGTAATAATTGATTGTAAGTATACTAAATCCTTTCAAAGAAGATTTTTTTATTGGTGACAAACCAGAAATACTATTCTCAAAATTTTACTAAAGTAAGTAATGGGCAGATTAACAATGATAGCCTACCAATATGATCATTGGAATGACAAGTTAAAGATCTCGAGTTCGAATCTAAGGTACGTCTGACTATTCGTAATCATGTGCATATTGATAATTAATTATCACGCACATAATACTTGCGGAAGTGTGGAGTCCGCCAACTCGCACTAAGCTAGCTTAGTGGACTATAGCCTATACTACTGTGAGACCTTTCCAACTCTGAGAAGAGATCCGTGCCCAACAGTGGGACAGTAAACAGATTGATGATAGATATGACAGGAGAGATGAGAAACTTACTCGCCACCACAGTCTACTATTGTAGTAAACTGAAACTCGTGACCAACCAAAGATAGTTATAACAAAGAACTTTACAGAAGAGCATGCGCAAAAAAATTGCTCAAGGAACTATTCTTGAAATTTATTTTTATTACTCTTAGGCGTAGCTAGCTTAGCGTATTCTAACAGAATTTGAAATGCTTTTCCATAATTTTAAAACTTGTAGGCAACATTAAAGAGTTGGGATTTTCCCCTTTACCTTGCTGCTTCAGTCAGTAGTTTTCATACTTATTTTACTTTTACTTTATATTATACTTTTACTTGCAAATTCAGATGTTCTATTAATTTTTATTTTTACTCACCTCACATTCTCCTATAATATTGATCAATTTTAGTATTATAATAGCTATCAGTTTTTCATCAGCCTTGCTCCAGATAGCGTCAGTTTTTGCGATGGCTGTGCGGTATAAAACATGGCTGTTTCTTGGATAGTGCATAGTTTTGTGTAAAACTGCACCAACACCGATCATCATGCCTTCTCCTTGTGAACCGTGCAAAGGTAAGACCAGGAATATTTTTTGTAAATTGTATTGTTATTGTATTCTAAGGAAATGATCCTGTGAACGCGTTTTCATGCGAAGAACTCTTCTATACACAACCTAAGATTTTCTATCACTTAATCAATAATTAAACACATCATAAGCCTAAGAAAAGACTTGCTGTCTATTGCAACCACCATTAATCGCTAAATCAAATTTTGTTGCAAATGGAAAATGACGTAACTGACCCTTCAAACATTGTGAGGACAATGGTAGTAATAAGAGGTCTTAGCTTTCCTATCTTTCCTTTTCAATCAACGTTAATTGAGGAGTTCTAGGTTGTCTTAGCATGATATTTAAAGTAAATAGAAAATTTTTACTCAATGTTTCCTTGAACGGAGGTCGGTTTATGCTTTATAAACTGGATTCAAATCTATCAAACTGTTATCAATAGGATGGTGCTTCGGCGCTATACGCCTTCTTCTAACTTGGTATTCACCTCCAACTTATAACATTATAGAGCTTACTAGAGTTAAATAAAGTTTTAAAGGGCAATAAAGGTTTCAGGATGGCAACGCACTAGTGATAATTTTACTAATGTTGCTAGCGTCTATAGTCTACGGTTTTCGGTTACGCATTTATTTCTTTGTCACCCTATACCAAATTTTTAATACTTCAAGGGTCAAGCCTGCCTGCCTGCTGTTAATTAAATTAATTAAAAAACTCACGCCATCTTTTTCAGTTTGCTTGGTATTGAAGCCAGATTTGCCAATCATTCGCATTAACTGTACTAGTTATGTGTTTTTATTTTTCAAAGTTTCAAAAGTTTATTTATTATAATATTGTTTATAGACTCCTGCAAGGGTGGTGCCTGCGCATCTGACTGCGCTTGCAAGGAAAAGGGCTGTAACGACTGCTCCTCTAAAGGTATACCTCCATAATCCAGGTTTTGGTTTAAAACTTGGCTCAATAACAAATCCGTCAGTAGAATTGTCTCCTAGAGATAAGTTTTTGTCAGTGATTGGATGGAAATTATCTCAAAATTATATCCCTAGTCAGAAATTCTACTTCATCATCTACTTAGTACCTAGCGGATTCCAAGATAGTCTATTAACTGAATAAGCTTCATTATGACAAACCAACACTTGGGTAATTCCAGTACTAAGAATAATATTTAAGGACTATACCTACTAACTATAGAGAGCTGGAATTACCCTTCTGATAAAAATACGTAAACAACCCATTTTGTTTTGACTGATGTAGTTAATTGTATAAATCTCATTTTAAATCCATACCTACTAATACCATGCATGTATAAATGTGAAAAGTCTTCTGTCTGTCAATCGGTTGTAACGTTTTCACGTCTATACCGCCGGACCAATTTTGAAGAAGGATAGATTGAACCTCGGAAAAGGACATAGTCTAACTTTTGTCTCAAAATTCAGCGGCTATAGTTGTGTTTGTAGTATAGTATGTGTAGTTATAGCCATAAATACTAGTGATTAATCTACTGTGTATTCCAGGCGGTTGCTGCTAGTTAACCAATTGACCAGGCTTTCAACATGGACCCAGACAGACGTAACAGGCGCCCTTCCATCTTCAGCCGCGCCAGCAACTTCCTCGAGACCTGCTTCCCTATCACCTTCACTGTAGTATTCTTCGTAACCCTTGTCTTTTTCTACTGTCTCCTATAAATGTCTTGTTGAATTTACTTTTTGTGTTTTTATTTTATTATGAAAAACTTCATCACTATAGTGGATCAAACTCATAAGAGCTAAGAGACAGAGTGCTCTCTTTTGACTTTTAATAGTAGCATTAGCATCAGTAGCATTCCAGGCAATAAAAATCGAGCGGAAAATAAAGGATCTACTATAGCTTATTAACAACTAAACGATTTCTAACCAAAAGTTTTAGTACCTAGTTCTGAATAAGTTATAGTCGATGTCATTATTCTTATTACTATGATAACAGAATGAGTTACAGATGTACCTACAATTTGCGAAAAACAATAATTCATTTTGCGCCCAAGGAGAGGGACACCCCAATCCAATTGCAAGGACATCCATCGGAAACCAAACATAATTATGAATTCTCTGAAGCAAATTCGCCACTTCACGGAATCTGCGGGTCTAGTCATTATAAATTGGTCCTAATGTCCGGATTTAAGCATTTAAACAAATTTCTTGGTTAAGAATAATTGACTATACCACTTAAACAGTAGAGTTCAAAGAATTAAGAGCCGCAGCACCTAACTCAAATTGCCCACTTAAGCTGTCTAGACTTCACAGTAACTTAAGTGTAACTGAATGAGTTTTAACCCTTTCTACAGACATAAAAAACAAACGATCATTTTTAATTTTAAGCTTGTTATTTGAAAACCGATAAACGGGTTGTGCAAGTATGTTTACCGTTGAAACACCTTTCCGAAATCTCATCAGAAAGTGTGTATCGACTATAGATACAGACAGATTCTTTTGAAGAACTCAAAAGAATCTGTCTTAACGAAGAGGTATCTAGTTTGCAAGAGCATTTAGCGGATATTTCAGTTTTGCAAAAAAAACTAAAAATCAAAATAAAAAGTAATGATATGGCCGTTACGCTACCAAGTTAAAGGTCTTAGTTAAAGGAGTTCAAATCGAAGACACGTACTATGTTTTTTCAAAGTCATGTACATATTAATAGTTAATTGTTATGCGCTTGAAAGTGAAGGAAAACATCTTGAGGAAACGCATGCCTGAGAGATTTCCTCGAAGGCGCAGCAGTGGCATGTGAATGAAATCTGCAGTAGGTTGGCGTGGTAGACTTTAGCCTGACCCCTCTTAGTCTCTCTCTTAGCTGCGAGACAATAAATGTGTTGAGAATAAAATAAGTATAGCCTATGTCACTCTGGAACAATGTAGCTTCCTATTTGTGAAAGAATTTTCAAAATCGGTTCAGTAGATTCTGAGATTACCCCCTACAAACTCACACACTCACAAACTTTACCTCTTTATAATATAAGTATTGATATATGAGGCGATAGCATAACTTACTTTTCCTCTTTTTTTCCACATTTGCCAAACTTCATTTGCCAGTATATGATTAGGTATAAATGAGACAAAGTTGTAGTATAGTCTGGTTATAATTATCCAAAGGTGCATCTTATATACTAACGACTACGTGTTGATCACGGATAGTAGAAACATTTAATAGATATTGAACGTGCGATAAAGATCATAAGATTGCGATGTAGATTGTAGATACAGCACAAAGATATTGTACTGTAACAGTACACCCCCCTTTAAAAAAAAAAAAAAAAAATATTATGGTAATAGTGTTTACAATATAAATTTGACCTAAACCTTACTAGTTATTTGCTGATGTATATAAATAATAATGCTATTGTACGCGGTGGAATTTGATGACGCCTGTTGTGGTGTGATTTGCTGACGTATGTAATTTTGACTTAGCTGTTGCACGAGTGTTTATTATTTTTTTCCCTTAAACTCTTCATTCTTCTGTCCAGTGTTTTTATTATGCCGTAAAGTAGGATCACGCCGATTGTTAAAATAATCTGTCCCATTGCAACATTTCTTGTCCACCGTAAGTCCTCCTGGATCAGGTTACGGAGTTTGTCCGCTTCGTTTTGATTGAGGCAACTGTCCGTATTGTATGTTATCTGGTCCTTAGAACTTTGATTTCCCATTTTAGATGTCTTGTTGTTACGAGTAGTTGTGAATTAATGGTATATGTTAAGATCTATGTTAATATATATACGAATAGCTTGCTTATATCAGCGAATTTTATAGTCGTACTACTGGCTTTACTTTACGTCCCGATCGTGTAGTGTACGTGTGTGAATGTCTGTAGAAATCCTTTGAATCTGGCACGTAGTTTGATTCGTCATTGATCATGAATGCTGGTTTCAATCTATCAATTGATATCACTGTCTCTTTATCCCTAATTCTAATGCAAAATGTTTTATCTGTTTTACTAATTACTGGGTAGGGTCCTTCATACGGCGGTGTCAGGGCTTTCTTAATTCTATCGCACCGAACAAATACGTGTGAGCATTCTTTGAGTTCGGGATGCACAAATATAGCTTGGTTGTGGTTTTTTCTTTTCGGAATTGATGTCATTTGTGTGATGTCCTTTTGAATTTGTTTTACAAACTCTTCATATGTTGATAACTGTGCTGCTGATGACTCAAAAAATCCTCCAGGGAGTCGTATTGGCGTTCCAAGCTACTCCGCAACCCGAGTAAAACTGTTGGAATTTCTTTTAACCACTTTTCGTTGGATTCTCTTGTCATTAACGCCACCTTTAAAGTTCTATGAAATCTCTCTATCATTCCATTGGATTGCGGATGATAAGGTGTTGTCCTAATTTTATGTATTCCCAAAAATTGTGAGAGTGACTCAAATATTCTTGATTCAAACTGTCGGCCTTGATCCGTAGTAATGCGCAATGGACATCCAAAACGAGTAATCCATCCTTCGAAAAGTGTCTTGGCTACTGTTTCTGCAGTTATATCTTCTACCGGAAATATTTCGGGCCATGACGTACAACGATCTATGATTGTGATTAAATATCTCTTCCCTTGTGAAATCGGAAGTGGTCCGACGATGTCAATATGTAAATGTTCAAAACGTTGCGCTGTCATAAATGTACCAGGAGGTGATATCGTATGTCGTTGTATTTTTGATTTTTGGCAGGCTATACATGATCTACACCAATTATTGATATCTTTGTTCATATACGGCCATAAATACCTTTGGGTTATCATTTTTCTCGTAGTTCTTTTTCCTGGATGGCTCATACCATGAATGGTATCGAAAATTTGTTTGCGTAATTGCTTTGGTAAGTAGGGGCGGCTTTTTCCAGTAGACGTGTCGCAGGTGATGTTTATTGTGGAACCCGGAAGCGTAATGTTTTTGAATTTTAATCTTTTATTGTCACGTAATTTACTTAGTTCATTATTTGTTGATTGACATTTTTCCAATTCAGCGTAATCGATAGGTGATGGCACGTATATTTCCTCTATTCGAGATAAGGCATCGGCGGTAATATTGTCACGTCCGCTTATGTGTTGAATGTTGGTACTGTATTGTGAAATGAAATCTAACTGCCGGACCCGTCGCGGTGTATCGTTTGATGATGGTTTTTGGGAGAATGCGTATGTCAAAGGTCGGTGATCCGTAAATATTGTAAATTCTCTTCCCTCGATTAATCTGTGAAAATGTTTGACGGCCATGTATATTCCTAACAGCTCTCTGTCAAACGTAGAATATTTTTGTTGAGTTTCGCTCAATTTTTGTGAAAAAAAAACCTAATGGTTCCCAATTGCGTCCGGATTTTTGTTGTAAAACTCCACCAACGCAAGTAGCACTAGCGTCGGTCATGAGCGCTAGTGATGCGTTGCGGGAAGGATGCGCTGTTAACACTGCGTTTTTCATGCTTTCCTTGCATTTTTCGTAAGCTTTGTCTGCTTCCGTTGTCCAAGGAACAGGTGAATTATCGTTCTTTTTTGAACCATGTAGATATTCGTTTAAAATTCTTTGATTTTCCGCTGCGCGTGGAATATTACTTCTGTAGAAATTGACCATGCCCAAAAATCGTCTTAATTCTTGAATTGTTTTCGGTTTGGGAAATTCCATGATTGCTTTGTAATTTTCTTCGGTAGGTTGTATTCCTTGGCTCGTTATATGATAACCTAAGAAATCTATTTCCCTTCTGAGAAATTCGCATTTTTCGAGATTAATGGTTATTCCATTCTCGTGTAAACGTTTGAAAACCGTTTCTAAATGCTGATAATGCAAATCTTCGTTGTCCGATGCGATGAGACAGTGCGATGAGACAGACTACAAATATAAATACGAAGTTTAAATCTCTAAATAAGGAATCCATGAATCGTTGAAATGTTTGTGCCGCATTGCGTAATCCGAAAGGCATTCTTAAGTACTCAAAAAGTCCGAAAGGTGTGATGATGGCTGTTTTTTCTATATCTTTAACAGGAATACAGTGGTATGCTTTGCGTATATCTATCTTGCTTAGTATCTTCTTATTTTCTAATATGTATGTAAAGTCAGTTAATCTTGGTAGTGGGTATTTGTCCGGTACTGTCGTGCTATTGAGCATTCGATAGTCTCCGCACGGTCTCCATTCGCCATTTTTCTTTTTTACCATATGTAATGGGCTTGCCCATGGGCTATCTGACGGTCGGCAAATTCCGAGCTTTATCATATTTTGAAATTCCTTTTTGGCTATGTCGTATTTTTCTGGAGGTAATGGTCTTGCTCGAGCTGCGACGGGTGGTCCTGTAGTGATAATATGGTGTTCAATCTTATGTTTGGGCGCATTGCGTAGAGAGGACTCTTTCGTGATGTCTTCGTATTTGTTTAAAAGTTGCGTAATACGTGAATTCGTTCCCACTGCTATAGTACGAATTGTTTGTTGTGTCGCTTTTTCTGAAGTTACATGCGTTGTCAGCTCTGTAACTTTGTCGATAAGTTTGCGACCTGCTATGTCGACTAATAGTTTATAGTGCTCTAGAAAATCTGCTCCAATTATTGGTTGTGTAACATCGGCGATTATAAAATTCCATTTATAACATCGTTGTAGTCCTAAATTCAAGGTAAGCGTCTTCTCGCCGTAAGTCCTAATTTTAGTCCCATTTGCAGCGTATAGTGTGTATTGTTCATTTTGTAAAATTGAATATCTCTGTTGCTTGCTAATGACTGAAATATTTGCGCCCGTGTCAATCAAAAACTTCATACCACTTTTTCGGTCGGTAATGGTGAGGCGATTGGATGGGTGGATTGCACAGAGTTTCGCCGTTGTCTGTGCTCTTATTCGTTTCCCTGGTTCCGTACGTAAGTCATTGGTTTCCAACCGCATGGTTTAATGCAGTTCCTTGCATATTTTCCGAATCTTTCGTGGTAGTAACAAAATCGATTTGCTCCTCTATAGTTTGTTCTCGGCCTCATAATCGGGAATTGTTGACGTTTCTTGAAATGATTGTGCGTGCTGGGTCGATAGCCATATTGACCTTGCTGAATTGCGTCAATATCTATCTGTAATTTTGCTAGCTGGGCTAAAATGCATGCTGTATTGTTGTCGTTTGAAGTGTCGTTGCTAACAGCTGATATTTCGGTTACTTTTGAATTCATTATTGTTTTGTCTGCAATTTGGCTCAGTTTGTCAATTTCCATGTCTTCCGTAACTGCTAGAACCGTAGTAACTGATGTTGGTAAAAGCCTGAACCATAGTAGTTTAATTGTTTCGTCACTGATTTTTCCTCTCCCGAGGACTCGCATTTGACGTAATAACTGCGAAGGTTTTTGATCACCGAGTTCTGTCTCTGATATTAATTTTTGAAACTGTCGCTGTTCTGTTTCTTCGTAACAATCAATTAAACGTTCCTTGATGTTTTTATATTTATCTGTAGTCGGTGGTGAAGTGATTAGGTCACTAACTTGTAGTATTTCTTCCTTGGATAATTTTGCTATTACTGTACAGTATTTGTATTCGTCTCCTTGCTTCTGTGGTGCTAATATGGCTTCTAGTTGCGTGAACCATAATCTTGCTTGGTCTTTCCAAAATTCCGGAATGCGAGATAAAACCGAGGTGCCAGCAGCTACTTCAAGTGTTCCTTGCTGATTTATGTTCGCCTTGCATGGTGATTGTGCCATGTTTCTTGCTGCGTATTCGTTCGTCGGGGTCACCAATTTGCCAAACTTCTTGGCAGTATATGATTAGGTATAAATGAGACAAAGTTGTAGTATAGTCTGGTTATAATTATCCAAAGGTGCATCTTATATACTAACGACTACGTGTTGATCACGGATAGTAGAAACATTTAATAGATATTGAACGTGCGATAAAGATCATAAGATTGCGATGTAGATTGTAGATACAGCACAAAGATATTGTACTGTAACACCACACATACCCAGACCGGACACACCGCACGTGTCGTCAAATTACATTGTTTTGTCTTGTTTTGGTCAAATAAGTACTAAAATGGCAGACTAGACACAGTATGGCGTAGTAGTGTTTCGCTGGCATGTCTACGTGCCAGCATGAATGGGTCGGCACCACTGGGGAATTGTACTACCTTCCCGAGGAATATCGACGTGATCGTTGCGTCCCTCAGTCCCCTTTCTTCTCCATTTCTCCTTCCCCTTACCTTTTCACAGGTTGGGTTGCTAGCGTCCATAGGTTACGGCAACCGCTTACCATCAGGCGGGCCGTATGCTTGTTTGCCAACTTAGTTGTTTAATAAAAAAGAGTACAAATAATATACTTAATCATCATTCAACAACCATCATACCGGCGAACTGTGGGTGTACATTAAGTACACCTCTGCCTAACCCTTCGGGGAATACAGGCGTGATGGTATGTTATGTTATCATTCAACAAGTTGTGTACATTTTGAATAGTTGACTAAAATGTTTAATGTAGATGTAAATAATCTTATCTTCTATCGTAGCAAAAGATCGTGGTTAGCAGTAGTTTACAAAAACAACTGTTAAACATTGCATGATCACGTTTTTATATAAGCATAGAAAGGACATTAGACACGGTTTTGTAGACCTGCGTTTTAAACACAAATACAAATACTAGGATGAAAACCGAAACAAACTCAGTCTGTTCATCTTGAGTCGCTAAGCAAGCAAATCACAGACATTTCTTTATAAAAACTTAAAAAAATATTTGGTATTTTGTTTGATTAATTAAGTAATTATGATCGGTAAGAAATAATTTTATAATCAAACTATACGTGTTTAATCTATTCAAAAAAACATCACGCCTGTGGGGAATACAGTGAAGGGTTGGCAGAGGTGTAGGAACTCTCACATTTCGCCGGTATTTTTAGGTCACATGTAAACGGGACACAAATCCTGACTACTGAATTTCATGGAAAAACACAATAACACTTTAGAACACGGTTTAGAAGTGGTAAATTTTAATAGTAAGAGTCTGTGTAAAGGTAATTAGAGTCGTATATGTTTCACATTTCTAATGATTTTGTTTACTAATTTCGATATTTATGTAATAAAACACTTTAATTAAACGATTTTATCTCCGCCGTAGTTCGGAATGGCTAACTTCCGATCGGCTTACTTATTTTGAACAAACTGTGCCACGCGCTTAGGACCACTGGACTAATGAGTCTATCACTACATAGTATAAAACAAAGTCGCTTTCTCTGTCCCTATGTCCCTTTGTATGCTTAAATCTTTGAAACTACGCAACGGATTTTGATTCGGTTTTTTTTAATAGATAGAGTGATTCAAGAGGAAGGTTTATATGTATAATACATACATATTTTAGTATAGAAAAGCCGAGAAACTACGCGGGCGAAGTCGTGGGCGGGAAGCTAGTTGAAAATATAAAATAATGAATCCTAAAAATATAAGAAAGTAAATAAAAATATTTAGGAATATGACGAATAGTCGAGTGATGAAAATGTTGTTTACATTTTCACAATCACAATTACTTATATTAATTTTAGAGTGATGACGCAGGTACTTACAGAAAAATTAGGATTCTGTTCGCGTGAAGAATCAGATGAGATGAGAGCTAATTTATAAGCCCATTAGGATAACAGACTTGATAAAGCTATTGGATAAAATGAGACAAAGACAATATAGGTAGTCTAAACTATAATTTTTATTAATTATTCCGAACACATAATTTTGATGTAAAAGTTACATTAATATACATTTACATTGAAAATATATATTGTATCAGGTACGGCTCGTATTTAGCAGCATCCCCCTGGAAAGAAAAAAGGAATATTTTAGTCACTACATCATAATAATAATGTTCATGTCCTCATGGGGTCCAGAAACATGTAATAAATTCATAGATTTCACCCTGTATATTCAGAAGTTAACGAAGAAGTTTATGAATCTGAAGTTATTTTTTATTACATTTTGGCATTAAATGTTGGTGGGTATTGATATGTAAGACGGACCTAGATTTTAATCTTCTTCTTCTTCAACCTGCTGCCATCCAATTCAGGATGTAGGTCGCTTTATAAACACGCCATTTCAAAATACCAAGGAATAATGGAATTGAATAAAAAATGGGTAGAAATAATTACCTGAGGTTGAGCAGTCGCCACAGTTGGTCTCACACTTATTGTCCTTGCAGCAATCAGCATCTTTGCAGGAATCTAGACAAGAAAATAAAAATAGGTGAAAATAATGCAACAGGAATCTATTTTATCAATAGAATACTGACATACTAGTACTAGAACTAGAGCACTACCTGTCTTTTTACTTCGTAATTTAACTGCTGACATAAGTGAGATAGATAATAAACAATAGGACAAAAAAGATAGAAAGGGTTTGTCCATCATATCATTTCTTATCATAATCAACGCATTTAGGAACTGTCCTTATTCTGGGGACTGTTTTCCTCTCACAGCGAGAGAGGTTAGGCTATAGTCCATCACGCTAGACTACCGCGTGTTGGAAGACCTAATTAATCATTTAATCAGCAATGCATTTTTGACTAATTCACTAATTGTATCAGATATTATGCGATCAACAACAATACTTCATGAACAAAATTAATTGTGTATCTAAGAAGTTCTGAAGCTTATATACAAAGACCATTTTCAAACTTTTGATCATGTCATTCTTGGAATTTGGTCCTATATGACAAGTATTAATTCATCCAATAGAATATTCTCTATTGTTTTCGGACGATTGAGATCCACATGTTAAATAGGATTCCCATCATTATCAGAAAGAAATACATCAAGTTGGGATACATACCTTTGCAGGTTTCGGTAGGGGCAGGCATCTTGGTTGGTTGGTTACTTGGTTGTCTGGCTGAAGAACTGAAGAGACTATGCCTCTGAAGCAATCGACGAAGGTTTATATACTAAGTTAAAGAAATGTGGTAAAAACTGCACAATAGCGAGGTTGTCAAGACCTCGGACATTTTTTGGATGGGTCTTTGTATCCGCTGATGCTGTACGAGTCAGGGTATTTGCTGAATGTTACGCAACATTACCTTGACAAGATGTTTTCTAAGACCACGACTACAGCAAATGGGGTTAGTCCATGTTCAACCACCACAATATGTAACCATGAACCATATTGAACCATAAATGTTGTCTATGTCAACCCCACAAATGTAACTATTGGACACAATAGTTTTTGAATACTGCTTTATTTTACTATTTACTTAATAATATTTTGCATTTATTCTTTGATTTTAGCGTTTCATTTTATCCTTGTTGTGTTTTGCAAGGGAATTTAAAGCTACGAGTATTTTAGTATCTTTTACCATCTCCTATACTAGGACTATAGCATTATCCCTTTACCAGTGTTACGATGATGATAACATCTCCATGTGGAAAGTTATCTTACGAAATATGCACATATATACTTTCATAATATCTACTAGGTCTAAAATCTACCCTCATATTTTTTTGCAATTTAAAGTAGAACCACTTTTTCTTCTGTAACGTAATTGACACCTATTAGACTCGTCACAGTTCATTACTCTAACTATTGTTGGCTTATTGTATCAATGCCAGATGTTTTTATTTCAATCGTGTTTTCCTAATCTGAATGCAGATCAGGTGCATTTTGTTATATTGTCAATATTGCTGTATCACCGTCAAGACGTAACGGATTTCAAGATATTTTTATCGTTCCTTTGTTTTATTTAAATTTGGAAAATGAAGATTTATGATGGACGCACCTGTAAGCATTATTTATAACATTATAATTTTCAAATTCTTTACATATTCACCTCATTATTAATTATTCTTCTTTACATATTCACTCACTACTGGGCACTACCATCTAAAAATTAGATATAAATAATTAGATTGTTACACCCGTCAATGCATACAGTTTCCTCATGAGGACATAACAATAGATTTTGCATTTTGATATTGATTGATTGATTTGATTTTTACAATATGCCGCTGGACGGGTTTAAGGTGTGCAAGTCATAATAATATTTTGTAAACTGATGCATTACGACATTCGGCAGACTAAGTCTCTAGGAACTGCAATATCAGTGCTACATAACATCTATAAGAAAAAGCTGATATGAAATAAGATAAAATTTCCAAACATACTTAGTAATGTTTATGTAAAAAAGCCATTTGTTTAATTTCAGATTTGAAGCCAGAAACACCATGGAGCGTCGACTGTGTGCCGGGCTGTGATTGTCACGACATCTACATTGATCGTGAGTATAAACCATTACCTGATTACCAGTCCAATACACACTAATACCCCGGTATTATATATAACATTCAACTATATTATAATACACATTCATACATCTTTTCATACACACGCGCCGATGGCGAGTACTACGCACCTGACCTTTTAGTAGGCCCTCGCCGATAAGATCAGTATATGTCCTTCTAGGGCGACCTCTCCCGACGCTGCCGCTAACATTCGGCTTACAAATTCCATTTGTTAATCGTTATCTCAACATGCATAAACCATCTTAGCATGTTCCTTTCAATTCGTGTCACTTCTTTAGATGATGTGTTAACGCATTGTGTCCTAATTTCTATTTACTTAGTGGTAGTAGACACAAAGCTCATAGAACATAAATTGCACCTAGGTCAGATAAGTTTTGACGTGGAGACCACACAGCGTTCGCGGCCCTCAATGAGATGTAGACAGAAAACCTGGTAAAGGTCCGGCATATAACTGGTCTTTGTGGAAATCTATATGAGAGACCTTTGTTCAGCAGAAGACGGCCTTTGGCTGTCAACATTTTTACGGTGCCAGACTGGAGCTAAAAAATATAGAACTGAATTGGACTCGTCATTCGGTTTACGTTAAGTGCTAAACTAAACCATGTACTTAATATTGAGCTTTTGATCAATGATGGGAATAGCCTAATTGCCCTAATAATAGCGAAGTAATGTTAAGTCCAAGTTGGCTCTTTACATTTCAGTTTTAGTTAGGTACCCGAACTCATCAGAGCTGAATTGATTTATTAATACTCAATGATCTCCTTGAAATCTTCACGATATGAATTCCATAACCCACGCTGCCCGCTTTGTAAACCTTGTGATCATAATGATGTACTTACCTACTTTGACAGGTAACAGTTTCAGATATCTCGATTTATACGTATAGTATAGGTTGTTCGATACGAGTACTTTTCTTTCTATAGAAATAATTACTTGAATAAGAGTTATCTGATGTTTGGCGTATTAGTAAGTCTAAATCTTATTTTCTGTTTTAGATTCTTGCATGAAGTAAACATCCCCAAATATCGGAACAACAAAGAAGTAGACTGAATCAATTAGAAAAACACGAACACTAATTATGTACTTTAATTTATTAAAACTGTTTCTTTTGTAAATATTGGCGAAATAATAAATACAAAATAAGATCATGACTTTTATTTTCTTACAATATCTAATGACAAATAAATTGATGTGAAATAAACGGTATCGGTATATCCCTAAATCAATTCCCACATCGTTGAATAATTGATTTTAAAAGAAATGAAGTTTAATTTATTGAATATTATACAAAAAATAAGAGAATACGTAAATGAATAGAAACAAAACTACATGTTATGAACTAAGAATGAAGATATTGTATAACTTTAACACAGTAAAATAAAATATTACAGAGGAGGACACATGAGCTATAGAATGACGAATATGATAGGTATTATTCTTGCTGTTATCGACAGATGTTTTTGCCATAAATTAAATAATTAATTCTTGCATTCATTATTATTTAAAAAAAAAACAATAATGAAGTAAAGTCACCGTGACTTTCGTTTTAATTATTTTTGTTATGCATCCTCCAATAACTATTATAAGTTCCATGTTTTTTTGTTGTTTTTAGTTTAAATACTTAAATCTATACGTCTACTTTTTAGTAGCTTTAGCAGGGTCTGTAGTGGTCGCAGCCCTTTTGCAGGTGCAGTTACAGGAGGCATCGCACTTGCAGGACTGGCAGCACTGGCTGGCACTGCATTTGCAATCTGTGAAAAACAAAAAGGTCTATGGTCATTTCAATGGGATCAATAACTTTAAAAAATCATCGTTTGAAACCTGTGGTTGAAACGCTCTGGCCGTGGGTCGGAGAGCAAGACTCCTTGCCTAGGATACTTTTTGTCGTTTTACGCGACCTTAAGCCTGGCTTGTTCTTGAGTCAAAAAACTTAACACACCATCATGCTTGTATTCCCCAAAGGGTTAGGTAGAGCTGTACTAACGTACACACCAACTATTACCATTATTGCCATCGGGCACAATTCTGAAAACTTCATAGAAAACTAAATAAATCTTTGCCCTACCTGGGAATCGAACCCAAGATCTGTTAACGGATCAGTAGTCATGTTGGCACGTTACTAGATGACAGCAATGATGCGAGCTAATCATGATCGTAGGTCCGAAACGACTTGGCTGTTTTTTTTTTGTTTTGCTTGAAAGGTGACTTGATCTAGAGTGTTGGAGAAAATCTATTCAAAACATTTGATAACATCAGTTCTTTTCTAGTTGATGAAGGGATATAAGCAACTTACACAGTTGTGATCGATTCAGTATTTGATATCGTATTACTACAATTATATTACAAGACTTTATCCTGATGGGGTTGTTACTTTATATCACCTACCCCTGTTATTTTAGTGAAGGAAAAATACGACCGCGGGCAGGACTCTGCGTCTTCTGGTTAAGTACACCAGACGCTATGACCGCTAAGCCACCGCGACTCCCACCCGCCAAGTCGAAATTTGCCTTCACATTTTTAATTTACGTCTTTGAGGCGACGACGAACCTACCCCTTTCATTAATTAGTTTAAGTTTAAATTACTAAAATAATTTTCTATAATCCACCTGCTAATTCAATTCAATACAATGGAGAACAATAAACGAACAATTGGATACGTAAACTGAAGATAAGACTGGTTCGAGCAAGTAGGTATGTAAGTACTGTAGTTAATTACCATTTAAAATTAGCTACATGTTATTTGTGTTCGTATTGTGAACAATGTGAACAAAATAACATGCCATTATGAACACATGTTAATTACATTTTCTTATACATAACTAGAAGTAAGTTAAGTTAAATTATGATTTTCTTGGAGAGGCCTACGTACGTCCAACAGTGGGCGAGTTTAGGTTGATGATGATGATGATGAAGATTTTTTTTCTAAAAAAAGCTCCCATTACGAGTGGGTTCACGTCAGTTATGCAATGGGTGCGTTTCGAACCGGCAACCACATGAGCGCAAGTCCGACGCCTAGCCGTTAGGTTACCGCCGCTTCAAACAACTAAGGGGGATAAATCTAAGTATTGTAATTATCCGAAATGAACAAATTTAAACGTTTTTAAGATCAGCTTGTCAAGGTAAGTCATTTCTAAACGAGCTGAAACTGAATGATAACATTGGAAATAAGAGATTGTTTGAGCGTTATGTGAAGTGAAATGAATCTTTGGAATCACTGCTATCATTATAATTATTAAGAACTAGGTTGCCTGTAGTTTTACTCGTGTTGTGTAATCATATTTAATTTTTTACTTCATACTAGCATGCCTGTATTCCCCTTAGGGTAGGCAGTATACTGCTATATACCTACACCTACAGGTCGCCAGTATTAGGTCCCATATAATTGGGCGAGCACTCAAAACTCCGAGCTGCTACACAGAGCATTTATTGGAAAAAGCCAAAAGCATTTTGCTCGTCTTAGGATCGAACTGAGGACCGTAGATTAGAAGTCGCGCTAAGCACCACTAGACTAATGAGACAGTTGTAATTCTTTATTGAGACAATACAGATTAAGACAATGCATCTTTTGAAGAATCCAAAAAAAAATTAAACTAATAAATTGTCATTAGGTACCTACCGCTAAATGTTTTTGATAAAATTATCTGCAAGTTAATTAAAACTTAAACAATTTATTATAATTGTTAAATTGATTGCTAATTAGAAACTCCTGAACGGAGTTCTATCTATCTAAAAATTATCAAGAAGGAGTTAATTAAATTAGCCTTCAAATAAATAAAATATGGAAATCAGATCATCTGTTTAGGAGTTACATGACCACCCATATCACTTAAATATACAAACATAACAACTTTTTACTAAATTAACTAAAACGAAATTACTATCAAACTGCAAAAACTAGGATACAAAGCTCTTTCGAATAGACAAAAATTGTTTTTTAAGATAATATTTGAAGATGTTTTACTTTAAAAAAAAATTGTTAGTAGATAATGCAAACGTTACGGAACTAGGAAATAACATTTTAAATTGCTCTCCTCTACAGTATCTATGTGATTTGCAAATTTGATAGTGTTTGTAGCGGCAGTCGATCTGTCTCTTTGAAATCTTCGAAACGCCTGAAGCAATTTTAAAAGGACTTTCACTGACAGATAGATGGTGTAAGTACTAACTTAGACTAGTAACTAAGGAGCCCAGCAAAAGAAAAAAATCTGACATAACGGAGCACAGCTTGAAAATAACATAATATTATAAACAATGTTAATTAAAAAATAAACACTCACCGTCACCGCAACCTCCACAAGGCATCTTGGTCTCAAATAATTAAAAAAAGTAATTCAAAACACAAATTCGTTCGAATCTTTGAAAATGGAACGCGTTGTGTTGATGAGAGAGCTGCAGTAGTAATGCGCTTTATAACGCAGCCACCGATTGTTATCGATAATAAGAGAGACGGCTATTCGGAAACTTGATCGGTTGTTTATTTTCCCTGGAGTTGAGTTAATGATGTTGGATATTAGGCCGAACGGTTGCATGCTCTTTTTTAGTTCAAAATAACTAAAACAGGTTTTTGCGATGAAGAAACAGCTAATTAAGCATTTAACAAATTCCTTTTAATGCATTTTATAGGCATGCAGCTTTAAGCAGACGTTTCTTTTTCAGATCTTAAATAAATATAAGTTCGGTCTCATTAAATAGGGGGCGAGCATAAGTAACTGATGCTATTGAGAATTTTATAGAAAATCTCAATGCTCGACGTAGGAACCGAACCTAAGACTTCTAGCAGTTGCGCTTATGGACACAAGACTAATAAAGCAGATTAAGGTATATTTTGATTGTAAGAACCTATATCTATCTGTAATGTATTTATTATATTTACTAACTTTTTACGACTGACAAATTTGACGTGTGACAGTTTTTGTATATAAATCTGTCAAAATGTTTTATTTATTCGTCTGATCTAGCTAACCGGACTATTGAAAAATCACTATTGAAATGTTAACTATTGTTGTACGAACTTATCGTTATTTAAGTATTGTAAATAAGATTATATTATTTCTTTCTGTGAATATTAATTAATATGCTGTTTGACTTTTACTAACTTACTAGAACGCAATATCATTCTTATTGAATATAATTATAATAACATACCATCTTGCTTGTTTTCGCAAGTGTTGAACAGAAATGTACCGATGTATGTTAACATAAAGATCGCTTGTGTACTACATTTAATGAACTACTTAGTAAGTATAGTGAACATTATTATAATGATGAATGATTCAACTGTCATGTAATGTCATCTGAGAGCCTACTGACTTATTTATCAATGAAAAACCAAGCTGCTCCTGAGAATAAAGAAAAACAAAGAAATACTACCTGACCTGAGTCCGTCCAATTAATTCATACTAAATAATTATTTAAAATAAGTAAAAACAAGGTTTACAATCAACTACACATTTCGGAATGCATTCCTTGCAGTAAATACTGACTCACCTTTACTGCAATTCACTTTTAAGGCGTTACGTACGATTATTTTGTCACCATTGCCCTCTTAAACCCTTAGTTCTTCTTTAATACAGATACTTGGCAAGCAATGAATGCTTAGTATAGTGACAGGGACGTCGTATTTGTTAATTTTATCGTAAAATTGGTTGCAGTAGGGCCGTGTGCTTGATTTGTTTTGCACTCGGTTGTACAAAAGACCCTTGTCTCGAGTGTATGTACTCTATGCATTTGTTGATACATAACAGTTTCATTCTAGAAAGTAATATTAAGTATACATTCATGAAGGTTAATAATACCGATACTGTTCCACATTTTGATAATGTATCGAGAATCGATTTTTGTGAGGTCTGGATCAATTGTTATCATTGAAACGGTACTTTTTTATGGAAAGATTCGTAAACCAAATACATATAAGTATGTTATATGAACTCCGAAGGTTAACCTTTGGTCACATTTATGCTGTTGTCTGTAGCACATATTAATAATGAATTTATCCTCAATTGGTTTGCCCCAACTGCCTCATTAGTCTAGTGTCTCCAAGCGCGACGCCAACGCTTAAGGTCCTGTGTTCGATTCCGATTGTCATGTCGAGCAGTGCTATTGGATTTTTTGTGAAATTCTCATTAGCACCTCGGAGTTTGGATTTTTGACATAGGTAAGTAGGTACACCTCTGTCTAACCTTTCGGGGAATCAAGGCGTGATGGTATGTTATGTTCCACAATTGGTCACGTAAAGAATCTGATTTTATCTGAGGAACAAATAATCATCTGATAGATTCTCTAGATTCTCGTATATAAATGGATTGTGAATGATTAAAAAAATAATTTCAGACATATATATTTTACCCGACTGCGCCAGAATGGGTCCCGACTGCTACAGTTTATTTTATTAGCAACTTCGGCGATTCTTAAGTTAATTGCAATCGGGTATGACGATTTCTTGTTTTATCAAAAGCAGAAACAGTCAGAAAGCACTCCGGTTTCTTAGTTTTTTAAATTACCTTTTTTATGGGTACTTTCCTTAAATAAAAGCCGTGCGCGCGCCTGTTAATTTATAATAATGATATCGTAGTGGCGCGTTTGACTTGCTTAGTATAGGTAGGCGTTAAATTCGTAGTTATATTGAAAGAAGAGGTTTCTGTTTTACTTAAATTATGTTTAACATCTCATACTTAAATAATAATAACACAAGCATATCATGTCGTCTGTGTTCCTGAGGGATTTGAACCATTTTTTTCTTGCAGAAAATCATCATGAGTCGACTGACACTTGGGGAGGCCGCAGTGCAGTGACCGCACTTGCCCAATATCTATTGGCGTGGGATTCCCAACATTCACCACGACTATGACAGGCTGTGGTCCGATTAAAACCACTGGACTCCATCAAAGGCTTCTCCTCCAATGAACAAAATCGCGTGCCGCTTACTGAGGCCATTGTCTAGTCGAGCGGCGTGGACTCAGGCCCTTGCAGACCATATCTCATGAAGACTGGAGGACTGCCTGAACTCTCTAGCAACCTGTAAGTCTACTACGGACCGGGATATAGGTGGTTTAACTCCCTCCGTTTCCCTTCGTTTCACGTCTGTCGTCTCTTTTGCAAGCTTAAACCTTCTTGCAGTGTGGGGCAGTGCGGGGGTTTCTCACGCACTGCCCGGTGACTGTAAAAAGAACCTTCATAATAATGATGAATACTTATCAAATCATCAAGCTACTGTAAGAGGGACACTATATATTAAGCCTGTAAGTTCATCACAATTTCAAAGAAATCATCAAATCAACACACATCCGGTGTGACACATGAGAACTGTTTCCGTATAGAAGTTACGTCGAAAAATGCCGTTAATATGAATCACCACGCCCAGTAGGAACAGTGAATAACTCGTAATAGAGAAACAACAAACGTTATCTATTGATAAACACTGGTAAATACGATTACTGTAGATATGACGATAAATACCTAATAAGAATACTACAAAATAAAGGCCTTTTAGAAATTAAGTTGAGCAACGCTCGTCTTGCCATGAAATCATTTTTAGTAGCTCGTAAAGGGATGGAAAGTGGTGTCCCTCATTAGCATGCAGTAGGTATACAACCTTACAATAATTATTTTCTTAGAGTTCCAAAAACACATCGTCAACAACCGCGAGGGCCATCGCAATGCTTTGTACTAAAAATATTTTTTTACTAACTGTTGTCTGCTGTGTCGTGTCCAAGGTTCAATCAATCTCTAAATATACCAACCATTATCAATAGGTTCAACGGTTTAAGAGTAAAATTAGTAAAGTACTTAGTAACAAACAGACAGAGATACCGATAACTGACATTACTTTAAAGTCTGTTTTTAACCCCCAACGCAATAACGATGGGGTGTTATAAGTTTGTCTGTGTGTGTGGCATCGTAGCTCTCGATCGGATGGACCAATTTGGATTTTGTTTCTTATGTTTGCAAGGTGAATTAGTCGGGAGTGTTCTTAGCTAATTTTGATGAAAATCGGTCAAGATATAAAGCAATTGTCGGGGGTTTTTAAATTTTTAACTTAGTAGTTATTATTGTCTTCCAAGACATTATTTTATGAATTATTGTCTGTTAATTAGGAGTTGACGCAAAAACTACTGAAAATATTGTATAAGTTTATGCTCCAACTTAAAAACTGAGGTACATCTTATCCAAAGTAGTCGAACAGATCCTAAGATTGAGCTTGCATAAGCATGAGTGGCCTGCTGGGCCACAGGCCTCATTTCTGTGAGAGCGAGTAAGGCCCGCCGCTGATTGCAATTTTTTGTCGACGTGACTTTTTGTCACTTAGTCAAGTGCAATGAAAACTATACTGAGTGCGCTCATTATGGTGACGTGATAATACGGTGACAAATAGTTGAAGCGGCAGGCAATACCGGAGTGACGTGACTGTCACTCGCCCTGTACATTACTATGGGAGTCCGCTCAGGGTGACTTTTTGTCACTCGGCCGGCGCCGCGGGTTTGAAGTAGACGTATGCTATTGACGTATGTACCTCGTTGAAGTCCATTACAAAAATAAACGCGATTTGTTACCCAAGCACAGATTCAGGGAGCGCATCGTGGATGACAGCAGGTGACAGTAACAATAAGTCACGGTGACAAAAAATTGCAATCAGCGGCGGGCCTAAGGGCCGTAATCCGCCACGCGGGCCCAGTGTGGGTTGATAGATGTCACATGTCTTCGAATTGCGAAATTCGAAAGTTCCAAGACATGCCGGTTTCCTCAAGATGTTTTCCGTCGCTGTTTTTGGGAGCAGTGGTGAAGAAATAATTTACACAAAGTAAAGCGCCTATCTGGGTTCGAGTCTCCATCCTACAAGTCCCGGCCAGCGCTGGACCCCCACCGCTCCAGGTCAAGATATAGCTTGACCTCTCTATTATTGATATGATCTTTTTAAAACAATAAAGGAATCCTTGCTATTAGTTTTCGATTGAATAAAAATTGCGTTTCGGTGTTTTTAGCTTCTTCTGGATTTATTTCTTATCTCAAAATTGCTTGTACATCCACATGAGTAAGGCTGCGGGTAAAAGTTTACACGTAAATAACATTGTTTATTCATAATAACTTTATTATAATTACCTGCATAATAAATTAACATATCACAATAAATAACACCGAAGTGTCAAAGGTTATTGAAGCCCTGGACATTTTAATAACAATTCTTAATGAATTGTTATTAAAATGCCGTCCAGTTATCAAGTCGTGCTATTTTTGCAAGTAATTTTTAAGCTTTTACGATCAGTGTGTTGATATTTTAGTGAATATTTATTCTTAATTCAGTATTTTCTCAAAGTTTGAACCAACTGCCAAAATACAAGGAAATCGTATAGTATAGGATATCGTAACATCATCACCTTCCTGCCCTAATCCATATTAACTTCTAGTCGTCCCAGTTACTTCCTGTCTTACCTAATGGTTAAGGAATCACCCATCTTTTACGCAATTCAACAACCTTTTTGGCGTCCCTCTTATACCATTAAAATTAAACTTCCGTAATAATGAATACTCATTTCATTTAACTCAAATTATCATGATTACAGCGAAGCCCTACATACGAGGGCTATGATTAGGACAAAGAATTTGGCACACCTAACGTTCCTATTTGCTATCTTATCATATCTCTAAAAGATAATACCATATCATCGGGCACACAATGTTCCAGCACTCTAGTCGACCAGTACAATAGCGAGCCACCTGTTGTCAAAACTGATTAATAATAATGTGATGAACATTTTGAAAGTGTGAAAATGGGTGTTAAAGTTTTAGCTTTAATAGCTTTCTTAGTTGTGAGTGTTTATGGACAAAATACTGCTACAGTTGAAGACAATTACACGAAAAATGATGTTGAGGAAAATATCATAAGTGAGACAACTCTATTGGATAGTACAGTTACTGAAATTGAGGAAGATGAAATCGCAGAATCGAGTCCAGTGGAAATTTTGAGTGCAACGAATGGATTAGAAATTAAGAGTGGGAAGTATCAGGTTAATGATGGGCTAGAGGGAGAAGAGCCTATACCTATAGCATTGGATACAATTGATTACAACGCCAATAGTGAAACTTTATTGAGTGAAAGGCAGCTGTTGCAACCAAGTACAACACAGATCACGAATAATGAGTATGGTAAGTATTTATAGTTTTAAGTCACTAGTACCAAAGATTATCATGGCCTCGCCATAACATGATGATACCAAATCAATGGAAAACAGTACGTTGGTATGTTTTTCCTAACGTTGGCACACGTTCTTGTAAGTGATACAAAAGGGATGACTTACAAACATTGCCAAATGTTTGACAATGTTCAAGATTTGAGATAAGATATTTTGAATTGAAATGGATGAAAACAGCACGGTTGAAGTAAACGAAAGGAGGCTTAAGAAGTAAAATAAACTGTGAATGATCACGATGAATAATAAAAAATAATAAAACATATAGATTTATGCTATTGAGTGCATTTTACTAATTGTGTTTTTTAATTGGACGATTTAATTCTTCCAAGCCCATTTGATCGTCGGCCAACCAGACAAACAGCAACCGTTATAGATAGATGCTTTTTACGTATAGGTGGTTCACCTTCCCCTTTCTCATACGTACTCTTTCTTCTAGGCAAACGTGCTTCAAATCAAGCTTGTTCTTATCAGTTGTGGATTTAAACGAGTCTCAAATTAAACCAGGATCGTATCGCAGTCCACCTGCAATAGCTCAATGTTTATAACCTGTAATCTCTAACCGTTGATGTATGTAATGTAGTTACATTATGATTCATATTTGAAGATGAACAACCATTAATCATTATGTACATAAATGTTGCATGACGTCATTTCATTCAGGACTTAGTTTTGCAAAGGCTGTGATAACATTCATAGTAGAAAAAAAAATAAGCGAGCGAGTTTTCAAAATTCTATCAAATCCACTAAATATAGTAATGAAGATTAGGATATATTTTTTGCTGGATTTTAACAATAAAAAAAAATCTAGAACGAAAATGGAATTATTATAATCCAAAAGTGCATTGCAACATTTTTTAAAACGCGTATTTTATAAAATAATTTCAACTTTATAACACCTTACTCATTTATTATATCAAATGTGATGTAGTAATCTATGATAAGGGCCACACCTTAGCTGGCTATAACGCGACTAATTATAGAAATGCAATACTTTTGCAAATATCTAATGCAGAAACTACTATTGAAATTCGTCGGGTTATACCAATTAAGTACAGATAAGGGCTACGCACTTTATCAAGAGATAAGAAAGCCGGTCAAGTGCGGTTTGTGTTTGCGCTAGGGCCCCGTATGAATACCTTCTGGAGTGTTTTTTCGTTGAATTGAATGAATAGTCGTGATATTGGAATCGTACAGTTTAATGGCATGAGTTACGGCACGTGTATTGGGAAAAATAATTTGTATTTAGTACTCTTCAGTTAGGTTTTTTAAAAATCTCAATATTCTACTGTACCAACACCCAGATAAATACAATCACGATTTTGGTGTTTCGATTGACGAGGGATCGTTGTCGTTCTTACTCCCCGTAGAGTTAGGCAGAGGTGTACTTATGTACACTCACAGTTCGCCAGTATGTGCCCCCTACTACATTGTACCTAATCCTATGTGATACGGGGTAGCCTATTGCCATTAAGCGGGCACAAATTCAAACTCTAACCTGCTACTAAGAATTTCATAGAAATATCCAACGTTGACCCAACTTTTATTTATTATTAAAACTAGCTTTACGTCCACGGCTTCGCCCGCAAGTTTTCTCGACTTTTCTGTGCTATAATATGTATGTATTATACACATAAACCTTCCTCTTGAATTACTCTATCTATTAAAAAAACCGCATCAAAATCGGTTGTGTAGTTTTAAAGATCAGCGCATACATAGGGACAGGCAGATAGCGGGAAGGGACTTTGTTTTATACTATGTAGTCATTTCCATCCTCCTAGCTTTTTTCGCAACTATATTGGGGTTGGCTACCAGTCTTACCAGATAGGCTAATCACGATTTTACAGGAAGTGACTGCAATAAAACCTCCTCAACCCAATTTCCGGGTAACACCGACATTCGAAGGACAGACTAGTAGCATAGTGTAATGAAATCTAATAGTGGGCGCACTCCTTTGTCTGGGTCGAAATGCCGACAATCGTCTAGACATTGAAAATAGCTTAGGGTTGTCACAAAAAATATTTTTCAAGGACTTACTTTTACTTTTTAACCCCCGACGCAAAAACGACTGGGTGTTATAAGTTTGACGTGTCTGTGTGTCTGTCTGTGGCATCGTAGCTCCCGAACGGATGAACCGGTTTTGATTTCGTTTTTTTTTGTTTGAAAGGTGATTTACAGGTGATAATGATTGTAAGTTCAAATTAATCTATGTCTTAATAGTAGTATTGATTTTTCATTAATATGTGTTAGTAGTAGGATTGATTCCGCGCGCATAGTCCGTATAAAGTTAAATAAATTTGTATTTTTAAAAACTATGATATCCCTTGAGATATTCATTGAAATCAAATGATGTCGAGGGCAATTTTGTTCAAAATTAAATACTTGTGATTAATAACGTATTTATTTGAATATGGATTAATATCATGTTTGTGAAAACACCTTCAGAAATAATGCATTATTTTAGAACAATTTTTTTTGCAACATTTTTCACTTATGCTCAACTCGTATTGGTCATAACGTGATGTTATAAAGCCTAAAGCCTTCCTCGATAAATGGGCTATACAACAAAAAAATAAATACATTCTAACCAGTACCTACTTTAGTGCGATCAAACAAGCAAACAAACTCTTCAGCCTTATAATATTATTATAAAAAATAAATAATATTATCCTAATATATTAGTTTTGATATATATTATAGATAATAAATAAGTTTAGATTCGTCAAATCTTACTCAGTTACTTATTTATTATCCTGTAAACATATCAAAGTTTCAATACTATGTAAGTACCTACCTATAGAATTATTAGAAATTCTCTAAATGGTAGTTAAAACCGTATCAAAATCCATTGGAAGGTTAAAATAATGTAGAAATAAACCCGCAGCGTCGCGGATAGCGACTTTATTTACTAAGTAGAGATAATATTTGTTTAGGTATAATAGGTCAGTACTGACGTGTAAATCCAAAACACTGTATCTCAGAAATATCTATTTCGTGAAAAGGGCTTTTAAAACTTTTTTTAGTTTTTGGTATGTTTTGGTAATGTTATTATAACATTATATTATGTGTTATATACCAAATTAAAGGTATTTTTACGTTTTATCGAGCCATATATATTTCACAACCATACTATTCAAACTATTAGAATAATCTAAGTAAACGTGTATTGCCTCTATAAAACTTGAAGAAAATGTTAAGGATTGTTTTAGCAAAACTCTGTATGTTTAGTTACAGTGTTTTGGATTTACACGTCAGAGTAGGCACTTACCGATTCTCATCCTTTGGATCGATGAAATCTCAAGTTTTCATTATTACTTCTGTACGATGCCGACAAACAACCGTAAACTGCACATGTAGAACGCATTGTAAAATAAAATTATAATTAGCGCTAGCGCGAACCACACTGGCAGCGCAGTACCGAAGCGAAGTACATGTCGGGCGGACGGGACGCCTGCGACTAAGGGTCGGGGGGACGCCGCTCTGCCCCGCAACCCACCTCATCGTTGACCTGTCTAGACGGCGAGTTGCCCCACTATTAGATTTCATTATACTATGCTAGTAGTCAATCTTTTTGGGCTTCTGATACCATGATAATCATAGGTGTTCGTATGACAACTAACGGCTTTACGTCTCGATGTGTTAAGAACGGTCCCCATCCACAGTCTGACCGCGGCAGACGTAGCTTAACCTTGCTGGTCTGTTTATTAGCGCAGTTATAAGTTAGACACAATGGAATTTGATTTGTGAAATCACTGTGCGTCGCTATTTCTTACCGAGCCAAAACTTCGACGTTAGAGCGTTAGGCCCGTTTTTCGAAATTTCTTGATGTTTGCATACCACCAACATCTTCCTTATCTGTTCATTTTTGAAATACTGGGACCGCCTCACAGTGTTACAAAATTATTATGATTTCATCGTTGAGTTGACAAAATGATTAAGTTTTTAGGTCAAATGTTGTGGGCTACAAAACTGAGACTTCAAAAGAATAAATGTAACAAAGAGCAGACGATAAAAACAGAAATGTTTAAATCGAAATGTAATTTACTAACAAAATGATGAATTAAATGAAAGTTGTTTACGGAATATGATGAAACAAAAAGGCGTTCCAAGGTGCTAAAATGACATCAGCTTGTGTACTAGGAATGATGTGTCCGATATAAACTGATAGCTTATCACTATCGAAGCATTGTCGATACAAAACCACGTACACTTGCTACAGCATAGCACAAACTATATCAATGAATAACTTGGTTTCAATAATGTAGGATTTGAAGTTCGTAGAAGAGCTATGAATCATGTGTACTATAACATATAGGTAAACTTAGGTACCTATTAGGTACCTATACGTAATTAGAAAAGTGTAGTGATAGCCTTGTGATATGACCATTGGAGTCAAAGGTCTCGAGTTCGAATCCAAGGCATGCACCTCTGACTTTTCGAAGTTATGTGCGTATTATTAATAATTATCACGCGCTTAAACGGTGAAGGAAAACATCGTGAGGAAACCTGCAGGCCTGAGAGATTTTCTTGACGGCGTGTGAAGTCTGCCAACCCGCAGTAGGCTAGCGTGGCACACTATAGCCTAATCCCTCTAGTACTGAGAGGAGACCCGTGCCCAGCAGTGGGACAATGTAATGGGTTGATGATATATACTTAGGTACCGATTAAGTTTTAAAGTTTGAACAGATTCAAACATAGATGTAGAGAAAGAGAAAAAAAGGGAATGATATTTTTTATTGGGTTTACGGAGTCTACGAGTATAGGCATTACTTGCTTAAGAGGAGTGTCCCTCGCGAACGCAACAATGTTGCACAGTTGTCGCTGTCTCTATCCCTCGCGATGCGAACGCGTGCCCGAGAGGAGAAACAACAATACATTTGCAACATTTCCACGCGTATTTCTTATGTTCCGAATTTTGGAGATTACTCCTATAATATTGTTAATACGTAAAAAAAAATCTCGTAAAAATATATTCACTATATTATCTGGGTTCCTTTCGAATCAGAATGTTTCTGTATTGATACATTGTCGAGGAATACTAGCATAAAGTTGGGCCGTTTTTCAACGAAAATTGCCAATCTTTGAGCTCGTGTAACTTTTTAACCGTATATTGAAATGAAATTGTATACTACAGGAACACGTATTTTAATGATAAGATTGTTACTGTAAAATTCCAAAGACTTTCATTTGTTAATATTCAAGATAAGACCAAACTACGTTTGTATGGAGCGCTGAGCGGATACTATCCTCTTAAAGCACATTTTGCGTAAAATGACTGTACGGCTTAAAGGGAAGTTGCAATCAGTAAATGTGTGTAAACAACTACTTCATCATCATCATCAGCCTGTACTCGTCCACTGCTGGACGGTATTGGTATTTTTGTATTGAGCTTTTATCATGATTTTCGAAATATCATGTCTTATGGAATTATTGTTGGGAGAAAAATGGCAACTTTGTAACAAGGCACTGGTTACTTATGTTTTTAAAAGGCTGGTATTCCTTCCGATTCTCTTTTTCAGAATCTCTTTTTGAATTTGTTTAATATTTAAAGCATCATAATGAAAACAAAGATCTCTAGCAAAATGTCTCTAATTGAACCTAAACTACCTAATATTGTAAATGTAAAAGTAACGCTTTTACCTTGGGAAAGGACATAGGCTTTCTTTTGTCAACAACAGCTACTTAGTTTTAAATATTGTGACAGTCGGCTGGGATAACATTTTTTTTTATTCATGATAGGCCTACGCTTGACCGCCAATTCGCCTGATGTTAAGCGATACTGCGATCTACGATGGAGCGCGCTTACCTAGGAGAAACCGATTCACTCGTGATTAACCAGATCCTCACTACAATATACCACTGATTTTATTTCAGCCCACATCGATGGCCGAGTCTTGCCCGACACGAGTTACCAGAATAATGGGCAACCTTACGTCATCACAACCGCGAGGCTGGCCCAAATCCGTGGCAACTTCATGTACTGGTTCTACGACCAGGGAGGCAACGAGAATATTGGAGACTACCAGAGGGACATCCACACCTCCACCCCTCAGATCCACAAGAACTTCAACTTCCAGCTGCCTTTCTTTGGGTTCAGGTTTAACTACACCAGGGTAAGTAGATCCAGTTTTTTTTATCAGAGATAGATAGGTAAAATCCTAATAATATTATAACTGTGTTTAGATTTCTTACACAATCACGCAACTGAACAGGTTTGAATAAAATTTGGCACTCAGATTGTAACCAAATTTTTGTGAACCTTACAGACTAAGTAACTACCCAAGAACTTGCTTTCACTGTTGTGATCTATATCATAGTACTTATGACTTTCATACACGAAAATTTTGTCGGAGGATCTTTTCCTATATCCTATATAATCTATAAGTAGTAGATCCTTTTCCTCAGGTCAGGTCATATTTTTATTAAGATCTTTTTCTCCTCTCTCCAGTTAACAATGAACGGCTACATCTACTTCAGCGATCCTCCAGACCACTACACATACCCTCTCTCCTTCCCCGTGAGGGACTGGCCAGACGTCAACGATCCTTCGTTCATCGGCATCTTCTTCAGTAAATGCCGTATCGGCAACCAGCGTCCAGAGGACCCCGACCAGAGAAGACCTGGAGTTTACTTTAGGATGGACAGAGATTTGCAGGTACTTACCTATACTGAAGATACCCCCAGCAATGTGTTGAATGTGGTTATTACTATAAAAAACAAAATGGTTTTAGTTGATATTCAATCATTGAATTGAATTATTCAAACTCGATGGTTTGAGTAAGATTAGTTATCACATACGATACGTCAGATTATTTTTTATCTCAAAAAAATTGAACTTGTTCCTATTTATGGTCACAGCTTGGGCATGTGGTATCTATTTTAAATCCCTATTCCATACTCTAGAAGCTACTTTTCTTTTAAGACTCGCACGGACCAACTTGGCGTAGAGATGCGCGAGCGCATAACATGGGATATCCGCGAGGGCGTCATTGGATCTGAAACCTTCTTCCCCAAGCATGCCATTACCATCACCTGGAAGAACATGTCCTTCGCTGGTGGCATTGACAATTCGCTATTCATGGTAAGACACTATAAAATTAAATGGAACGAATGAGTTTAATATCAATTCTATAAACTTTATGTCAATCTACATCTTTCGATAGTATTATTCGATAGTATTTGTTTATAAAGAGCATTCAGTATCTATCAATCTATGTTCTAGACGAACACCTTTCAAATGGTGCTGGCAACTGATGAGGTATTCACGTATGCGATCTTCAACTACCTGGAGATCAACTGGAGCTCGCACACTGAGGCTGGAGGTGATACCACTACGGGAGAAGGTGGTGTGCCGGCCTATGTAAGTAGCTGGAGCATAATTGATAAATATACTTTTAAGGCTACTTCAATGTACCTTAAAAAATAAGTCGTCAAACTAATTATTGTTTTGAGAGCAATTTAAAAGTTCCAAACTTTGTCGAGGTTGGCTCTGCCAGTAACATCTGCAATCAAATTATTTACTTCATAATTATTTACATCGTACTTTTAATCTTCTTTCGTGACCATATCGTTAATTCAGTAATGAACAGACTTCAGAAGAAAACCGTATACCATGATTGTTATTTAGTACAATTGTAACATCTCCAGATTGGGTTCAACGCTGGTAATGGAACCCAAAGCTACGAATACAAGCCGTATTCGCAAGCTTCTGTACTTCGAGACCTGACCGGCAGAGGGTGGGCCAACGGCTTCCCTGGACGACACATATTCAGAATCGACGAGAAAATTCTCATGGGAACTTGTAACAAGGATATTGGTAAGTTAGTCAAGTGTGCTAGAACTATTGATCACTGATCAGGTTCCGCATATCATCATGTTCATCGATCAACTTTTGAGATAAAGATCTTCAGTCAACAAAAGAGTTAGGTATACAGGCACCTATCGAAAATCTGCCTTGATACAGATTTTTACAGAAGGCTGCTAACAATACCAGCATTTTGACACGTATTGCGTGATGTAGGTAGGCATTATACAAACTTTGTCAAAACACATATATAGTTAGTTAGCTACCTGTATACCTAAATCTGTTGAATTCTGCTGAAACTACCTTTTAATTTTTAGATGGAGCAAACCTTCCTCTTATGTTCGCACCTGAGAGCGGTAACATGCTTGGAGGTACCATCGTCAACATCACTGGTCCTTGCTTCAACCCTGATGACAGGATCACGTGTCGTTTTGACACGGAGTCCGTCATCGGCGCCGTGGTGGACGTCAACAGGGCTATCTGCGTCCAGCCTAGATTCTGGCACAATGGATACGCTAGATTTGAAATTGCGATTAACAATGAGCCTTATAAGTGGAAAGGAAAGTTCTTTGTCGGTAAGTGATCATTTCTTGTATTCTTCTTGGATTTGAATTGTCGAAATTGATGTTGTGTGATGTATGTGATGTGTCATAAGCAAAATTGTCGTTTGTTTTACTAGAATTATTAGGTACTGTGAAACATTAATAGATTATTTTGCATTGTTCGTCTTAAATATCGTTATTACGTATTATATATGTAACTTTTATAAAAAAGTTAACAAAAGTAGAATTTTGGTTACATGTTAGTTTATAAAAAGTTCTCTGATTTGTAAACAAATTATTTACGAACTTCAAAATTTTACAGAAACCCCTGCAACAGCAGCAGAAAAGATCTTCTTTACTGACAACTCAGTTCACGAAAGGTATCCTCCAGAGGTCAGAATAACTTGGGACCGTTTCAACTTGACCACGAACCTCAACGTCCAACTCCAGATCAGCTTATGGGGCTACAAAGAGATCACTATAAGACCTCAGCTCGAATACATAGATATGATTGAAGTTGGTGTGGCGAATACCGGAGAATACGTGATAAACCCTCAGAACTTCAGGAACAGGGACAACTTCATGCATAATGACATGCAGTTCGGTTTTCTGCAGATCAACTTGACTACTCCCGAAGTGTTTAAAGGCGTTACGATATCCCCGTAAGTAATTTTATCATCATCCAAAACGATAATATACCCTTCTGCTGAGAACAGGCCTCCCTTTGCTGATGCCACTTTTGGGTTCTCTGTTATCAATTAATTTATCTACACTTATTTCTTTTCTCACAACAATTTTTAACTGAGGAAATGGCCTTATTTTAAGTGTGATACTGCTTAGCAGGAAAGTAGTGAATGCTAAGATTACAAATACAAGTGATGAAAGAAAGAATCATATTGCACCATTAATACTACATGATTAGGGTAGGAAGATAAATTTAAATCTCCATAACAAATATGTAGTTAACCACTCATTTATACTTACCTATTACTATTCATATGTATATATATACTTTACTATTAAAGTAACATCTTATTTCTAACAAAAACCTTTCCTCAACAGTGTACTATGGAGTCGTCCGATACCTCTAGGCTGGTACTTCGCCCCACAATGGGAACGGCTCCATGGCCAGCGATGGCCCAATGCTCTCTGCAATAACTGGCTTCGAACTGATCGGTTCCTGAAGAACTTTGCGTCGCAAGTGTATGTCTGCCCTTGTACGTTGGAGCACGCGTTACTGGATAAGGGCCGGTTCATGCCGGACGTCGCTTGTGACAAGGATACCAACCCTACCTGTAGGTACCACTGGGGCAGTGTGCATTGTGTCAGGAGTGGAGGACCCAGGTAATTCAATCTTATGCAAATACATACTAGAATTTCTAATGTATCGCAATTTTAATTAACGAAATTAGCTGTGTCCCGCGGCCCCGTTCCTAAAGGTCATAGTAGAGGGGTAGATGGGCGAACACAATGAGGGTAGGTTTAAATTTTAAAGCGTTCAATGTTGATTCTACTATAACGCATGGTTCGCAAACCAACCGGTTTATGATCCATGAACTAAAAATCGAACTATTTACTTGATTTTCTAGATAGATAAAAATAAAAGTTAATTGTTAGCCAATGCGCCAATTATATCATATTTTTTTAAAGTTCACATTTCATACTAAACGGACATTTAAATTTAAAAAATATACATTTGTAGTGCGGAAGGATCTGGCCAGCAATGCTGCTATGACAAGAATGGATTCCTCATGCTGTCCTATGACCAGATGTGGGGATCCCGTCCATTGAGGTCACACGACTTCGGATTCACGCCTTACAACGAGGCCAATAAGGTAAGCTAAGTGAAGCTTGTAATATTTGACTGGTATGTCTACAGGCCAGCATGAATGGGACATCATTACCGGGGAAGTAGTACCCTCCCGCACAATATCGATGTGAAGTAGCAATAACGCATACTGTTGCGATTTGTTCAGTTAGTGCCGGAGGCCCAATTCTTTCTTTAGTCACCTTCCTTCTCCTTTTTTAGTTAAAAAAATGTGTTTTATTTTCCAGGTGCCTTCGTTGTCCCATTGGTTCCACGACATGATTCCCTTCTACCAATGCTGCATGTGGCAAGAGGAACAGGCCGTTGGCTGTGAAACGTTCAGGTTTGTCATTAAAAATACTTACCTACTTTATAAATATCAAAACGATTGTCGTTTAAATCTGTCTAATCATTATTTTAATAAGAGTATTATGACCATAATTCACCTGAATCCCCTATCGAAATCTAGGTAGCCCGTAGAAACGTAGGTACTTATCAGAACCAGTAACTTTTTGGAAAAGAACAGGGGTCGAAGTATTTTTATTTTTTATTTTATATAAACACATTCTTAATTATTTTAAATTGTGCTTTGCAAAATGTGATTCGTCAAACAGCTATCGTGGGAAAGATATTTGAGCCTAAGGAGTGATGTTTACAAAACATTTTTTTCACGTTTCACTGTGTTTCACAATATCTTAAGATCAGGCGCTATATATAAGCATAATCATGTGATCTTAATTCCGATAGGTTCGAGCGACGTCCATCACAAGACTGTGTGGCGTACCAGTCGCCAGGCGTCGCTGGAATATTCGGAGACCCACATATCGTGACCTTCGATGACCTACAGTATACATTTAACGGAAAAGGTAAGTTTATACTCTTTAGTGTCGTCCGTTTATTTAGACAATACTTTTTAGTTCTGTTAAAAAAATCTGGGTACTTATGTAGGTGGATCGTCTCTCCTTGAACGCCAAATTCAAATATATTTTTTTGGTTTTTCGCAAATTTATGATTATATTATAGACGAATTGCGAAAACCCAAAAAAATATTGAATTTGACGCCCAAAGGAAGACAATCATTTTTAAATAATCGTTCCATAATAGAAATTCTTTTGTATAATTTTCTAAATAGTACAATGATTGATTTGAATGTTTGTTTAAAATACTCTTAAATATTTAAAAAGAGTTTTTTTGCTGAACAAAAGCCTTACGACCGAAGAGGCGTGACGACGTGTTATATACATATACTGCCTACATTGAACGATTTTCAGCAACCTTCTTGCTGGAGCCCGTTGAAAGCTACGTCCAAATAAAGTCCAATACATAAAACAAAATAAATTTAAAGATATTTAAATTATACAATCAATCTTTTATCTACAGGTGAATACGTGCTAGTGAGAGTGGACCATCCCCAACTCAAGTTGGACGTGCAGGGCAGGTTCGAGCAAGTGTCTCGCAACATCCATGGACGAGTAAACGCAACTCATCTCACGTCTGTCGTGGCAGCTTCGAATAATTCCGTGCCAATTGAGGTAAGTTAATCGGAATAAGCACTATTTTATAATGGTCCTCATATACTGCCTTGTGGAAGTCCACATATGAAAGTTAGTTAAGTCCTGTCAATAGATACGAGTATGACTACTACAATAGTAGAAAGTGCTGAGAATAATAGACTGACGCCCGGTCCCTAGTAAGTGAAACAATAGACTGTAAGGTGTCTATACAATTTTTTTTGGGACGTTTCTGGTTAAAAGCGTCGGGTGGGTAGGTATTTGGGGAATATCCTTTTAGTTATCATTAGAAAAGCTAAATTTTGTCTTGTTATGTTCAAACAGATAAATTAAGTTCTGACATTGCTTACAGTTGATTTAAAAATCTAAAATTTTATAGCTGAATCTGTAGTCCTATCCTTGTGTGTCTTATTTATAGTCTAGTAATCTATCTTTATTTGAATTCAAACCGTAGCCGTAGCAGGGTCTAATACTTCACTTGTTTCTTCCAGGTTCGTCTTCGTCCCCAGCACGCTCAGTGGAGATACAGGCTGGACGTGTTCGCGGACAACAAGAGGGTGTACTTCGACAGGCCCGCCCTCAGGGTTCAATACTTCCCAGGTAACCTATCCGAATTCTATATCCTCTCTTTGAAGAACATTATCTCTCCATTTACTTTCATATTTTACTGCCCAGTATAGCATGAGGTACAGCAGCGAAAAGAAAATTGTTTCCATAGTTGGGACTTGAACCCAAAAATGTTCTAAATTTCAACCTTTAGACTCAAGACTCAAGTCAAGACAAACGATTATATAAGCCTATTCACAGAGTTACAGGGAAATTAACTGTCCAGGGTACCTACGTAAATTATAAAGCCAATTAATGTTTAATCAACAGGAGTGACAGTATACCAGCCGATGTACGTGCTGAATCAGTCGGAGATTGTTATTATGTTCTCATCGGGCGCCGGTATCGAGGTGGTTGAGAACAGGGGCTTCATGTCAGCGAGAGTGTACCTGCCTTGGAATTACATGGTGAGACTTTTATAAACATTTGTCCATAACCCTACCACGGGGAATACAGGATGGTATGTTATTTTATGTTATTATTTAATTGGAATTTTAGAATTACCATCTCAAGATAGCGATACTCGTTTTGTGTATGTTATCGTGTGTCACTTCAGGAAGCCGGCAGGATTCCTATGCCCTATAGTCGGGATTCGGTTGCCGGTTCGAACCCCACCCATTGCACTACCGACGTGAACCCACTCGTAACACAAGCATTTAGCTTAGCACGAGGGGTTAACAAGATTACTAGTAATGTGTGACCCACATTGCTAGTAAGCTTTTAAAAAAAAAATGTCAAGTTAATATAGAGTCCACTACGCTTTTCTGCTAAAGACTATTGGTGTTCTGACAAAAAAATTAAACTACATTATTCATACTACAATGTGAATTCAATATGATTGTACCAAAAGTTGGTCCTTTTTTGGCAGAAAATTTTGATTCCACGACAGGAATAGGTATAATGGTGATATGTTCTACATTCTCAACCTTAAATTAATGTATATACAGTCGTTAATGAATTATTAACTGTATCATTTTGTATATAGAACCAAACGCGAGGTCTATTCGGGAATTGGTCTTTAGACATAAATGATGACTTCACGAGACCGGACGGCACTCGAGCTACCGTCGACCTGAATAACTTCCAGACTGCACACAGAGACTTCGCTCAGTATTGTAAGTCGTCTCCATTTTTTTGCACCAACTGAATCTGAACATTATTATTGCCATACGTTTCATATTTCTTGTATTATCATCATCATCAACCCATTACATTGACCCACCGCTGGGCACGGGTCTCCTCTCGGTACGAGAGGGATTAGGCTATAGTCCGCCCTGCTAGCCTTCTGCGGGTTAGCAGACTTAACACGCCGTCAAGAAAATCTCTCAAGCATGCAGGTTTCCTCACGATATTTTCCTTCGCCGTTGAAATGCGTGATAATTAATTATTAATAAGCGCATGACTTTAAGAAATTAGAGGTGCGTGCCTTGGATTCGAACTCGAGACCTTTGACTTGGCAGTCCAATTGTCATATCACTATGCATGAATTGCAGTGATTTCTTGTGTAAAGGTTCTAAATTTACAGTGCTGTCTCCAAAAATTGTTGTTTCAGTTTCTAAGCAAAATATTTAATAAATGTCTTTTTTGCTGAAATTATTTTACATTTCACAACCATACTGTTCCGCCAGTCTCTCTGAGAGATACTCAAATACATTCAACTACTATACCTTTATCCATTAAAACCCCTCCACCTCCTTTCACCTCCTCAGCCTTACTAGAGGTACTTATATTTGATGCATTTTAAGACTGTGGTTGTGATTAATATCATATTAAACCTTATAGCAATGTCTTAAGTCAGACAATACCTACTCGTGAACTATATCATGGTATTCTTTGTAATGTGTTCAAGAAACATCATTCTCATTTATCCTTACTTCTAGGGCAACTTAGTGACCGAGAGCAACGAGACATAGGAGTAGCGCTGTTCTTCAGGGAGTATGGTAGAACAGCAGCATACTACAACGACAACCAGTTCATACCGAACTTCATACGAGAGCCGGCGGACTTCCTGCCGGCCAACCGATCCCAGGACGTGGCTAGGGCCATAGAACTGTGCCAGGACTCCTACCAATGTAGATACGATTTCGGCATGACCCTCAACAGAGATATGGCTGAGTTCACCAAGAATTATTTATCTTCGATTGTGAGTATTTCTTTCTTATATGTACATATAAGATTCTTACTAGATGGTAGAAAAATTATTGGCTTTAGGCAATATAGACGTTACTAGAATTTTGCAACAATTAACTCTGAAACGGAAATAAGTAGCATGTTTTCCGAAAGTCCATTCTACGACTAGGTTAATTAAAAAATAAATATCTTAATCATTGTTCGTGCTAGCGATAACCGTAAAGATGTCACTAAGAATATTAAATTATCATGTAACATAGGATACAATGTTAGTCATTGTGTAGCAGTTCACGTACTTAGTAACCTATTTGTACCTACTTTAAAACCTTTATAAACACAAATCTTTACAATGATGTCACTCTGTAAACATGCTAGACGCAATGATTCATCCTATCCTGCTATTAAGTCAATAACAGCCTTGATTGTCAACCGTTATAAAGATAAATGATTGTTTCCCACACTTTTAATACAGTAACAAAGCATACGTACAAATGGTTAGCTATAAAGTTAATGAATACACAAATCCTTAGGTATTACAAAACTGTCGAATAAGACTTCGGCTTGTAGGTAAGTAGGTCTACATACTGATTAATCGATTTCAAGATTACGCTGCTCTTGCTTCGGCCCTTCCTAGGGCATTTATTGACAGTAGATCCAGATCTCTTCATGAGAAGCGGCGGTAGCCTAATGGCTAGGGCGTCGGACTTGCGATCGTATAGTTGCCGGTTCGAACCCCACCCATTGCACTAACGACGTGAACCCACTCGTAACACAAGCATTTAGCTTAGCACGAGGGGTTAACAAGAATACTAGTAATGTGTGACCCACATTGCTAGTAAGATTAAAAAAAAAAAAGAAGCAAGCACCAGAGCACATGCTTCCGGTTGTCATGCGAAGACTTAATGTCAGCTGTAATTATGGTCAGAGAACCAGTTTATCTTAAGGATAGCAATATTGCCCAAAAATTGGGTTGATGGTCGTTTAATGTTCTGGATCTGGAGCATATAATAATAATAATAATAATCGTTTATTTTAAAAATTAATGTAAGTTACAATGTCATGTGAACGTTACTCCCCAAACTAGGTTAACCTATATCTTGGGGACCAATATATTATAGTAAGACTAGATGCCAACTACTTACCACTACTAGTTAATCTATTATTATGTAAAAGATATTATAATACTAGCTTTTGCCCGCGACTTCGTCCGCGTGGAATAGTTTTTCCCCAATCCCGTGGGAATTTCCCAAAATATCGTTATAATTTAAAGCCTATATGTTATTCTGATGTATAAACAATAATACTGTAAAGTTTCATCACAATCCGTTCAGTAGTTTTTGCGTGAAAGAGTAACAAACATCCATCCATCCATCCATCCATCCATCCTCACAAACTTTCACATTTATAATATTAGTAGGAAGTAGGAAGTAGGATTAGTAGGATTAGTAGGAAGTAGGATAGGATAGGAAGTAGGAAGTAGGATAGGAAGTAGGAAGTAGGATAGGAAGTAGGATAGGATAGGATAGGATAGGAAGTAGGATAGGATAGGATTAGTAGGATTAAGGACTATTTAGAAGACAAGTCAATAGAATCTGTAATTTATAAGCTAGACTAATTAACATTACTGACATTGTGAATACATTTGCACGCCATCTTATGGCAGGATATGCTGAAACAAAATTACTGTAACACCTTAGGTACCATATTCTAGCAAATAAATATTTTGATTTGATTTGATCTGATTTAGTTGCCACTGCTGGGTTCGCGGAGGATTGACACTTGCTTCCGTTTACCCAACAAAAAGTGATGAGGTGAAACACCCGTGTGGTTTTAGTCGATAGGATAACCTATCGACTAAAACCACACGGGTGTTTCGGCAACGAGACGTGTTGGACTCCAACCATAAGGTTGGAGTCCAACACGTCTCGTTGCCTTTCCCGGGCTGCGAAACTCCATGAGGACTGAGGACACAAAAATAAATATAGATAAAAAATGTGCTGACCCCAAAATACCTACATCTTTCGGGGTCTTTCGACTTATTCTGTTCTAATCCATACGTCTGGACACTAGACATATTATCAAACACCATGTGTAGAAGTTAGTGCTCGTCGGTGTTATAGCACTAACTTCAGGGTTGGTTGATAATTGATTGATTAGAATGATTATGGTTTGATAGATAGTTAAATGATTCGAAATTATATGGTTTGGAAAGTTATATTGATGGTGGTTGAAATTGTTTGAAAATTGGGAAAAATCCTCTTCAAGAAATTTTCTTCAGATTTCTAGCCCCATGCTTTCTGAACCCTAGTCGTAGTGACATCGCGTGCAGCAGTCGGATGCGTCACGTCAACCCATTGTTCTGTTAATTATAATGCATGCACCAAGGTCCACTATAGGACATTCTATGGCTAAGTTACACACTTTAGTCGCTAACGTTAATCCATTCATGATTCTTGTATACTGTGAATCATTCAAGTTGGTTTCGGATTTTATGTCATCTTTTATTTAGTGCATAATAAAGAATTGGTACGAGTTTGTGCAACGGAACATCTACATTATCAATCAAAAATAATTTGTTTAGCTTTCGTGACATCATCAAGTTTAAAGATCATTTGACTGAAAGGGACCAATATCGGATTCGTAGCTGAAAGTGGATTGCCCAATACAATAAATTGAGGAATTACTTACTTCCACCAAATGTGATTTAAAGTCCTATCCATACCGGATACAAGTGTTCACCTGCTGTTTTGTTTACAGACGAATATAAAAGAGACTAATGCTCGACGAGTTATAAGCTGCGGTATATTGGAAACTCCGCGCTTCGGAAGAAAGAGTAACTTCTTCTTCACGCCTGGAACAAGGGTGAGTATCGTAATAATATACTTCCGTGCATATTTTGTTAAAAAAAATGTTAAGACGAACGGAACAGTCACTTCCGTTTTTGTAGGGGGAGCTATGTTTTGCCTATACACTGTCTTCTGTATGACCTCTTAATGATTTACGACTCAATTTCCCCTCTCTCTCTCTCTTTTCCTTCACACGCGTCGACCCTTTTGTTAGAAACAAAACAGTTAATCGTACAATAAACAGAATGACATTCTGGATCTAAAAACACAAATAAGACCCCATTTTTTCTATAGATAGATGCAAATAACGTCAGTCCTGTGTACGGAATGTCCTTTTAGTACGACAACAATACCTACAAATTGTCACCGTCCAGTCACAAAACCACTATTCGTCACAGGTCGAGGAAACACTGTGCAGTGCCTACTGGATACATTCAAATTTCCTTATGCATCATCTATTATTCTATTTAATTACATACTTGCTACTGCCGGCGAATTCGTTCGAAACTTCATTATTGAATAATTACTAAACTGCAAACATATTTCCACATTTGGATACATTCTATCATCGCATTTTCCTTTTGATTTACGTTTAAACTTTAGTGTTGTCGATTCAATGACCATCCAAACATTGAAACTTTTATAAATATATTAAAATATGTAGGCATTACTCATTTTATTTGTATTTCCCATCGGTAGGTGAACTTTGAGTGTAATCAAGACTTCATTCTCATTGGAGACAAACGCCGTGTTTGTGAAGACAACGGCCGGTGGAACCTACCGGATTATGGATACACCGAGTGTCTACGTAAGTACCGGATTTGAGATTTCTCCTAATATAATATATTGCAGGTTTAATAGGCTTTGTGAACACTGTTTAACACGATTTTTTTAAAGGATGTGTGCTTGCAAAGAATATTATTGAAAGTACGATCACCAACGAAAGCCGTTGAATACAGCTCAATTTTGAAATTACAGTTGAACTTTTAATTAAATTCTCAATAAAGTTAACCATATTACGTACTACCATCTCTAGTCACTTATTGCATACATAGATGTTTAAGCATTTGGTAATATGTATTGGTTCAGTGACTTTTTTTTGCTAACTATTGGTATTTAAACATAATGAAATAAAAAGATTAATGTTATCAAATAACAAAGCAGTGACATTTTGTTTTACAATGTCTAGGTAACCAAGAGTACTCACAACGCGCACTGTTTCTGACGTGGGGCATCATAGTGGCAGTTATTCTACCGTTAGGCCTGTTGATCTGCCTGCTCTGGTTCTGGTGCTGGTACAAACCCAAGTCCGAAGGCAAAGAAGGATTCCGATTCGAAGACATACCGCGATCAAAATCCGCCTCCAGACTTAACCTTAGATCAACATCAATGGGAAACATCACGGATACGATGAAATCTTCCACTTTACGTAGCACGGATTCAGATAAAAAGTCCAAATTACCTGAAACTCCCACTGAGGAGACTCCAATTACTAGATCCGCGCCTCTTACTAGGTCTGCCCCAGCAATCCCACAAGACGGTGATAGCTCAGGGATAGGATACCCAGATTCAAGTAAAAGTGACTCTAATAAATCCGACAAATCCAATCCTAAAAAGCGTAGGGCGTACGATAAGACTTATCGAACCAATGAACCTATACCAAACGCTCCTAATGAAGAGTTCCCAGAAAAACTATGGGATCTATCTGAAGAGGACTTGCTGTCTATAACCTCTCCTTCTGACACTGAATCCAATCGAGATTCAACTCTAACCCGTCCTGCAAAAGATATAGAATACTTAGGCAGACCACGTCAGACGGGTCGTAGAGCACTGCCTAGTGATTCGGGTTATTCGACAAAGGACTCTGAGGACCCATACTCTCCAAAATATGAAGGTCAATACAGCCCCATTCCGTCCCAGTACTCTCCAACATACTCCGAAATATACTCCCCACCGATCAGCCCTACTTCAGATAATAGTCCCAGGAACACGTACAATAACCCTGGTTTGCCGGATCCTCCAAAGAGTGCTCCTGCAGACTCTATCCAGACTTTTACTTTACCACCTTTAAAGGGTAAATCCATGGAAACTCTCATAGACCCACCCAGCGTTGAAGTACCTACAATGAGCAGTCGCTCTACCATGGTCTGAAAAAAATATTCGGAAACAACCGGACAATATTATTCACTGCCCATATTAATGACATTTTCGGGAGTACATTAGGAGTAATATACTTAGGTTACGTTATAAGAGGCACATTATTTTAGTATTTTGCACTTTTTAAGTAATAGGTTTAATCGACTGTCTTAAGTTTCCCATCGTTGTTGAATGTTTGTAAATTCTATTAATTTTAAATAAATTTATTTTAAATCCAACCCTGGAGTCACATTAAGAGGAAATTTCTGTTCCCATTTCGGTAGAATAACTTCCATGTGATGCTGTTTTTGGGGTTTTAATAAGAAAGCAAGGAATGACTGACGGCCACGTATCGTGGAATAGAAATTTTCTCTGAATTGTGATGTGTTATTATTGCCCTTTTCTCTAATCTCTAAGGTTATTGCTTGCTTTCTTATCTTGTGTACATAAAAAACCAGGTCATATGAACAGGTAAGTGTATAAATTTTTTATTTGTATTGTATGATATCTTTTGGCTTAACGTCGTTGATAGCGTATCTTGTTTGTTGATAAATTGCGTTATAGAGTTACGTTTTTATTTAACTACTTTTATGTTAATACTATTTTTTATTACACAATTATCTAATATTTTTAAAACGGCAGTTCCGCGCATCTGTTGACTGTGTAGTTTCCTTCCTATTACTGATGCTCACTTGTAAATGGTCCACGATCAATTCTGTCTATATCAATAATATTTAAAATATTTTTGGCACTTATAAAAAATATTTTAATGTGCAACGCATCAAAAATGTTGAGCTCTGAGGTCTGCGATATTTATCTTAACCTAGCATATTATGTAAACTTACTCCTACTCACCTGTTATTCCAATACCAGGTACGCAAGAGTACTCATCGCGTACCCTGGGTGCCACATGGGGCATCATCAGCGCAGTCATGTTGCCTATCGTGGTGGTGCTTATCTGCATTGGCTGGAGGATACTGCAGCGCAAGAAAGCCGAGGAGAAGGAGGATAATGAGTTTTTAACTATTAAGTAAGTGCTATACCTGAGTAATATTTCAACCTATTAAGTACTCTTTCACTGGTGATTAGGCTATAACCACGCTGGCATAGTGTGGATTGGCTAAATTAACTAGACTTGAATACTTTTTAATGTAAGATCTTACAGGACCTATTACTTATTATAGTGATGTCTTCCTTCACTAAAATAAGTACTAGGTCCTGTACTGTTTGTTCTATGATGTATGTGCGTTATAGTAAGTACGTTAGAAACGAATTTAATACCCCAAAACTTTTACGGTATTTCTGAACCCATGGATGACTATAATATGACCATGATGGCTATTGAGGTTGTCTGCTCGTACTTTCATTAGCAATAAATCTATAGTCATCATAGTTTTAATGTAGACATTAGGAGATCAATAAGGAGTACCTTACTTACTTAGTGGATATCCGTATACTTATGCATTCAATTTATAATTTAGTAACGAATCTATCTATCTATTTGTATGGCTTGCTATAAGTAGCGAGTCAGCCACAGACTGACTCTCTAGGGAACGCTAGGTATTCAAATTTCTTAATATGATTATTATTAAGTACATTATCCCATTTCATTTCCCCAGACCTCTGGACCCCGAAGAATCTGTGAGGATCAACTCAGATGACGAGAGCATACCTTACAAGAAGGATGTGACAGAAGATAGTCCTGAGCCAACCGAGCCGGTGAAGGTGGTTGATTCTTCACAACCGTTCACTTACGGCACCCCTTACGATCAAAGTAGGCAGGCACGGCCCTATGGCGAAGAGACCGAGATCAATTAGATTTTAAGAGGGCAATCAAACATGGCGGCGATGACGGGAAACTTGGGAAATAGGCGGGAAAATGTTACCTGTAAAGTCGGATGCCTACCGCGATTTTTTTTTGTATACAATACACGAACACATAATTTAAACGTGCATATGTTTTGTTTCGATGTTTTTGTATACTGTGTAAAGCAAAACACTCGCTTGGGACGCGGCTCTTATTATGCCATAGATTAAAAAAAAATTACGACGCCATGTAGAGTGCGATAAATTATATTTTCCAAATTGACCTTATAAATTACTTACCTACATGTGGTCTTTTGGAAAACATATTTATCTAATAATATTTTTAAACTAGTAGTAAGTTACAAATTAGAATACATTTTAAAGTTAAATAATAACAATAATTAATAGGTAGGTAAGTATCTATTTTCATGTAGTCGATCGAATTTGTTTGTCTCCCATTTTGCACAAACGTTTACAGCTAATTAAAGTCGAAAATAATGAATATTCCCACCATATTTTTACAATTTAAGATATATTATATGTTGTATAAATAAATTATTTAGTGCAATGCAGTTTTCGCTAAAAATATTAACCACTCCAACCCTGACGCGTAGGCATTAAGTTATTCGCCGTTTTCGGCTTTGACAAAATTAGAGTGGTCACAAATATTTGCTGATTACAAAACCCGTGTTTTTGTGTATCATGACAACTTTCTGTATTCAGTAGGAATTCAAGTAAAATTAATAGATAGTTATAATATTTAAAATATCTAATTACTATTCTTCCTTGGTTTTTAGGTATATTGTGCCATTAATATCCCTATATTTCTTACAACTTTCTTTTTATTTTGTACCAAATCTATTGTCCATTTGTTTGTATTTTTGTGCTATTAAATTAAGTAAAAAAAACTGACTGTTTTTCATTTACCTCTTCGTAACGTAACGAAAAATCTTATTTAAAAATAGCTGATCCTCGATAAGTTATAGGTGCTGCCAATGTCTCACATTAAGTACTATCTGTTTACTATCTTATCACTGTATTGAGCCTCTGTCAAAATTCGATCTCAAATAAAAACAAAAAATCGAGTTACCTAATACTGTGCATATATTTATTTGTACTTATTGTATATTGTGTGTACTGCCGCGTTTCGATCTGCCGCGCAGTTAAATTGTACCAAATGGTTAATCTTAGCAGGTAGTAGCGTAAATTATAAATTTTGGAATCTTCAATTTACACTACGATCTGCAAGGATAACGATTTTTAGGCATACATTTTAATAAGTACTTACACAGTTTTCACATAAATCCGAATATGTAATAGGCAAAGCAGAATATGTGAACAAAATTGAATTTGGCAAACAAAGCGAGACAAAAAAAGGATGCTTCTATTCTTGGAAATTAAAATGTTACTGGCAGATAATAATAGTAACTCTTTTTTAGTTCAATATAAGTATACTACGAAAAAGATATACAAGTCATAGCAAGTTCCGGTCTATAGTTTCTGCCTACCCCTGCGGGGAAAGGCGTGAGTGTATGTTTGTATGTATTCCAATGAATTCAAAACGATTCAATAATCCCGGGATTACATCCTTATATCTTCTCCACCCAATCTGTCGATGTCGTCACGTCCGTCATTTTATGTTGACATTATCAGTTAGCTGTCACAAATGTCAATGTCAAAGTTAAACCTGTATTGAATTAGTGACATTTCACTGATTTCACATGTAGTGGAGCCGAGCGGAAATCCGACAAAATCGAAAATGTGTTTATGTTAAGTGTAAATAAACTATTCAATGCTAAAATGGATTACAATACGTAAACAAATAAACTTGTTTTTATAAAATAAATAAGGAACTAAAATACTCAAGCAACACAGTCACCGTCAACTTTTATTATTTATGTACTACGACGAAGTCATAGTGTTCAGTGGGTAATTTTAATTATTGTACAACTCGTGATCGTTGAAGTTACAGTAATTAACTTCATAAATTATGCACCAACAACCTCATAATCATCTACTATAACTAAGGTAAATAAATTGCTAGTATGTAATTAACTAAAATTTTAAATTATAAATTAATTAGATACTTTTAGCATTCAGCTATTCGGCCTAGTTACTTACTATCATAATGCTGAAAAGTAAGGACTCTGTTGTTATTGTTATTATGTGATTTTATTTTTCATTAGAAATCGTATTTTTAGCTTGGAAACAAAAAACATGCAGGTTTCTAATTCAATTGCATCAATATGAATATACGGTCAAAGGCTTCCTTCTCTTGCCTGTTTTTCCGGCCGTGGCTGGGAGTGCCTTTCGGGATATGGATAGCTGTGTCCGTAATCTACTACTGGTGGCTGATATCCCGAATCAGTGTACTGGAAACACAGAACAAAGTATTCAAGACACAGTTAAGGCTATCACAGAATGTCATGCGACAGATGTCCGTTGACTCTTCGTCCACTTATGAAGTTCCCATTGTAAGTAAAACTGATTTCTTCTAGTAATTGCACAATCAACATACACTTTAGCACACCGAAGTGCATATTGATTGTGCCGCAGTATTGAGAAATAAAAACTGCTTTACTAAACTCCTTTTTCCACAGATTCCAGATGCAGTTGGTACTTTATGTGAGACTGTCCACATTGCCCTAGTATGCATGGGCAAGTGTACCCGCCTGATCACTCCCATGCTCAAATCCTTGCTGCACCACAGACAGAACCCCATACATTTCCATTTTGTGGTTGATGAGAGATCAGAGCATACTATCAACAAACTGTTTGACACTTGGGACTTGCCTGATGGTGAGTAAACAACTTTATTTCTAATTTAAATATCATTGTCAACTCAAATGGATTAGGCTATTAGTCCACCACGCTAGCCTACTACAGGTTGGCAGACTTCACACACCGTCAAGAAAATATCTGTTTAAATATGAAAAGCCTGAATTGCACTCTCCTGATTGAAAAATACACAGTACTTTATGCTTGTTACACTATTGTTGTAGAATAGAAAAAAAAAACATTTGATGACCATGGAATAAGGAAGATGACTAGTGTCGAATTGATTGAAAATAACAGGAGTATTGTAAAATAAAATTAATTATAAGAGGCATATGGAAAAAATAATTTAATCATCTGGTTATAATAAAAACTGATTGTAGATTAGCACAGAAAGAAAAAAAAATTCATCAACTATCCAACTCTTGACTTTGGCAATTTTTTCTAAAATCTGCCAATTACCTGCATTAAAATCATACTCCTATGCACGAATACCCTGTCAAATAATACACAAATATCAAGAATTCTTTATTATGCCATTATGCTAGATATGTAGCTCTAAGATATGTGATAAAGATTAATTAATTCAGTACAACCTTATTTGCATGTGCAAATATGCAAACAATATTTATGTAATGGCTTACGTAATTAAACGCAGTGCCATGCTTCTGCACGAATTCACCAGCTCAACCGGAGAGATACCATAGATGACAGAAAACTGGCATAAAAAAAATATACTGGAGGCCTAAACCTTTAAAAGGCTGGCAACGTGCTTGTGACTCCTTTGGTGTCCATGGGCAGCTTTATAATCGTTCATCAGGCGATCCGCTTGTTCGTTTGCACCCTATCTCATACAAAAGCCTGTTCTTTTATATTTTCAGTTAAATACTCATGCTACAATGCCCAGGATCGCCTGTCACAAGTAGAATGGATCCCAAATAGTCACTACTCTGGTATCTTTGCGCTGGTCAAGTTACTGTTCCCCGACATCTTACCGGATACCCTCAGCCAGGCCATAGTGTTGGACTCTGATTTAACCTTCCTGTGCGATGTGGCTGAGCTATGGGCCCTGTTCAGGAACATGACTGATGAGCAGGTAAGGTTTTATAAAATAAAGTTGCATAGGTATGGAAATATAGAACTAAACTTAAAACGAGTTGCGGCTGCCGCGGCATGCGAGCCCAGTATGGGTTAGTAGATGTTTCATGTCGAAATTTTGGTTTCTAGGACATGCCTTTTTCCTCACGATGTTTTCTTTCACTGTTTTGGGAGCAGTGGTAATTTACACAAAGTAAAGCGCCTGCCTGGGTTCGAAACTACATCGCAAGTCGTAAGTCACGCCAGTAACCACAAGGCCACCACCGCTCCTATTTTTCATTGCACAAGTCTAATAATAGTCTTATATTTTCTTACAGTTTATAGGTTTAGTAGAAAATGAAAGCAACTGGTACTTTCAAAAGCCAAAGCGCTGGCCTGCCCTCGGTCGAGGTTACAACACAGGGGTCATGCTTCTAGACCTCAAGAAGATAAGAACCAGCACTGATTGGACGAGGCTCTGGCATGACGCCGTTAAGAAGAACATTGGCGAGTTGAAGCAGACTACTCTGGCAGACCAAGACGTTATCAACGCTATCATCAAGAGGGAGCCACGTTATGTATATAATATGAGCTGCCAGTACAATGTACAAATGTCCACGAAGACTTTAGCTAAGAACTGTTATGGGGAGGATAAGAATAATGTTAAGGTGTGTACAAGATCTATTTTAAGGTGCATGCTCTTGTTTTTATTCTCTATGGTTGTGACTAAATATTATGGACAAGGGACTTAGGAGTTTAGTAACTCACCTAATTGGAACAATTAATTTTTTCTACTGTCAGTAGCAAAATTACCATCTCGCCTGTATTCCCCGAATTAGAGATGTACTAATGTACACCCACACTTCGCCGGTATGTTTAGGTCCCATGTAATAGGGGGTAACAAAGCGTTGCTCAACCTATACTCCATTTGGTTAGGTTCTTAACTAAAGGTAAACAATAAAAATGGCGACGTTCAGGGCTCTTCAACCTTTATTACAATGGTATCTTATGAATTGGGAGTGAAATTAATAAGAACACATCTAACAATCAATAAAATAAACGAACAAACAAAACTATAACTAAATAATACAATTTACGGCAAAAGAAACACAAAAACGAACGAAAGTACAAACTGTTACGAATGGCGTCTGGTTACCCGACTAAGTATAATATCGGTTAATTATTTTGCCGCGCTTCCTCGCGCTACTACTTCTTAATTTTTTCGAGTTATCAAAAGTCTAATAAGTAGAAAAAGGTTTTGATTTCCTGTCTTTTTAGATTCTTTCTAGTTGATTTATTTATTGGTCGCAAGCTTAAGAATTTATTATTACCATTTAATATTAAACAAAGTAGTAAAATATGCTAGTATAGTAAAGGAAAATTATTTTGAATGATTAAATAATTTATTTTGGTTACGTTTTGTTTCAAGATGAAAAATGGCCCTATAAAAGAACCTTTTTTATGATTTGTTTACCTTTAGTTAAGTACCTAACCAAATGGAGTATAGGTATCGAGCCCGGGATCTCTAGACTAGTTAGGGAGCAACTACCGAGTTTTGACATCACCGACCACGTTTAGGTTTCACATAACACAATAGTTACCCCATTGAAGGTGATAGAATACTACCACCTCAAAATCTAATGTTTCTTAACGTTTTAATACGTGTAAAAGTAAGTTAAAAAGTTAAGCGGCGGTAGCCTAATGGCTGGGGCGTCGGACTTGCGATCATGCGGTTGCCGGTTCGAAACCTACCCATTGCATTACCGACGTGAACCCACTCGTAACACAAGCATTTAGCTTAGCACGAGGAGTTAACAAGAATACTAGTAACGTGTGACCCACATTGCTGGTAAGCTTTTTAAAAAAAATAAAACAAAGTATGACTAGAAATCGGCAATTACATCCATATCTATACCAACTATTGTATATTTTCAGATAATACACTGGAATTCACCAAAGAAGTACAGCATCAACATTCAAGACGCGAGTTTCTTCCGCGATATTCATCAGTCGTACGTAAATTTCGACGGCAACCTGCTCAGAGAGAAACTGCACCGTTGCTCCTTCATTGATCCCATTACATACAAAGTTAGTATAATATTTACAAAAAAGCAAATAATATGATAAAAATAATCAGTATACTTCAAGATTTTTTTTTTGAGAAACCTTACGCTAGTCAAAGATTTCGAATTTTATCTGGCTTGATAGCTAAAATATTCTCATAATTTATAATAACATTTTAAATTGCATTCGCTATTGAAAAGTCACAAGTCAAAGAGTTGAAAATCGGGCTCTGTGGCTTTCACTTAAAGAGGCCTACGTCCAGCAGTGGACGAATACGGGCTGATGATGATGATGACTGAAAAGTCAGCCATTAGTCAATTTTGTGAATGACTGTTTTTTTCTTTTGTGCGAATAGGGTAGTTGGCAGAACTTTATTAAAAATAATTTGTAAATTTAAAAATAATTGAAATCGATCGATCTAATAAAGTTCCAAGATATAAACTCATACAGTTTTTGGGTGAGATTAATTGGTGATACTTTGTCCCTTTCCCACAAAACGAATGCCAGTAATATTGTATGCGCCGTCTGTCTAGCATAAAATTAAAATGCCTATGACTTCCTTATTTTTGAACCAATTTTAATTTTGTTTTTGTTAATCTGCTCTAATTATGGTATACAATTTTAAGAGATCATTAAATAATTAAATTCGACTAGCCTATTAATGAAACGCTACCTTGTCGTCATGGATTAGTATATTCCAGCAAGAAGTCTGGTTTTATTTTACCGCAGATAAACCACTCGGACCTGTGCCAGAGTTTCCGCGCGGCGCAGAAGGTGGCACTGCGCACACACTTGTTCTATATGCCGTACAGCTACCTGAACGTGGATAGCTTCGACGTCACCCTAGTGCTGCAGCTTTCCATGGACCGGCTGCAGTTCCTCGAGAGACTTGTCAAGTATTGGCCTGGTAATATAATTATTAAAGATTTAGCCCATCATGATGCTGTTTTTTTTATTTAAATAGTGATAAGCAGTGTTATTGACTTTTTGTATGGAATTCTCAGTAGCAGCTTGGAGTTATGATTTGTGTCCAGTTAATGCACATAGGCTCACCCCCTATTACATGGGACCTAAATATACCGGCAAACTGTGAACTAAGAGTAACCAGTTTAAGCTGATCTTGCATTGTATAGGCTTACCATACAATAAGAGGCCAGCGTAAACTGAAACTGTTTTATATAGCTTGATGTGTAGCTGTGCGTACATTAGTGCACCTCTCCTTAACTCCTCGGGGAATACAGGCGTGACAGTATTATGTATTAATTTTTCCATACAATTCAATAATCTCCGGCGCCCTCTAGTTTTTAATAGTGCCGGATTATTAAGACTAATATATACATATTTTTGTTGGAACTGACAGGTCCGCTAAGCGTGGCAATATACCTGTCGGACTGTGAAGTGACAAGGCTCGAAAGTTTCATAGGCGACTGGTCTGACACACTTCGCTCTAGGAAAAACATTGGATACCATCTAGTGTTCAAACATGATGAGGTAAGACACAAAACGGTCATTTTAATTACACGTACAGTGCGTTCTTATATCTTGGCAGTACCGAACTTCGCGCAGACGGCTGCGCAGTAACATTTTTTAGGAACCAAATGGAGGCATGAGGCGGGGTGCGCGGGGCGGTGGACTAGGCTAGAGTCACCCCTTACGGTAACGCAATCAGTCCTTATATCGATCAAAAATCGTAATCGATCAGTTCATTTGGAATTAACTCTTATTTTAGTGAATTTAAGATATTTAACGAAATTAAACGAAAAATATATTGATTATTTGTAATATATTTGTAAAATATAGTTGATCTTACGTCATTATAATCAATAAAACCTCGTTTTTAGATTGAATAGATATTTCTTTTTTTTATTCAATTTCAATCGTTTTGAATAATAATCGATTAAATAACAACTACTAGCACACACATTGCACATCTCTTTTTGTTAACTTCGTATTTCTTCGGCAATTCTCGGTATGGGCTATATGTCTCAGTCACACGTCAGCATTTGTTTGGTGTTCGTGACGCTATCTCTGTCTTATGCACAGTCCGGAAGAAAAGTTTTCGTTGGGTTTTTTTGGTTGTTGATATTGTTATTGTTGATTAATATTATTGTTGTTGAGTTTTTGTTATGTTGTTGTTGTTAATTTATATTCTTAAAGTGTTTTGATATTTGTTTAATTTGTGTTTTCTCACTCATTTGCTGTTCGTTTATTTATCTAGTAATAACAATTTTCTTCACGAGTGTACATGCGTGGAAGTTCGCAGAGCCTATGTTCACTCCTGCCAAGTTAAAACGAACTTATTGTACATTACATTTCCCTTCAAATTGGAACACAATAATTTTAGCACAACATAATTATGGAAATGCGGTGGTACCAAGTGACACGAACTCAGCCGCATATCAACTCAAAATTACTCAGATATAAAAGGTACAAGTCGGGGGCTCAAAAGTCTTAAAACACTAAAACACACCATATGTGTGCAGCTTTAAAACTGATGTTTCGAAATAGCTCTACGCGTCTGAAGTTAGCCGTTCCGAATTGCCGTAAAGTTAAAATCCAATAAGTATTTTTATCTTTAAATATCGAAATTGGGAAACAAAATAACTACGTCAACCCGAGTCACGAAAATGAGTTTACATTTTCAAGGTCTAATAATATTATATATGTTATTTTGTCAACATTTTTGACCATTTGACTTGAGAAAGATAAATTGAATGCTTATATTTTATACTAGGTATGCCATAGATATGAGCTCTGAGTACTTACTACCTGCTGAGGCTATCTATGACTATTAACGCAACCTGGCACTGACGAATGAGAACACACCATGTGTTTTTCTGAAATATCTAATGCGTACGATGTGCCGATTCACGATGTCACCGTGCCGTTAAAGATGTTATTCCCGCCTTGCTCAACAACTTAACACAGACCTCATTTACTAAACGGCCATCTTGTATAGTGAGACTAGCAATATCTAAAAAATATATCGTAAACTATTGTAACGCAGGTTCACTACCCAGTGAACTACCTGCGTAACGTGGCGCTAGAGAATGTGAACACACCGTATGTGTTCCTCATGGACGTGGACTTTGTACCCATGGTGGGGCTCTACCTCCATCTGCGGAGCGCCATCAAGCTCGTCAACCCTTATCCACAGAAGAAGGTAAGAGGATTTGTAATTATCATTGTTAAGTACGTAAGACTGGGACAAGTGAAACGCTTCGTGGTTGATAACGCACTGACATTTATTCATCTAATGATGGTTTTGGGCGCACAGAATATAAATAATTCACTGACGCACGTAGTTGCCCCATGAGGGCAAAACAATCGATTTTGCATTGTGTCTACAATATGGACATAGATTAAATAATTATTTATTTTATTTAACACACGTCTTCATTCTTCACGGCAAGATTTGAAATTATATTGATTTTTAGCGACATCTACTGCACTACGCGGAACTTCGTTGAAACAAATCCTGAATCGCGCAAGCAAAATTTACCGTCCAACTTGCATAAATACAAACGCCTGACATCCAGCAGGCAGAACAGCCGCCTGGTCAGAGGGTTCCTCGTGTTGGGTGGAGGGGGAACATGCCTAGTCCGTTCACAGGCTTTCCAATATAGTCAACTTTATACTGGAAAACTATATAGTTGTGTAGCCAAACGCTAGACGAAGGTAGCAGCATAGTCCTATTAATTAAAAAAAAAACGACTCAAGGCTGATCATCTCCTTGGACGCCAAATTCAATTTCTTTTTGTTCGCATTCACACACACATTCCAGGTGCATGGCAGTAAGAATTGCCTCAGTAAAAAAGTAAAGTGTAATCATGCAGTGCAATGTCTGAGATAGCCTTTAAAAAAAAATCCAAAGCACCTTTGAATAGACTAGTCCCAGCTGGCAGCATGCTTGCATCAGTATCATAGTGTGGAACGCCGGAGGCCCAATTCCTCCCTCATTCCCCTTCCTTCTCCTTTCTCCTTCCTCTCCCTTCTCCTTAAATAGGCTCGGCAACGCATCTAGAACTCCTTTGGTATTGCATGTCCATAGGCGGCGATGACTACTTACCATCAGGTAGCTTGTCTGCTCCTTTGCCGAGTAACCCCAAAAAAAAACAATTGTGTAGCTCGACCATAATCGATTGTATTTCCACAACAGTGCCTAGTAGTGCCTGCGTTTGAGACCCAGCGGTACCGAACCTCGCCGCCTAGGAATAAAGCGGCGCTACTGGCGAGGCTCTCGGGGAACCATGGCCCGGCTGACGTGGCGCCCTTCAGGGCCAGGGAGTGGCCTAAAGGACATAGAGCTACTAACTATACTAGATGGATCACAGCCACTGCGCCTTATGAGGTAAGCCGTGGGATAATGTACAAGAACCTTCTAGTTGTTATTGCTTAAAATATATGCTTATAAAATAGAGTCAAATAAAAATCATTAGTTCGTTTCGTGTTTAATAACAAAGTAACAAAAGGATGATTCTTCTTTTATTAAGGTTGCACTTCACCATAGCATAATTAGCCGCTACTGATCGTATACATAAAAAAATATTTATAGAATTTGTATAAAATGAACTGTCAAATACCTAATCTAACGGCAACTTTGATGAAATGCGAGATGAGATACTAAGATTGATAAATTTCATTTACTATAAAGATGTTACTAGTGCTAGTTTGGCTCCAAGGCCATCGATAATGTTATAAGACTAGAAAACGGAAGTTGGGTTCCTCAAAAGTATTTTTTCTATCTTGCAGGTAGAATGGCAGTCAGATTACGAGCCGTATCTAGTAGTTCACAGATCTGTGCCTAAGTACGATACAAGGTTCTCCGGCTTTGGCTGGAACAAGGTAATGCGCTTCATAATTTTAAGTGTGATAAGATAAATGCGATAATGTGAGCTAAATGCTTGTGTTACGAGTGGGTGGTTCACGTTGGTAGTACAATGGGTGGGTTCAAACCAGCAACCACATGATCGCAAGTCCGACGCCCTAGCCATTAGGATTAGGCTACCGCTGCTTAACTTAATGGCCGGTTTTAATAATAAATCTATCAGATCTCTTAGAGATCTCTTAGATATCCGAAATGTATATATATTTTGACATAGTTTCATCACGTGATATGTCGAAAGGTTATACCAATTCCATAAATTTCAGATTTATCTAACTTCGGTATCGACATGGAAATGTAATATTGTCCAGGCCCCCAGTTCTATCCAATATGAAGACATTGTCGTGTGCGCAGGTGTCGCACAGCGTGGAGCTGCGCGCGCAGGGTTACCGCGCGGTGGTGCTGCCCGGAGCCTTCGTGCTTCACACGCCGCACGCGCCCTCACACGACATCACCGCCTTCAGAGCCGACCCACACTACCGCATGTCAGTACACAAACGTCCGTATTTATGCAAAATGGAACCACACGACAAATTTCGTTTTTTACTTCTATTGAAGAAAACTTATTTAAAAGTGGTCTACATTCTTATACAAAATCGAACCACATGATTTTTTTCCTTGGAAACAAGGTTTACTAAAAGCAGAACGGAACCAACAGCAAAAACGAACATTACTTTAATGCCAAATGATATCTCAAATTTGATATCTCGGAAAAGCGTATTTGCCGAGTGGTTCTTTTTTGCATAAATACGCTATATACTAGTTTACCGACTTTATTTAATAGATAATTCGACAAACGAGCAGGCGAGCCACTTGATGGTAAGTAGTTATCACTGCCCATGGACATCTGCAACTCCATGCGTTGCCGAGCAAGGAAGGGAAACGAGGAGGAAGGGGACTGAGGGAGGAATTAGCCCTCCGGCGCTGCAGTCACCGTACGAAACAAAACATTATGCATACGTACTGCTACTTGACGCAGATATTCTGTGGGAGGGTAGTATTTCCCTGCCTTGACTGCCTCATTAGTCTAGTGGTCCTTAGCGTGACTGCAACGCTAGAGGTTCTTGGTTCGCTCCCCAACTCGGGCACAGTGTTATTTGGTTTTTCAATGAAATTCTCAGTAGCTCGGAGTCTGGATTTGTCACGGTTAATGGCAATAGGCTCCCCAAGGACCAAAACATACCAGCGAAATGTGGGTGAACATTAGTACACCTCTGCTTAACCTTCGGGGGAATACAGGCAGCAGCTCGGAGTTTGGATGTGTGGCCGGTTAATGGCAAAAGGTGCTTCCTATAACGTGGGACCTAAACATACCGGAGAACTGCGAGTGTCTTCGACTCTTTGGGGAATACAGGATAATATAACCCAACCCAATCACACTGCTCGACCTATGAATCGAACACAGACCATTTAGCGTAGCAGTCTCGCTTACGCCGACCAGAATAATGAGGCGTTTTTTTTTTGTAAAAAGTTATTGTATTACAATTACAGCTGTCTTGCCTTATTGAAGCACGAATTTATGGAGGATCTCAAGAGGAAGTACAATGTAACATTCGACGAGCCGTCGAAACCCGATCCATTATACTTAGCGCAGGCCAAAAGCTTGCTACTCAACCAAGCACCAGACCAGGAGGTAAACTGATCGTTGGATTAGTTGAAAAGGCGAATACTGACGTAATTACCTTAAATTTTTAAGGTGATCACGTCACGTCGGTTCTTTATAAAATTTTGCACTATGGTAGCAAAGTCAAAAATTGACTAATTAAATTATAAATATCAACGGTTTTTATATACAATTGTAAATATTATGAGCATAATATGTAAGTTTGTAATTCGCGGACTGCCTGGGTGCAAGCACCTTAAGCGTAATGGTATGAGCTCGACTATTCACATCGGATTCAAACAAAAATGTTCTTTATAGTTACATTGCATAAAGAAGTTTATTTAATAACTAATGTTGTCAAACTGTTGTACATTATTGTATTAATTCAGCCAATCATTATCCTAGTGCTGGGCACGGCCTCTATAAGTGATTGGCTATAATTTTGGCCTTATACAAGACGGCAGACTGAAGTTGTAAATTATCAACTTTCATGATACACCGTGATATTAGTCGTCTGACAGCCAAAAGCTTGTTTTCATACTGATTATTTTAAACAATTTCTACTGTGTAACCCTAAAATATAAAAAAAACGTTATTCCCTACACTTATTTTGTCAAAGACCGCTTTTTTATGAAACTGCTGACTTTTTTTTTCACGATTTCAGAGTTAGTCCTATAGTGAAAATTGTTCATAATGATGAATACGATGAGGCCCTTTCGCGTGTAACGCTGCGTTTCCACTGACGACAAAACATGTTGCAATCAGCTACCTATCCCTCTCACTCTTTCACAGTTAGATAGAGTAAGATAGATATATATTTTGTGTCGTCAATACGAACGCGGCGTAAGACGACTAAAATGTCACGGTGTATAAGCACGATGCACGATGTAATGTATTATTCATTCGCCTAATTGTTATATACCAGTGATATTATATGTCAAATTTTATTTATTTTAAGTGTAAAACATTAATTCTACGGATTTAGCAGGTATTTAATGGAATTACATACGATTTTTTTTATATTCAAAATCGAACTCAAATCGTATTTTTTACGTCCACAGTACATTCCTACTGCATTGTCAAAATATTACAGTCATAGTCCCAACTTCTTCTATTTCAAGGTTATCCTGAATTTATAGTATCCGTAATAAGGCTTTCGTCACCATCATCCTAGAATTTTCTAACTTCGAGTAAGTTAGGGTCCCCTACAATAAACGAAGCGACTTCTATTAGACCTTCGCAACCTAATATCTAAGTTACTAGCTTTCCGCCCACGGCTTCGCCCGCGTGTTTTCTCGGCTTTTCTGCATTAAATTGTTTCCCTTTTTTGCAACATTTTTCATTTATGCTCCGCTCCTATTGGTCTTAGCGTGATGATATATAGCCTATAGCCTTCCTCGAAAAATGGGCTATCTAACACTGAAATATTTTTTCAAATCGGGCCCGTAGTTCCTGAGATTGGCGCGTTCAAGCAAACAACCAAAATCTTCAGCTTATAGATACCGAAAAGTGAACTAAATGTCCGGTTTATTAGACAGCTGTCTACTACTAACGATTGTCATGTCCGTATAAAAAATTTCGTGTGCATTACTGCGCTGTTATATTATTATACTTAGAAACCAAATGGCGGTATGTAAGAGCATAGGATAGCATAGGATGTATCGATAAATCATTGGATTGGGCAGTTTTTACAGTTCCAACTACTTTCTTTGATAATTTAGTCCAACCCCGAAGGATCATATTCCCGTGTATTTTTCGAGTCCAGCCTACTTACTCAGTACTTTGAAAAAATTGCAATGTTTAACCAACAAAGTATCGTTGATTGGACTATAACATATTATTATGATTTGCGCATTTTTGTTGATTCAAAATTCAAACAAAATGCTAAAATTCTAAAAACAAATATCAATTACAAACCGAAAATATCATAAATGTTAATTTTCTACAGTATTAAATCTCAATTTATTTTTTATTTAGAATTTTTATTGATTATTTTATTTATAGAACGATTACAACGTACGCTTTTAAAATAATAAGTACATATTATATTTATCAATTTATCAATCAATTATATTTCCTAATAGTTTTAAGATTTAATTTAAGTTATTCTAGATATTTTGTCAACACAGGTTTAAGTACATACATTTATAAAATAATTTATTTTAATGTGTCAAGACATACATGTGACGACATTAGCTGAGGACATACTTATAGCATTATTATTTTAGTTCCTTCATAATGGAGTCGCACAAGATTTTGGCAAATATTATTTCTTAAAAATCATATGGCTAACATTGTTTAATATGATGCAATTTTATAAACGAAGTTAGATGAAATATTTTCTTGGCGCGGTCAGTCAGTCATTTTTGCACGCAGCTATACAAATCTATCTACTTTATTTTACATATTATAGTTTATAATAAAAAAAAAGGAAATTTCAATATTCGCTGAAATCCTGTAAATAGCCAAAGTTTAATATTTAGGATAATGGTTAATACGATATGATACGAGTGTTTCTGTTAAAACTGTTGTAAAATGAAGTCGTTTAAAAAAAACGACTTCACGTTTAAAAAAAGAACAATACTGTTGTAAAAAGGATGAATAATAATAATATTTTTTTAACATTGTCCCCACACTAAAGCTTTTTCCTATATCATGGGTGCACACACACAAATTTCAAATGCACTAATACCCAGAAACCGGAACAATCACTGTAGGTAATAGTTTGTTCGAAATAACTACGCACCTGAAATTGTCCGCAAGTGGTTTTTAGTGGTAAATGTTAATATATAATCTCGGTATAAATACAATTGGGTTCGTAAATGTTTCGCACGAATTTATGAATAAAAACAATGACATGACTACTTACGTTGTAGTTTGGAACGGCGAACTTCGGGCGGCCACAGTCATTTCTAAAAAAATTGTCCCTACTAATATTTTCGATCGAACCCGACACCATTAGCGTAGCAGCTGATTATAACTTCGCTGATTGTACTATGGAATCATACAAAACAAAAGATTTCTCCTACTGAAATAAAACTAGTTTTTTCGGATTACCTATAACGCGTTAAAATTATATGATGATTCTCCTAACGACCTTTTTTTTTATTTTTTTTGCGGAATATGGGTAGTCAAAGTTCTTACAATATAAAATGTATCACCATAATCATCCTTAGCGGTATGCAAAAATTTTGTATGTCAGTTGTTTTTCTGTTTGTCCTATTAATATGTTTCCTACGAATAAATAATACTCTATTTATTCGAAGTATGTTTCCTATATTATAATAAAATTATATATCTATTATAATCACTTTTTTATACCAAAGTGTAACATAGATATATGCAATACTTAGTTATCATACTTGTACAGATATATTTATAGATTTTGAGGAATTCACCGATTCATAATTATGATAGCGATTCGAGTTGAGTTTCTAAGCAGGTATTTTTTTAAATAGCACACAATGCTTTTAAAAGACTTGTTTTACATAATAAAAAAAAACTGTAATTACAGTACCTAACATTTACTTAGTGGCATTAACAGTGACATTTACAACTGAAATAATTATAAGCAGTTAAACTTAAATCAGACTTATTATTTTACAGAGATTTGAATATGATTTTATACGTATTGGGTTTCTGGATTTATTAGCAGAATATAAGTATCTATATTTTTATCTATAAGCATAATAAGTTACCTATTTAAAGTATATTGTAGCCAAAGATTGTATTTTTGCGTATTTATATTATTTTAATGTTATATTTATTGCAACATTGTACGTAACTAGGATGCCAAGACATGAATGGCCAACTGAATATTTTACGTAATTTTTGAAATGGCAAGAATAAAACATATGCAAAGCAAATAGTTTTATTTATTTAAAGTTTATTTTGACATCATCTCACGTAATCATGACATTTTGCACAGGCGTAGGTGAATACTGAGGCTGTCTTTAACTTACTCCGAATAAATACCCGTTTTCAATTAGCAATTTATTTACATACAAATTCTGTCTATTCGGCTTGAGAAATGCGGCTATCCTCACGGTAGAATGCAGCATGTGACGGGAAATTGGGAAATTCCCTCAAGTTTACACAAACGTAAATATTTGATAACTAAAACGATAAAAATATTCACAAGTTTTTGAGCTATGTGTTATATTTTTATGCATATGTTTAATACACCTTGTAGAAAATAGAGTTGATCGACACTCGATGATAATAACAATATCAACGTAGGTATGCCTCCAGCCTTATCCGACGTTTTTAACTTTTAATAAGTTTCGATCCCAACCATCTTAGACTCAGCATTAGTGAACAAATTATTGCTATTGGGATTCTCTTTCGTCGTCAACAACCAAAGTAAAACGATTATCTGGAAATCCATGTCTTGTATGTCCTTCTTCAAATTCGCGACGGCTTTTTTTGCTGTCACCAAAGGAGAATTATCATTCATGGAAGAACCTTTAGATTCTGTTCTCTGCTTTATATTTTCTACTTTAGATGACAAATCATTCAGCGTTTCTTGTCTCTCTGTCACTCCTACACTAACATCTTTATACTCATTGGTAACTTTACTCAACTCGTCCAACAACGATCCGTATTCACGAACTAAAGGCTCAAACTGCTCATTCAATATATTCTCTCTCGCTGAAATCTTATCCATAACCGAACTTATGTTTCCATGTAATTTACTAAGCTGAGATCCGGTTGTTTTGAATCTTTCGAAGAGTTCATCTCTGTAAGTCCTCATTTGTGAATGTCTTGCTCTCCAATCGCGACCGTCCGCTGAGATTTTTAGCCTCAATGCTGGTGCCACTCTTTCTAGCTCCAATTTCCAGGCTTCCCAATCATGAACTTTCTTTGCAAGACTAGTTTCCTTTTCTTCTACAAACTCCTCTTCGGATTCTCCAGAGTATATTGCCATTTCTTCTTCAACTTTGTCCAGTAATATTTCTGTTTCATCTTCAACTTGGTCTATATCATCTGCTGTTTCTTCAGGCTCTGGGATATCCACTATAGGCTTCTGCCATTCGAATTCCTCAGCCTTTATTGCTTCATCAGCTAAAACGTTTAATATATAACACACTTGATCGCCGTAACCCTGTTTTAGTTTGTGGGAAGAGAAATCGATGGCGATTTCCTTTTCTCGCAACACATCGAGAATGGAAGCAATAATACTGTTTGGATCGTCTTCCTCGTTTGGTTGTTCGAACTCCTTGCCGGCTTTCCTAATAAGCCAAGCAGCAGTGGATGCGAACACATAAAACTGCTCGCCTGGGTTTGTGCTGGTGATGAAATAGTACCTACTCATTGGCTTCATTTTTATTTGCGAACGAAGCTCGGTATCAATGTTTAGTAAGCGCAGTTTATCCATCAATTTTAAATCCATTTTCCTTATTCTAAAACTGCACGATGATTTCAGGAATTCTTATATTTTAAGCTATTGACTGTCAATGTGGTCTGTTTATGTTTGGAAGTCGTTGCTATAGCAACAAATTTAACTGTTGCTATTCTACAAAATACACGTGCGCTAAATTAAAGCATAGTGGTTGGTAAATGGATCATATTACCTACTCTAGAGCGGGATCAGCGTTTTATTTCATTAACTGGCCCTAGTGTTTTAGGTATAGCTTTATCAGTTGCCTAGTTAATGGGGAGGTTTAACAAAACTGAATACAATAATTTATTAAATAATAAATTTTTTCGTGAATCAAGGTCTAAAAAAGAATATTTAAATTGGTAATGACTAATTATAATTAATTTCTGCATATATATTTTTTACATTTTGTGTTTTAAATTTTTAATAGTTTGAAAATGTAAAACACTGGCTTAATATTACTAGAAGAAATCAAATCAAATATTTATTTGCAAACTAAGTTTAAGTATACAAAGGTGTTACGTTTTAAATAGTACAAGATTTAGTGCCTTTTTCAGGCGTAGCAAAGATAGCATTTCATAATATTATGCTCTTATAATAAAATTATTTTAGAGCTTATATATTTACGCATTTACAATGCAGGGCCATATCTGAAATGTATGTAGGTAAATAAGAATTGGATTCATAGATTTTGCGTACGCACGTCTCCATGTGTTTCGCGTTATTTTTACAACACATAAAATGTATACCGAGGACGCACCTTGCGATACGCGAGCGAAGACAAATTTATGCACACTTTGTATTATATTTATGTATTGAGTTGAATTTTCCTCCTGTGCTACCTTTTTTACATACATACATACATACATACACCCACGCCGTTTTCCCATAGGGGTTGGCAGAAACTACAGAACGCCATTTGCTACGATGCATACTTTTTTTGCTTCGTCCGCATTAATACATCTTGTCATACTTTTTTTTATAGTACGGGAAATCCTAATGGAGCGTCTGCCACCTGGGCAGGCGGCGGGGTATGTGGGACTCGTACCGACTTAAACCGCACTTGCATTACCTTTGCCTATAGTCATATAACTAAGATAAATAAATTGCTATAGTCCGTTTTTTAATCTCAGACACTAAATCGACATTGGCTGACCGAAATTTATTTTAATAATGGTTATCTGGGTCGCATTATGCGATATGATAGATACCAACTGCTGCAACTTATAATGATGGGAAAAGTGGCTTGAAAAAGATCAGTAAGCCGAAGAAGACTGTCGTGGCTGCGCAATATTCGCGAGTGAACCGGCATTAACAGCGCCGCAGAACTGTTCCGCCTTGTGAAGGACAGACTGAAGTTTTTCGAACTGACGGCCAACCTCCAGTAACTGGAGAGGCACTTCGAAGAAGAAGAAGATCGAAATTTCGGGAAAAAACAAGTCTCCTCATACAGGCAGAGCATATAGGTGAATTTTAATGATACGTCTTAGAATATAAAATAATATAATATAATCTGGGGGTCTATATATCACGAGTGAATCGGTTTCTCCTAGGCAAGCGCGCTCCAACGTAGACTGCAGTATCGCTTAACATCAGGCGAACTGGCGGTCAAGCGTAGGCCTATCATGAATAAAAAAAAAAACATAACATACCATCACGCCTGTATTCCCCGAAGGGTTAAGCAGAGGTGTACTTAATGTACACCCACAGTTCGCCTGTTGGAATATAAAACTACCGTCTAATAACGATAAATAGTTACGTTTCGACAAACCGGTTTCGTAGGTACAACACTGCAGAAAAGAGCTGGCAGCATTATTTATTTGTAAATTTGACATTAGCATGTGACAATTTAGTGTCCGAGATTAAAAAACGGACATAAAGTATGAAATTAACTTAAACTAGAATTTCATAGTTTTAGCATTCAGCTATTCGGCCTAGTTACTATCATAATGCTGAAAAGTAATAACTTACATATTTTGTTATTATAATTAGGTTCTTTTTCAGAGTAAATTCTATTTTTATCTCCTAAACAAAAAACATGCAGGGTTCAAATTCAATTACATCAATATGAATATATGGTCAAAGGCTTCCTTCTCTTGCCTGTTTTTCCGGCCGTGGCTGGGAGTGCCTTTCGGGATATGGATAGCTGTGTCCGTTATCTACTACTGGTGGCTGATAATCCGGATCAGCGTACTGGAAACACAGAACAAAGTATTCAAGACACAGTTGAGACTGTCACAGAATGTCATGCGACAGATGTCCGTTGACTCTTCATCCACATATGAAGTTCCCGTCGTAAGTAAGACTTATTTCTTTGAGTATTTGCACACTCAATAGCCACTTTGTTGCGGAATTGGGGAAAACAGCTTGCAATACCAATGACTTTGTTTAGAAAGCATTATCAACAACTACAATAAAAAATGTAGATGTAAATAAAAGTTTCGCATTCCTGGTTCCTGATACATCCATGATTGACTTGCTGTGCTTACAAATATTGTCACCAGGTCTTCTGTGACTCACAGTCTTCTTGAACATGTTGAAATTAACATAGATAAAACTAAGGTTATGGACATCAGTCTTATTACCCCGAGACCGGTTAATGTCAATGGGTTGTCTCTCGAAGTTGTTCAAGAATATGCTTACCTCGGGCAAATTGTGCAATCAGGTATAAACAACTTCGAGAGGGAAGTCGATAGGATGATTCAGATGGGATGGGCAGCATTCGGCAAACTTCGCCAAGTCTTCTCGTCACCCATACCACAGAGCCTTAAGACGAAAATCTTCAATGCGTGCGTCCTACCTGTTCTGACCTACGGAGCCGAAACGTAGACACTCACAGTGAGACTGGTCCACAAGCTTGAAGTCGCACAGCGAGCTATGGAGAGAGCTATGCTCGGAGTCTCTCTGAGGTATTAAATCCGCAATGAAGTTATCCGTCAGAGAACTAAAGTTACCGACATAGTTCAAAGGATTAGCAAGCTGAAGTGGCAATTGGCCGGTCACATCTGTCGGAGGACTGACAAATGCTGGAGCAAGCGAGTTCTCGAATGGAGACCGCGTGTGGGCAAACGTAGTGTAGGGCGCCTGCCGGCCAGATGGAGTGACGACTTGCGGAAGGCAGCTAGCAGTGACTGGATGAGGAAAGCCGAAGATTGGGCTCTGTGGCGTTCACTAGGAGAGGCCTACGTCCACAGTGGACGAGTATGGGCAGATGATGATGACAAAATAGATACTGTTTTTCTACCCAAATGTTGTGCATATCATACGGTTTTCAGTGAATTAATCATTTAACAATACTGTATATTAATAGTTTTGTAGTGCACACTTACTTGAATTAGTTTAGCAACCTCCCTATTCCACAGATTCCAGATGCAGTTGGTACTTTATGTGAGACTGTGCACATTGCCCTAGTGTGTATGGGCAACTGTACCCGTCTGATCACTCCCATGCTCAAATCCTTGCTGCACCACAGACAGAACCCTATACATTTCCATTTTGTGGTTGATGAGAGATCAGAGCATACTATCAACAAACTGTTTGACACTTGGGACTTGCCTGATGGTGAGCAAACATTTTTTTTCTGATTTATCATTATCATCAACCCATTATATAGTCCCACTGCTGGGCACTTCACACGCCGTCAAGATAATGGCTCACACATATTGTAAATAACTTATGATAATAATAATAAATTGTAAAATAAAACTATTTGTAAGAAGTATACTGTAAAAAAATATTTATATGGACTAATAAAGTTCTAAGAAGCATTTAATGTTTTTGGTAGGAAATGAGAGGGGATGTCCCTTTCACGCAAAAAAGTATTGGTATAGCGGGTTATTTTCCGCAACTCCACGACTAAGCGCGTATATCGCGTGTGGGTGGGAAGATGTTGGGTTTTAATCAAACCATGGGGTGGTTTGATTAAAACTCAACATCACTCCCCGAGAAAGGCCGACAAGCGCCCAATGTTGCCTACGGCCTCTCGGAGTACTCGGGTTGCCGAGGTACGTTGCCCTGTATGTGGCGACACCAGGACAGTGCAGAAGTACGAGGGCCGCTGTCTCGTCGGCCCCCAGGCAGGCTCTGCATAGGGGGCTGTCTGTAGTACCTATAACAGAAAGATATTTATTGAAAGAACCATGGCCAGTAACGGCTGCGGTGACTGTCCTCAGGTGTTGTTTGGGCAGCTGTAGAAGCTGCCTGGTGATGCGGCCGACAATGGAAGGTAGAGCCTCCTTAGCCTGCCTACACTCACCGTGGTTTATCCAGTAGTCATTGTGCCTGTCCCTAGTGCGTTTTTTTACCAGGGTGCGTATCTGACCGAAGGGGAAAGGTACTATGGGTTCAGGGCCCACAGCACCCGTGGCTGAACCCCGTCTAGCAAGCTCGTCTGCTGCGTCGTTGCCTCGGGAGTTGCTGTGTCCTTTGATCCATTGGATGGTTATTTTATTTTGCACACCTACCTGATTTAGTCTTTGGTGGCATTCGTTTATTCGTACGCAAAAAAGTATTAGTACTTATAGAAATTGTGTCATATCGGATTGTGATGGGTCAAGCCAATATAGGGTACTCGTAGTGTGCTCTCTGTCTACCGTAAAATGAAAATGCTTATTACTTTCCTATTTTTGGACCAATTTTCATTTTATTTTTATTGTTGGGTGGGCTCTATTTATGTTCACTTTTAGTCAACCAAGGAAATCATTTCGTTATAGTACAATAAATATTTTATCAACTATCCAATTCTTGACTTTTGGAATCGTTTTCTAAAATCTGCCACTTAGTAATACACAAATATCGATAAATCTTTATTATGCCTATAAAATATGTAGTTCTTAGAATGGTGCTACGAGAATGTGATAAAGATTAATTAATTCAGTACAAGCTGCATATGTAAATATGCAAATAGCTATTGTGTAATGGCAGACGTAATGAAACAGTTGGAATGAATCTTTGAATTATGGTTATCATATTTCAAAGCCTGATATACATATAATTGCTCAAATTTACTAGAGCCTTTTACCGTGAAAGAGCCATGTTACGGCACGAATAGGCCGGCTCGACCGGAGGGATACGACGGCAACGCAGAAAACCGGCATGAAACAACGCTTTCTTTGTGTTTCGCCGAGTGAGTGAGGCTTTAAAAGGCCGGCAACGCGGCCTTTGATGTTGCAGTTGCTTTGTTATTAGGAGATCCGTCTGCTCGTTTGCCCCCATCCCATAAAAAATCCTGTTCTTTTATATTTACAGTTAAATACTCATGCTACAATGCACAGGATCGCTTGTCACAAGTAGAATGGATCAAAAATAGTCACTACTCTGGTATCTTTGCGCTGGTCAAGTTGCTGTTCCCCGACATATTGCCGGATACCCTCAGCCAGGCCATAGTGTTGGACTTTGATTTAACCTTCCTGTGTGATGTGGCTGAACTATGGGCTCTGTTCAGGAACATGACAGATGAACAGGTAAGGTTTTGTTAAGGTTTGACAGGATGGAGGGGTAGAGGGAGACCAAAGAAAAGATGGACGGATTGTGTGACGGAAGATATGATGGAAAAGGGATTGAATGAAGTGATGACGACTAACAGGGATGAATGGAAGAAAAGGACACGCTGCTCCGACACCAAATAAATAGTGAAAAGGGCAGGAAGATGATGAGGTATGCTAATATAGAACTAAACTGAAAAAGATGTAACAGTGTTAAATTGAGAATTTTTGTGGACACAAAAAAAAAACAATCCACCATACAGTACCTACTTCTAGTTCCGGAGTTTCTAGAAGTTTACAGTATGTATCTTATTTATGAATCTTTACATACATCGTAACAGGCCTATAATATTTCCACTACTGGGACTCAGGCATCCTCTCAGTGGGAGGAGGTGGGCCGTAATCCACCACGCGGGCCCAGTGCGGGTTGGTAGATGTCACATGTCTTCGAATTTTTGGTTCTAGGACGTACTGTTTTCCACACAATGTTTTTGGTGCAGTGGTAATGAAATAATTTACCATACCTTCACGCCTGTATTCCCAGAAGGGTTAAGCAGCGGTGTACTTACTATTCACCCACAGTTCGCCGTATGTTTTGGTCCTATATAATAGGGGGCGAGCCTATTGCCATTGCCGGGCACATATCCAAACTCCGAGATGCTGCTGAAAATTTCATAGAAAAACCCAATAACACTGCTGGACCTGGGAATTTAACCCAAGACCTCTAGCATAGCTACTGGGCCACCACTGCTTTTTTTTTTCATTGCACTAATCTAATAATAGGCCTAACACTTACCCATTTTCCTACAGTTTATAGGCTTAGTAGAAAATGAAAGCAACTGGTACTTTCAAGAGCCAAAGCGCTGGCCTGCCCTTGGTCGAGGTTACAACACAGGGGTCATGCTCCTAGACCTCAAGAAGATAAGGACCAGCACTGATTGGACGAGGCTCTGGCATGACGCCGTTAAGAAGAACATTGGCAAGTTGAAGCAGACCACTCTGGCAGACCAAGACGTTATCAATGTTATCATCAAGAAGGAACCACGTTATGTATATAATATGAGCTGCAAGTACAATGTGCAAATGTCTACGAAGACCTTAGCTAAGAACTGTTATGGGGAGGATAAGAATAATGTTAAGGTGCGTACGAGATCTGTTTAAGGTTCAGCCTTTGGCGCCAAATTAATATATAGATTTTCTGGACTGCCTCATTAGTCTAGTGATCCTAAGCGCACTGCTACGCTAGGGTGGAGCAAAGTGTTATTGGGTTACCGGTGTGTGGGTGTACTTTACATCTCTGCCTAACCCTGCGAGGAATACAGGCGTGAGGGTATGTTTAGTTATGTAAATTGAGAATTCTGGCAACATTTGTGACATCGCCTACGCAATAATTTACCCAAGGTAGTTGTAATAAAATAAAAAGAATAGGGAATATACATATTAATTATAATGCGAGGAATAACTGAGTTGTGACGTCACCGACCAAGTTTTGGTTAGGTAAGGTTTGTGAAAAGTTAATCAGTTTTAACATAGCACAATAGTTACTTCATTGTTGCTGAGCGGCATACAAACTCGGACACGCTCACAAGTAGACTTCTACAACCTCAAAATTTAATCATCATCATCATCTCGCCTGTACCTATTCCCTGAAGGGTAAGAAGTGTACTAATGTTCACCCACTCTTCGCTCGCTTCGCGTTAACATACCGGTTAAGGTCCCATGTAATAGGTCCTAACCGCGTTTAAATTCCTACTCGTACGGCTACAATTTGCTAATTACATACAGATCTATGCCAACTATTGTATATTTTCAGATAATACACTGGAATTCACCAGTGAAGTACAGCATCAAAATTCAGGACGCGAGCTTTTTCCGCGATATTCATCAGTCCTACGTAAACTTCAACGGCAACCTGCTCAAAGAGAAACTGCACCGTTGCTCCGTCATTGGTCCCATCACTTACAAAGTTAGTATTATCATCATCATCATCCTAACTTCACCCTCTGCTGGGTACCTACAGGCCTCTCTAGTGCCATCCACCACGGTCCCATGCCACTATCTCTCATCCAAGTACGCCCAACGACGTAAATTATGTCATTGGCCCATCTTGCTGCTGGGACTCAGACACTCCTGCTGCCATCCCTCGGCCACCATTCAGTCGTTGCCCTACTCCACCTGTCGTCACTCCACTCCACCTGTCGTCACTCCATCTCGCGTTGTGTCCGTACACCTCCACTTTAGTTCTTCCAACACGATTATAATAAAAACATACTTAGGTACTACTCTTTTAGAATACCACTTTTTAAGAAAATCTTACGCCAATCAGCGAGCTCAAATTTTTTAACTGCCTTGATACCTAAAATGTTCTCATTTTCTTTAAATAAATATCAAAAATGTGATTTTTTTTCGGACTCGCTACTGAGCCCGTATCAGCCCGTAGTTTATTTTTTAATAAATGTCTAACTTTTGTGCTACCTTAATTTTTTTATTGCTGTTTTTTGGCGCCACTTTTTAATTTAGAGTTCACCGCTAAACCCGCTGCTATAAACTGCAGGATTTTCTTAGGGGTGAGCTCCCTTATTTCATCTGGGGTTAAGACGTGTTTCCCTAGATGTGCATTGCGCTTGTGTATCAGCGGTCCGCATTCCCCCAAAAGGTGAAGTGGCTTTTCATCAGCCTCACTTTATCGTCATAGGTTGGTACCTATATTTCTGCAAAAAAAAACTGTTTTTTTGACCTCAGGGTAACCATTCGGACCAGTGTCAGAGTTTCCGCGCGGGGCAGAAGGTGGCACTGCGCACACACTTGTTCTATATGCCGTACAGCTACCTGAACGTGGATAACTTCGACGTCACCCTGGTGCTGCAGCTTTCCATGGACCGGCTGCAGTTCCTCGAGAGACTTGTCAAGTATTGGCCAGGTAATATAATTATTAAAGCGTTGGCCCACCAAACTTGATTGTTTTTTTGTAATTATAGCATCCCATGGGGACGTTATTGTTCTTTTTATAGAATTCTCAGCAGCAGCTCGGCCCATAGGCTAATGCCAATAGACTCACCCTCTATTACATGGGACTTAATACCGGCAAACTGGGTGTACATTAGTAGACCTCTGCCTAACCTGTCGGAAATATAGGCGTGATAGTATTATGCCGGATTGCTGAGACTGCTATATAAATATGTTTGTTGGCAGGTCCACTAAGCGTGGCAATATACCTGTCGGACTGTGAAGTGACAAGGCTAGAAAGTTTCATAGGCGACTGGTCCGACACACTTCGCTCTAGGAAGAACATTGGATATCATCTGGTCTTCAAACACGACGAGGTAAGACAAAAAAAACACATTTTAATTACACGTACGCACGGCTACACTTCAAGCTATACAAAACCAGTCTTGGGTGGCCTTGAAATGTACAAAGAGCCTTTAGAATAGGATGTTAGTCTAAACTGAATTTGTATAGCTTAATGTGTAGCCGGATTTGTATAGCCTAACGTTTAGCCGTATGCCCATTACAATTCCCTACATTTCCCATCAAATTGGAACACAATTAGCGGCAGAATATATGGCAATGCGATACCAACCAACAAGAAATCAGCCACGTATCAACCCAAAATTATGCAGAAATAAAAGATAAGCTCTAATTAAGTTCTTTCAACCCGGGGTCTACTATTTACGTAACTCGGTGCTGATGAAAACACACCGTATTTGTTTCTGATAGATTTTAAACTAATAATATAAAGAGGAAATATTTGTTTTGTGGGGACACTGCTGACGCATTACATTTACATTGTTCTAGCTTAGCGACTTAGCGCAGCGCGGCAGTTGAAGTTTTTTTTGTTTGTTTGCTTTGAATAGGCTCTGAAAGTACAGGACCGATTAGAAAAAAAACTTTCACCAATAGAAAGCTACATAATTCTTGAGTGACATAGGCTATATATTATCCCGTAAAGAAGAAACGTACAAAGTTCGCGCGGTAGACAAACGCGGGCAGGACTCGAACCTGTGTCGTACACCAGACGCTATGACCGCTAAGCCACCGCGGATCCCACCCGCCTAGTCGAAATTTGCCTTCACATTTTTAATTTACGTCTTTGAGGTGACGATTTCAAATGTCACTAACGTTCTGCCCGCGGTCGTATTTTTCCTTCATAACTTTATAATATTTGCATGGAAAATGCCTAAAAAATACAAAAACATAAGAAACGTATACTCCACGCGGGCGATACTATATTTTCACATATCATTTATGGGTTTCATAGAGAAAGTTGGTCAGTAACAGTATCATGATGATGATGCTAGACTTGCATCCGTTAAACACCCCTTTAACGGATGCAGGTGACTAAATCGCCACTTTGCGTAGTGACGATAGCAATATCAAAGTAAATTCACTGTTACTTAGGTTCACTACCCAGTGAACTACCTGCGTAACGTGGCGCTAGAGAACGTGAACACACCGTATGTGTTCCTCATGGACGTGGACTTTGTACCCATGGTGGGGCTCTACCTCCATCTGCGGAGCGCCATCAAGCTCGTCAACCCTTATCCACAGAAGAAGGTAAGAGGATTTGAAATTATTACTAGTATTTTGTGTTTAATGCGCTTCTGAGATATGTAAAAGCACAGATTAAATAATAGTATCTAAATAAGCACAATTTAACATTATTTACATAGTATGACTTGTATTACATGTATAGGCATGTAGTGACATCTAGCGCGCTACATGGAACTACGTTGAAACAAATCCTGAATCGCGCAAGCAACATTTACCGTACAACGTGCATATATACAAACGCCTGACATCCAGTAGGCATGCAGAACACAGCCGCCTGGTTGAAAGATCCTCCCGTTGGTTGAAGGGGTAACATACCTACCTCGTCTATCCACAGCCCTATCAATTAGATTATTTGATGCTGTAATTACTTGTCACCAGACTGCCTCGTTGGTCTAGTGGTCCCAATCGCGACTGCTACGCTAGAGGTCTTGGGTTCGATCCCCAGGTCGAGCAAAGTGTTATTGAGTTTTTCTATGAAATTCTCAGTCGCAGCTCGGAGTCTGGATTTGTGCCCGGTGAATGGCAATAGGCTCGCCCCCTATTACATGGGACCCAAAACATACCGGCGAACTGTGGGTGTACATTAAGTGCACCTCTGCCTAACCCTTCGGGGAATACAGGCGTGATGGTATGTATGTATGTATGTATGTATGTAATTACTTGAAGAATCAAAATTAAGAGAATAAATTTTTTTTTTTTTTTTTAAATGTTAGGACTGAAGGGTAATCGCCTCTCCTTGGACTCTAAATTCAATTTTTTTTGTTCTTCGCGATTGTAAGTGTATAACACATTCTAGGTTCGTGGTAGTAAGAATTGCACTAGTAAAAAAGTACATAGAAAGAAAGAAAGAAAAAGAAATTTATTTGCGCTGACGTGATGCACTAAAAAAAACATTGTGAAAAATATGCGTCACATCTACACAAAACGGCCATCGCTCAGCATAATGCACACTCATGCACATATTATCAGTGTATCTGATATGACTGAATGATAGTAGTCCCATGCATCAGTCATTGTACGTATATCTCCACCATAATCTATTGTATTTCTACAAAAGTGCCTAGTAGTGCCGGCGTTTGAGACCCAGCTGTACCGTCACACGTCGCCTAGGAATAAAACGGCGCTACTGGCCAGGCTCTCGGGGAACCATGGCCCGGCTGACGTGGCGCCCTTCAGGGCCCGGGAGTGGCCTAAAGGACATAGAGCCACTAACTATACTAAATGGATCACAGCCACTGCGCCTTATGAGGTAAGCTAAGATACTGTTCCTGAACCTTCTCTTTGTGTCGCGATAAATACTTAAAATGTATGCGTATAAAATAGAGTCAAATAAATATAACTCGGTAGTTCGTTTCATATTGTCGGTAAAACAGTCTCTACAAATAATCTTAAAAGCAATTTTGTTTCGTGGCGCCATCTGTTTGCTTTCACGCGTAGCAAACCAATAACCAATAGCGGTAACCTCCGATGCCAGCGTCCAGATGTCGCTGAAGAGATACAGTTTGGTGAATGTTCTTGGTCATACTACTTCTCCTTAATGTCTAATTTGATTAATTCTTCTTTTATTAAGGTTGCACTTCACCATGACAGAATAGTCACTACTCATTGAAAAAATAAATAAATAAATAGAATTTGTATGAAATAAACTACCGGCATTACCTAATCTAACGGCAACTTATCCGAAGTTGGGGAAATGCTGTCGAAGCTTGATAAATTTCATGTTTTGTGTTTTTTTTATTATGTGATTTTTAACTAACTAATGATGTTAATGTTACTAGTGTAAGTTTGGCTCTAAAACAATCAACAAAGTTATAAGACTACTCGTAGAAAACTAGAGTATTCTTTCTATATTGCAGGTACATTGGCAGTCAGATTACGAGCCATATCTAGTAGTTCACAGATCTGTGCCTAAGTACGATACGAGGTTCTCCGGCTTTGGCTGGAACAAGGTAAAGCGCTTCATAATTATAATTGTGCTGAATGCGAGCTAAAGGCTTGTCTTACGAGTGGGTTCACGTCGGTAGTGCAATGGGTGGGTTTCGAACCGGCAACCACATGATCGCAAGTTCGATGCCCTAGCCATTAGGCTTCCGCCGCTTAATGGCCGGTTTTAATAATAAATCTGTCAGAAGATCTCCTTACTAGAAATAGAATTTCCAAATAAGGTCCATATAAATAATGTCAAAAACTAGTAGACAAACTGTGTCTAGTAAACAAATTCTTGTGAGAAGATTTAAAATTGTTTGCATTCCTATATAAAACTATAAATTAGTTAAGTCGATTTATTATTAATACATTTATTATTGAAACAGGCCGTTAAACATTGTACTTATATTTTAGTTCCGGTTTATTATAAGGTTGTGGTTTGAAGTAACGGTAGCCTAATAGCTAGGGCGTCGGACTTGCGATCATCTGGTTACCGGGTCGAAACCCGTCCATCGCTCTACCGACGTGAACCCACTCGTAACACAAGCATTTAGGTTAATAATATGAGGGGTTATTTTAAAAAAAGCTCGTAACAATATGAAGACATGCATGGTCGTGTGCGCAGGTATCGCACAGCGTGGAGCTGCGCGCGCAGGGTTACCGCGCGGTGGTGCTGCCCGGAGCCTTCGTGCTTCACACGCCGCACGCGCCCTCACATGACGTCACTGCCTTCCGAGCTGACCGACACTACCGCATGTCAGTATACAAACAATACACTATTCCTTGTCCACCAGGGACGCGTTCCACTTGGCGTTCACAACAATCACGCTCACGATCGCAGTTGCTCCCGTTCTACTTGCTTGTGAGCGTTACTGTCGTAATCGTAAACTCAAGTGGAACGGAGTTTAGGATTTACTCAACGATCACTTCGACCCACCTTTTTAGATGGGTCGTCGTAGGCGTCGCGTGAGAGCATTTTGATCGTTGTAAACGTCAAGTGGAACGCGTCCTAACTAAACCACTTTTTGACAGCCGGAACTAGTGATTGCAGGAACGTAACAATGCGATTATCGATGGGCCTATTGGCACTTTGATTCCTAGCTAGTATTAATTGTCGATTTGAAAATGGTGCAACGACGACCAATAATAAATAAATATGTATAATATCCATCTCATTGTTTCACTTTCGTATAATATTCATTTGCCATGCATTTCTTTTCAAAAATATTGTTTAATTTATATTTAATTGATATTAGAGTGGATGCCATTTTCCGATTCTGATTTAATATCACATATAAAATTATTGAAGCGAATACATTCGATTCATCACTAGACCCGATATAATGTAACTAAATTAAATACGCTTAACAATTTTTTATTTTTTTTTGGTAAATCTGTTACATTTATCGAAATCATAAATAAGATAATTAAATAACATAAAGTAGTTGATATATTTATTTTTTTACGTAGGTATTTCAAAGGTAGTAACTGTTACAGATAACGTAAAACGTTATCTGGAACAGTTACGTTCTAAGGCAGCTGTCAAAAAGTGTTATTAGAAATTCTTAGCAGCAGCTTGGAGTGTGATATGTGGCCGGTTAATGGCAATCGGTGCTTCCTATAACGTGGGACCTTAACATACCGGAGAACTCCGAGGGTCTTCGACTCTTTGGGGAATAAGTACAGGATAATATAAGAATTTCATATAACAACTCAATAACTTTGCTCGACTTATGAATCGACCTACTACGCTACGGTAGCATTTTACGCCCACCAGACTAATGAGGCAATTTCCTTTTACTAAAAAGTTATTGTATTACAATTACAGCTGTCTTTGCTTATTGAAGCACGAATTTATAGAGGATCTCAAGAGAAAGTACAATGTAACATTCGACAAGCCGTTGAAAACCGATCCATTATACTTAGGGCAGACCAAAGCTTGCTACTCAACCAAGCACCGGACCAGGAGGTAAACTGATCGTTGGATTAATTGTAAATTTGTAATACTGACGTTATCATCTTAAATTGTTAAGGTGATTACGTCAGTACATTACGTTTTTTTTGTAAAAATTTCGCACTATGGTAGCAAAGTCTAAAATTGACTAAATCTATATTAGGTATATGAAAATCAATCGCCGTTCGTCAGTCTCGCGTAACCACAAAAACGGCTTGGCCGATTAGAATAATTCTTATTGTTTTGTTTGTCATAATACAGGGGTGGTTCAAGAAGAAAAATGATAAGGAAAAACTTGAAAAAACACTTAAAAAATAATAAATAATACTTGTATAAAAAATCGTCATGACTTGCCATAAAAAGAACGTAATTTTTCATCATTTTATTTTTAAAGGATTAAATGGCTTTTGTGGCAGACAGTGTTTAAATTGTTGTAATAATTCAGCCAATCATTCCCTAGTGCTGGGCACGGCCTCTATAAGTGATTGGCTATAAGGTACACTAGCCGACGGACGGCAAGACGGCAGACTGAAGTTGTAAAATATCAACTTTCATACGCCATGACATTATATTCGTGTGACAGCCAAAAGCTTGCTTTAAGGCTTAAGCGTTAGCTCGACATTTCGCATTTCGAGATGTGGTTTCTAATTTAGTTTCTTGTCAATGTGGAGCTCTAAAAATTTTTTTGTTTCTACCTCTTCTATAGATTGGTCATCATAGTGTATATTTAGATAACTCTTAACATGAATCTGTTGACTAAAGTGTATTAATTTAGTTTTACTTGTTTACAAATTTTTAAGTTATTTTCATCTAACCATTTTACTATTTAGTTGGCGCAGTGATAGCCTAGTGATATGACCATTGGACTGCCAAGTCGTAGGTCTCAAGTTCGAATCCAAGGCAAGCACCTCTGACTTTTCGAAGTCATGTGCGTATTAAATTAATAATTAATTATCACGCGCTTAAACGGTGAAGGAAAACATCGTGAGGAAACCTGCTTGCCTGAGAGATTTTCTTGACGGCGTGTGAAGTCTGCCAACCCGCAGTAGGCTAGCGTGGCGGACAATAGCCTAATCCCTCTCGTACTGTGAGGAGACCCGTGCCCAGCAGTGGGACAATGTAATGGGTTGATGATGATGATGATGATTTTACTATTAGATTTATGGAATAATTTATGTCACTTTCATAGGTATCAAAATTTTTGCAAGGTATCATTAGGGTGCTATCGTCAGCAAATAGTGTCAGCGGTTGAGGCATAACTTTTTGTAGGTCATAAATATAAAGTATAAATAGAGAAGGACCTAAAACATTCCCCTGTGGCACCCCAAGCAAAACTCCTACGTTCTGTGGATTGAAAAACAATTTCATATTTGGGTCTTATTCAAAATAATTGTACATTTACTACTGTCATAATGTCCAACCCAATTATTTTCATAACGAGGTACAACTGAGTAATACTTTATAAACAAACAGATTATTGTTTTAATTGAGCTTAATAAAAAACAACGAAACATTTGGTACAGCTAAACAATTCATTTTAAAAATGAAACCAGTCATTGCATACGTTCCGTTTCATACAAGTATTCAATGTCCACGTCTTTGACGGGAATCTAAAAAAAATATTTAATTATTAACCATTACACAAAAGTTTAAAAAAAATATATAGTCAGAGAATATTGTTAAAACTTTCAACAATTCACTAAACAAGATATAAAATACTATTTACTGTTCTCCAAATTTAATTTATTAATGAGTCTCCTGATTTTACACATATCTGTTATTCTTCTCTGTTATGCTATTTTTAACATTATTTCCATGGTAATAAAGAAATTTGATATATTGGTAGGATTCGTTCACTAGCTGTCACTACACGATGTAAGAATCAACGCTCGGCAATTTTGTTTAATATAGTGTTTCAACTCCTTTCGTTGTCAAAGAAAATTTGACTTTTAAAAGTAAATATTCAATGCGAGTCTTTTACAATATCAGTAAGTACTTACCATTTTATTACTCATACTAGGAAATGGCTATATTGTGATATTTGCTATAAAGTATAAAATATTCGTATATAATGTGAATTGGTGTAGAAATAAATAGATTTGTAGGTTAGACACGTGCAATTAATTCATATAAGTTATTTTATCTGTTACTTTTTTATGTTACGTAACAGATATGAATGATTAGGCGTTATTCACATTGTCTCATGAATGATTTAATAAAAAAAAACTTACTGCACCGCAGGTTAGCTAAAAATTTTTTTTAACTTACCTAAATTTATTTGAAGTATGTAAACTTTACGTATAATTTGCCATGTATTGCATTTCTGTGGCATATATTGTCTGCGTGTGTATGTTTTACTGCGTATCCTCAGTCCTCACCGCTTGAGCCGTTAGTACTAACCACACAGCCTCGCCGAGGCGTACCCAGCCTCTCGTCGAACGTCATAGTATCAGTTAAACCTTGGCGCATCCCCCATGCGCCAAGGTAGCCCGCGAAATTCAAAAAAGCTCAGTTTTTTGCAATTTACAGGTCAGTGTAAAGTTGTATGTTGATTAAAATATGATGAACGTATATAATATGGCTTTACATAATTCAAATAATTAGAATCCTTTCGCTTTAATACTAATATCTACACTACCATCCTCATACAATTAATAAATCCGAAAATAGAATTGCTGTTGTATGCATTGAAAAACCACTAATTAAGATAATTTTCGTACTTTCAGGTCCTGGTAGAATGTTCCTAATGTTAATTTGACCAAATCAACATGGTCATTTTTTAAGTATTATTTTATTAGGCTAGAGTCTAGCTCGTTATTTTTTAATAAGTTAAGGTGATTTCGACCCACCTATGGCTAGTAATTCAATGAATTGTAGTTTTTAATGCCTTGAGTTTGACCTTTATGCTTCAAAACTAACCAAAATATTTAAACCTAATTGATAAGTAATTACAATATTTAACGGTTTTTACAAATATTGTCGCGGTCACAGAATTACGTTACTATTTAATTTTTACTAGACCAATACATAAAAAAGCTACGTTTTATTGAATTTTATGGCATTTGGTGTGTATTTGACCTAAAAAAATTAAAAATACAAATTTCCTAAGTTAATTTTATTTGACCATATCGATGGGTTTGTTTGTTTTGTTTTCACTAAATATTTGACAGGGCCATTTCACAAAAGGTTACCTGTAAGTAATTGATTGAAAAATTAAGGATATTTATGTATTAGTTTTTTATTGTGAGTAAATTAAACTTTTCTTGCATGAAAGTTGTATTTTATGAGAATTTTTTAAGTTAATATCTTATTTTTTTAAATAATAATAATAAACTACTTTACGAATTGTTCATTTATGTATGGTAATTACACCAACTAAAATACGATCACCAAATTGTTTCATAATGCACCCACCTAGCGAACCACACCGGCTTCGCACTCGTAGCCGTTTTAAATACTTAATCTTAGTAGGTTCATTGTAATAAGTATGTATAAGTAATGATAGTGATGATGGTATTCTACTATTCCAGATGTTGTAATTAGCTCAACGTTAATTATTTAATTTACAAACGTGTGTTATTTAAACTTGCCCTAATAATTCCTTTCTGTTATTTTTCTGTTACAATCAAATAATATTCATATTTGTTTCCTATACGTTACGTACAATTATTTTGAATATGACCCATTTACTTTTCATATTAGTTCGGTTTATTTCGGTTATTTGAGTTCTATTATGTAAGTAAGATTTAATGAGATTATTGACATTACCTCTAATGCCATATGCTTCAAGTTATATTGTAGCCAAAGCTTATATTTTTGCGTATTTATATTATTTTAATGTTATAATTATTGCAACATTGTACGTAACTAGGATGCCAAGGCATGAAAGGCCAACTAAAAATTTTACGTAATTTTTGAAATGGCAAGAATAAAACATGCAGAGCTAATAGTTTAATTTATTTAAAGTTAATTTTGACATAATTTCACGTAAAAACCTAAGCTGCGAAAGCACATATATATTTCTCCGAATAAGTTCCCGTTTTTACTCAGCAGTTTACGTAGGTATTTACATACAAATTCTGTCTATTCAGCTTAAGAAATGCGGCTATTCTCACATTGTGGAATGCAGCCTGAGACGGGAATTTGGGAAATTCCCTCAGATTTATGACACAAACGTAATTAAGGGATAAAAAGATGAAATATCCAGAAGGTTTTGAGTTGTGCGTGACATTTATATACGTAATGTTTAATAAACAAGTTCCTTGAAGAAAATCTAGCTAATTTGTTTTGAATCATTCCAAGAGATGTCCTCATTTGTGAATGTCTTGCTCTCCAATCGCGGCCGTCCGCTGAGATCTTAAGCCTCAATGCTGGTGCCACTCTTTCTAGCTCCAATTTCCAGGCTTCCCAATCATGAACTTTCTTTGCAAGACTAGTTTCCTTCTCTTCTACAAATTCCTCTTCGGACTCTCCAGAGTATATTGTCATTTCTACTACAACTTTGTTTGTTTGTATAACTACGAGTAGAAGAATCATAAGTAAAAGCAATATTAATTTGAGTGCTACAATGCAGAACCATATCTGAAATGTATATGTAGGTAAATAAGAATTGGATTCATAGATTTTGCGTACGCGCACGTCTCCATGTGTTGCGCGTTATTTTTACAACAAATAAAATGTATACCAAGGACGCACCTTGCGATACGCGAGCGAAGACAATTTTATGCGCACTCTGTATTATATTTATGTATTGAGTTGAATTTTAGGTACCTATGAATACATAATATATCTAAGTTAGCCATCAGATAAGTATGCATTTCTTTCGTGTGCTGATAATCATGGATCCTTCACTACCTTTTTACATACATAGGTAGATACTAATACACTCACGCCTATTCCTCATAGGTGTAGGTAGAAACTAAAGATCGCCATTTGCTACGATCCATTATATTAAACGATTTGCTACTTTACTGCCGACAAACTGCTCAGCACTTTGGCAGAAGAATCCTGTACCATTACAAATGTAATTATCTTCTATAAATAAATTAAAAAAAATACCTTGCATATCTACCTCTTTCGTTTCGTCCACATTCATACATCTTGTCATACTTTTTTTATAGTACGGGAAATCCTCATGGAGCGTCCGGCACCTGGGCAGGCGGCAGGGTATGTGGGACTCGTACCGACTAAAATCCTCACTTTTTTTTTTTTTATTATTTATTCATAAAAAGATACATGCATTTTAAACTTATACTAAGCATCGCCAAACTGTGCAACAGTTTGTTGGCGATATTGACGCTCTTTTTTTTTTTTTTTAATACACTACCCAATTATTGACAATAGGTAACAATACCATATATTATATATATATATACCATGTTATCTTTCATTATACATAATCATAAGAGTATATCTTGAGTATAACTTGAATTACCTTTCCCTACAGTCAAGGCCATCCTCTGCTACCTGGGGAAATGGCAGAGAATCTCGGACTCGAACTCCCTTTGCCTCCTCTTGCCTTATAGTCAAGGCCTCACGATTTGTGACCTCGGATCAAATAAAAATTTAACAAGGAACTTTGCGAACAAAGAAGTGAGGCCGGCTAAAACTACGCCTTGCCGTGTAGAACGCACAATTCCCGCATACATGTACTAGTTAACTACGCCTTATCTTGTCAGTCGAGCCTACGATAGCTCGATAGCTCGACCGACAAGATAAGGCGTAGTTTCGGTATACGTGTGTGCGGAATTGTGTGTTGTACACGGCAAGGCGTAGTTTTAGCCGGCCTCACTTCTGTGATCGCAAAGTTCCATCGTAACTTTTTATTTGATCTGAGTTCGTTACATTCGCCACGATGGATATGAGGCAGTTAGAAATGTCGACCGTATCTCCAAGGGACCCACAATCAATTTGCGCCGGTCTATTGATTGTTTTTTGTTTATTTTGTGGGCCCTATTGCATCGTCATTAATATTCTCTATTGCATAATAAGGAATTCCTATTAATTCCCATATCATTAGCTAATGATACTTCGTAGATTATGAACCTGAAACCTCATTCTTAAACGTATTACATTAGAGTTTGGATATCAAGGTTTCCGGGAAGTCATTAGTCTACGCCGGTATTTTGGCATCTCTATTAGGTACAACTTTACTAATTAATGAGTGCGGTACTCCTAGACTGACCTTCGGCTTTATTAATAAGTAATAAGCGTTTCAAAACAATGGTTTAAGCTCAGATCGAATAAATATTTGATCTGAGGGTTTAATAGTTTCTAATTGAAAAGCAACCTTACCTTTGAAGTCAAAGAAGTACCCAAATCAATGATTTCTATAGCTTTTCCAAAAGGTTTTACAAAAAAAATACTAGTTAAATTGTCGTACCGATATATCTTTATTTCCAAAAAGTAGAAAGCATAATATACGAACTAAAATACTCTAAACAAAGATAATTCTACTCCCAAATTATTAATTCTCAACTATGATTAATAAGCCAATTAAACAACCATATTGCAGAGGAAATATAGCAAATACTAAACAAGTTTTATCTCACTCCCAATTCCGCAAGGAAACTAATTAATAGTAAACTATGGACGTTTACAAAATAATATGATAATGTTATTGTAATGTTTACATAATTAAATTCGGAGCAACCACGTTGTATTTATGTGTACTAAAGGCCGAATGACTAATCGGTGACACACTGCCGAACAGTGCGTCAAGGAATACTACCAACAAAACGTAAGTAGGTATTCTGTGGTTTAATGATTTATTAATAAAATATTTATATTAACATTTGTCACTCCGTTTTTAGGTGTTGAAAGAAGAGGTGTCTCTACGAAGAAAACGATACAAAAATACTGATTTAGAAAAAATCCAAAATGGTGGTTGTTGTGAAATCTTCAAAAGTAAAGGGGTGAGTTTTATTTTATTAGTTTCATATAGTTTCAAAATTTGCAAGTTAGTATGTTATTAACATACTTAAACGTTACCCGATTCTAGTAGGTACATATTTCCACCTGTATACTTACCAAAATTTGTACCGTGCAGGAATCGAATTCGTGATACTATAATTTTTTTTATAAAGAAATGAGGAATTCGGTGCGTGTAAATAAAAACTAATTACCTACTTCCTAACCTTACCTCTTTAGTAAATTTCTTCTAGAATCATTTGAAGTGATATTTTAACTAGGTAAGTACATTAAATTGACTCTTAATTGTTAATCTTCGAAAATTAAACGACCCTCTAACGTCGATAATTTCAATTATTAAAGTAATCTAAACACTTATAGCGGAACGATCACTTTAGCCTGTACAAACATTATCAGTTTTTTTTTTTATTGTGAATATTCCGTACTTTGCGAGTTACAGGAACATTTGTACCGAGATTTACTTTGGCGGTTTTATTTAATTAAAAATACGGGAAATTCGTTTATACCTTTAAAACTTATTGTCCGATACACATTTGTACTTACAGTACAAAGTAAGCTCGACTCGCCGTTTGTGAGACCCGTGTGTATACGACATGTCATCAAGACACACCCGTGATCACCTTGTAACACTGGATCCGTTTATTTTCAACATACTCTTATGGAGAACTAATTACAGCCCGCTATTTAACATGTACAACAAAACAAACGGAATTTCTCTTTAGCAACATGTTTCTGTACACATGATTATCAACTCTTGCCAGTGGCCTTTTAAGATACTTAAGGGGCCTGTAGATTTCGCTTCCTAGCCTCTTCCAGCTAAGTTGGGGTCCGTCCAGCCCAACCAGATGAAGCGATACAAACTGAAATATTAAAATAAGTGGCGGTACGGTCAGCAACGAAAGTTGCTAAACACCGCCAAGTTTTGAAAACAACACAGCACCAATACTTTTCAATAGATTCACTTGGGAAAAAAATGATGGTCCAGTATGTAGAAACACGTACTACTTACCACATCTCGGGTCAGTAAGTTTTGGATAATAAATTTATGTTTAAGCGTTTTGAAGATTTCATCGTGTTCAGCAACTTTCATTGCTGACTGTACCTTAATAGCTAGGGCGTCAGACTTGCAATCATATGGTTGCCAGTTCGAAACCCACCCATTGCACTGCCGATGTGAACACACTCGATATACAAGCATTTTAAAAAGAAAAAATTTGCAAAGTACAGAAAATCAATTTTTCACGCCCAGGCATCGAAGTACCAACTGTCCCCCGCAATCTTATTGGCTGACTCAGCTCCTAAGGTTCTTAACATGATGTTAAATAGCCTTCCTCAAGAATTGGCCTATTATACGGATTTTTTTTTTTATATTTTAGTTTATGATCTCTATTTTGCGGTATCTGGATAGAACTGACATTGGCCAGATTGTTTCTGAATAAGCAGGAAGAATGCAAAGATTAGATAGTGTGCCAATGTCAATGAATGCCAAACTTTGTCATTGTTTAATATTATTGTAGTGACTTGCTAGACTGCTACGCTAGAGGTTCTGGTTTCGATTTCTAGGTCGAGCGGTGTTATTGAGTTTTTCTATGAAATTCTCAGTAACAACTCGGGAGTTTTGATTTATTCGTGCACAGAAACATACCGGCGAAATGTGGTAGTTAATTAGTACACCTTTGCCCTGCCCTTCAGGGAATACAGGAGTCAGGGTATGTACCGTCTTAAGAAACCATTGCCAAAGTTAAACACGTCACGAAAAACGAACTCGCTACAAATGATTCTTTGTAGTAACTGATGAACCGTCCTAGCTCATTAGTCTCTGATTCATTTGTTTAATCGTTGATTTTCCTTTCGTATAATATAAAATAAAAAGCCTCGATAAAGACCGGCTTTATCTCGTGTTACTGGCATGATAATATTAGAAATGTTACCCGCCACCGGCTTTCAGTCGTGAGCGAGCGTTCGCGGCGAGCGGACGTCATATGCATATTTAAAATTACCAATTAACAACTTTAAAATATCCTACTTTGTTTTCATCAATGTGTAGTGACAAAACTATATGAATATTGTGTTGATGCCGTAATAACTGGTGTGTGTGCTTCGTGTGCGTTTTTTAATTCAAAAAACGGATTTATTCTGGATGCTTTTAACTTCTTCTTCTTCGTGTCGAAGGTACGTATTTTTTTTATTGCTTTTAACTGTAATGTGAACTTGTTTTTTTGAAGGTAAGTTTGTGTTCTAAAATAGTCCGCATTCTAATTTCGATTTTTCTTAATTATTGAAGAAGGAAGCTTTATAAGCTGAAAATTTCGCTCCACCTGTTGCATTGGTACGAAATAATTACAAAGTTTTTAACAAAGGCCAAATTAAAAAATATTAACTGGAACTCAAGCAGTTACTCAGTGAAAAGTACAGCTTGTCCTAAACTTGTCTTGAAACCTACACGTGACCAAAAACTTTCTCAATATCCGAGGTACCAATACAAGAATAAAGATTACGATCTTGAGACATAGCCTTCGCATTATGGAAAAGAACATTAAAAAAACAAAACATTTAAAAAAAGGAACAAGTAAAATTTGAGTTCCTCTAGCCTGGAAAATTGCTTATCGTTCCAGGAAGGTTGCAAGCATTAGGTCACCTGAGAAAAACTGGTTTGATATTCACAGAAGATATGCTGGTATTATTATAAGTAGGTACAAACTTACACAATGCACTATAAAACGTGGTCAAACGTGGCTTTAGATGCAATTCAGCTATGGCCTAGTCGTGTAGGCATGTAAGGAGTTTCGCTAACGTATAATTTCTTGAGAAAAAGCCATTTTGCAGTACACGTATTAAAACCTACTTGGTAAAGATGTTGGTGCGATATGCATAGTATGTTTTGAACACAACAACATTATAAAGACCTTCGGTGTTCCAATCGCAGGAGATCCGTTTGAAGTCTATTGTTACTTTTACTATTTGATAGCAAGGCTAAACATTAAAATGTTTCTTTGGATCTGTAATGAGAAACCAATTTGCGAATTTAATATTATAGTTCTCAATAAAATCCTCTTTGGACTGGGCTATTTTCAATTGTTTATTTTGTGGTTTGTTGTAGATCTCTCTTACTGTTATCTACCGAATTCTTTTGTTTTTCTCGACTTGTTTGTTTTGTCACAATTATTAACATTGCCTTATGCACCCATCTGAAAATTAACCTTCATTCAGGAGTGTTCTGGGGTTCGATGTTTGAAAGTTGTGTTGTGTGAAATTATTTAAGTTTTAAGGTAAAGACAGGTAACTACTTATCCTACATAGGTAACGAATAACTGTGCCCTGCGGTTCCACCCGATTTGTCCCGCTCCTATGGGTCATAGCGTGATGCTAGATAGCCGTACTCATGAATGTGCCTATTATATACAAAATCATTTTTTCAAACTGATAGTTCCGGGTGATTACCGCGTTCAAACAAACTCTTCAGCTTTATTATTTTAGTATAGATTATTTTTTTCACTATTTTGAACAAAGTAAACACCACTCAACTCTCTATTAATATAATATAAGTATGTAATTGGAAGGCCACAGAATGCATTGTAGGAGCAGTTTGTTTTTACATGAAATGACTTCTTATCGGCGATATATTTTATTGTTGCTGTAACAGTCAATGTTTTAAAGCAGGGGTCTCCAAACTATGGCCCGCGGGCCAAATCCAGCCCACTAGTTCCATCAATCCGGCCCGCACACTCTGTGACTAGTCTAGAAATAAAGTTAAGAGCAGAATTATTTTAACAATTTTGGCCCTTGGAACATACTGAAGTAATCATTATGGCCCGAAGGCTTCAAAGTTTGGAGACCCCTGTTCTAAAGCAACTACTTACAATATTCTTTGTGAAAGAGAAGTCGACTTTGGACATCCTATACCTAAATATATATGTACCCAAGTACCTACGTAAGTAAAACAATTAATAATGACAGAGGCAAATGAGATTATTAGTGCATCGTTATTGATTAGATATGTACTTATAACATTGTCGTAGTCACCTATATTATTGAAACACGTTACTGAATTGGAATTTGTGCTGATAACTCGTGATAAACTGATTTCTTTAGATTGAACTATCAATTTCTGTGTTGTTAATATTATTATCGGTTAAATTATCGATCTATGATTTGTAAGCATAGTCAGTACGAAATATCTGTATGAGTCCGAACTCTTGAAGTCAGCCGTTTCGAACAATGATCACGATGCGAAACTGACTTCTGAAATTCATAAGCTTTATTTGGTTTTAACTTACTTTATATTTTTTTCCATTCATTCATTTCATTTGTGTAAAGATGCGGTAATCTCGAATTTTTCGATTATTTTCCCAACAATAGAAATTCGAGCTCCACAGTAGTAATGTCAAAAATCCATTAAACGAGCCGTTAACTTATCTCTGAATGTTTTTTCCTACTGGAGATCCTGAAATTCATAAATATTATAGATGAAATCCTTTTGGCGCAACTCTATATTCCAAAGCAAAAATAACTTACCTACAACATGTAGTAAAATAAGCCCTTTTCAATCTACTATTACATGAAATCCTACTAAAATTGCGCCGCAATATCCAACCTTAAATTAATAGCCTATTGAATCAAATTCAGTTATCGTCTAACTTAATTCAAGAAACCAGGTGGCCATCTGCATACAAATTCCAACCTCATAGAAACGTGGAATGTATGAAATGTATCCCAACTGTTTATTTTCCCTAACAGTCGTAAACCTAGTGATGGGAAACGGGCAAAAACACGAGTACAAACGGCAATCTTGATGCTTTACCAAATTCGATCTTAATCATTTATTAATAAAGATGAAAAGTGATCAACCACCAAGACTACCGATGTGCTCCTGCATTCAAAACTCGTTTACGTTTATCAAAACAATTTCACGTAGTATTTTCTATTAAAAATTCAATTTCACGTTATCGCAGTCATTAAATTAGGAACCTACATTGAAAATTTTATTGATAATGCGAACAATCCTCTCATTAAACAACTACAATTTCAGCTATTTTTATTGTAGGTAGGTATTAAGTAAGTAGGTTACACGTTACGCGTTTTGCAATCAAGCCAAATTCCTTTTTATTTGTGCCTACTAGAAATGTGGATTTTAGTCAAATACAAAGTAACTACATAAGGATACTCGTAATACAAAAAAAAACAAGTGATAAAATAATACGTAAATAACTACACGCGACCAAAAACATAATATGTATTATGTACAGTCGCCAGCAGGTCAAGGTATACAAAACTGTCAAATTTCTCCAAATGATTTTAAACCTTATAGTTTGTTGTTTAAAGTCCAAAATCAACTGAAAAAATTAGACATTTTGTGGTAACTTGATGTGCTGGCCACCGTACACATTAATATGAGAAGAAGGGGTTACGAACCCAACATAATGTTACAGTATCTACTGAACCGCAAAGCTGATTATCAGGTTGAACTTAGTCATTTTAAAAATTGCATCGATTGATCCATTTAGACTCAAGATGTCCCTTTCCCAGTTACAATCCTAAGTAGTAACTTTCTTCCATAGTGAACTGTCTTCCAAAGAAGTCGCGAAAATAGGTTCTCATACTTAACCTATAAATATCTCGATGGGTCATTCGCCAATCGAAAGATGGGTTAAATTTCAGGTCTCTGATGTGTATCAAATACCTTTAGTCATAAGAAAAACAATTATACAAATACCTATCGATTATTATAAATAAATACTAGTTACTACAACGGATGTAATGCACCTACAGGAAATGATTGGGTGGTCAATGAACAGACAAGACCACACGGAATATCAAATAAAAAGTCCCATACATGAACTATAAAGATGCATAAATAAAACAATAGTTATTGCAACTGACGTGCATGGGATTGCATATTATGCACCACACCAAGGCAAGGACGGCGAAAGCAAAACAGGAATTGGTAAAAGAAAACATTAAAATCTCTCCAAAATAAAACATCATCACGCCTGTATTTCCCTTTAAGTAATTGCACCTAGAGATCGCTGGTCTAGGTCCTAAGGTGAATGAGACAAAGGTTTTTCAAAGTCCGCCAAACCGCACTAGACTAGCCTGATCTCTCAAAGATGGAACCAGTGTCCAAAGGCAGGACAGTAATGGATTGAATTATTGTGGTACTTACATATTTATAGAAACGTTTCATGCTAAAGAAATGATCTATGTCCTGTCCTACGAGTTATTCTAGTCAAGCCTTCAGATTCCGTTTGAAATAGTATTGTTTTAACAAACAAAAGATGATCGACAGATGCTACGCACGGAACGACTATTGTCTAGAAAGTCATTCTTGAAAACAATAGCTTAGAATGTTATTAGAAACAGCGATGGTTGCTAATAAGTATTATACTGATAATAATCTTAGCTTGGCTAATTTAAGTTATATTGTTGATTGAAAACTACCGTGGACTAAAATTTCGTCCTTGTGGAAATGATTGCTGATTTGAACATAAAGAATTGATCATTGTTAGGTTGTCCTATTTTGCATTCCTGCTAGAAAATCTTGCACCATCTCTCATTAACAGCATAATAGAGCAAAACATTAAAGTAGGTTCAGAATCAAAGGTGACACATAGAGAGATTGCTATAATAATTTAATAGCTTAACCAATTATATTTTGGGAAATGTAAAAAAACACGTTTACCAATCTAAATGGAACTTGCCTACCTACGTATTAAAATTAATTATTCTGTGGTTACACCAACAACTAAACACGACTAAGCAAAAGCTATTTTTAAATTGTAGACTAGACAACGACCGCAACATACGGTAGTATGATACCATAGGTATATGGTATCAGCTTTCATGTTATCTGATCTGTCACTACCTCAGAACGCAGCTGGTCAGGAATTATGTACTTATATAAAAATAAAATAATCTGAAAATATACGTAGTTAAATTCAACAAAAATAAAAATGACAGAAAGCTTCAAAATATTGTTAAAAAATCTTCGGTTCGGTCAGCATCGATCCCTTTCATCATCAACCCATTACATTGTCCCACTGCTGTCTCCTCTCAGTACGAGAGGGAGTTGGCTATAGTCTGCCACGCTAGCCTTCTGCGGGTTGGCAGACTTCACACGCCGTCAAGAAAATCTCTCAGGCATGCAGGTGTCTACTCACAATGTGACCTGTCCTTGTCCTTCATCGTTTAAGTGCGTGATAATTTATTATTAAAACGCACATAACTTCGGAAAGTCAGAGATGCGTGCCTTGGATTCGTCCTCGAGACCATGTCTTGGCAGTCCAATGGTCATATCACTAGACTATCACTGCACTTTTCAACTTTCGGTCCCTTTATCAACGTATTTCTATGTTAAATATAATATCATTTCCATCTTACAATTAAATTTGATGTATCGCAAACTCTTTCAAACATTCGTCTACTCCTGTCTACTCCTGCTTCATGTATTTGCATATTCAAGCTGCCACATTATATATTGGAGCTTATTCCTCAGATATTAATGGTCGTATAAGAAACTCCAACAAACGCGCAGTTACTGTATTAACAACAACCAACTATTGTGCATTGTTTATCAATGTTGATTCATTGACTATCAAAACTTTCGCGTCGTAATAAATGGCTAATGTAGCTATATTTTCATAAGATAACAAAGAAAATACTATCAATAAATATGTATCTACGGTATTTGCCCTTTATCTCGAAGCGCTGTTTATTTCAATCTCATTGTTTACAAACAAAACAGCTCTGTCTGCTCTTAACATCGAAATACTCGTAAAAGCTATATAAACAAACAAAATTCCATGTTGATTTTTCCTTCAGAAAAATATTTACGTATTGTTATGAAGGCCATTTTAATAATAATGTTTTACATTGCTTTTTTTCCGCGAAATTTTTAGTTAAGCCTTGTACACTGTCATGATGATTGAAAATATAAGTATACCGAGCGAATACTTGATAAATATCGCCTGTATTACTTCTTCTGTCATGTGACAAGATTAGCCAATCATTGGAAATTTGCGAGGGTTGTCCAAGTTGCGCCCGATGATCAGCTATATCGTCACTTATGGAGGCACTTTTGATTCATGTTAAATACGGATTCTCGGCAATGAGCACATATAGGTTTGAGTATCATCAATTATGGGATTATATAAAACTTAATTAATGTTATGCTGATTTCTATTATATAAATTATTCCTTTACTCGTTTTGATTGCTATGCAGGACATATTAGGGCTCCAATAGGCTGTGAAAACACGTCAGTCGATAGTTCCATAATCTACTTCATTCGTTAAAATTGCAGCGTTGGTTAACTGTCAAAAAAGTATTCCGGTACAAAAAAATAATTTCTCAAAGTAACAGTGAACAAAACCAACACATTCTAGGTCTCGCACTAAAATAAACATCGTATAAACCAATCGAGTTGACTCACAGTTTTCTCTAAACGGTAACCAGCTAACCTGTTGCCGATTTATTGATTAGTTCCACTTAACATAGACATATAATTTTAGCCACCGGTTAGTATGAATGTGTGATTTTTTGCAACGTCTCGTCGGTTCGGAAATAGCCCGTCTGGTTGGCGCGGCCTCGGCGTTCGACCGGCTGATACAACACTACGCTGCACATTGCTGCCTAGATTTAACGGAATTATATGAGTACTATCATGATAGTAAGCCACAAGAACACTCCTCACCTGTGTGTTTCTTACCTTAATTAATTTCAACGCTACGTTACGTGGCCACACCTACGTATTTGAAACCATAAGCGTTAGGCCATTAGGTTGATTTTCAGACGATTACTTTTGAACAAGGTACTACTTCTCCTTTCATCGAAAATTTGATCTATCTTTTTAGGTCACTGTGTACCTAAATAGCTCTTTAGGAATTGGAATTTCACTGGTAGTTTTTTCCTCATACCTCCAATTGACTTTCAAGACACCAATTCAAATTTTCCGATTCTGCTTTCTTCAGTCCTTTTAATACACAAATATAATCAAACCAGTCTTGGTTAATTAAAAGGTGAAGAATAAGATGGCTAGATGAAATCATTGTGTTATTTTTTTGCTCATATGGAAGTGAAAGCCGCAGAGTTTATCAGATCCACGAACTGTAATGTCAACTGTCTGATCAATGCACTTACCACTTCTGGGAGAAACCCGTTCGTATGATTATGACGTTGTTAATCTATTGCTGTCTTTGGTTGTAGTGTAGACCAGGGATTCCCAAAGTGGCCGATATCGATTTCCTAGAGGTCGACATGAACGAAAACTGATTTTGGGGGTCGACGAGGTCTAAAAATCGACCCCTATTAAATTACCTAAAAATTGGCCCCCTTATTCATAATAGTCTGTTAACTTAAAGCATTGCTAATTCTCACTCTGTCTTCTTCTATTGACCTAAGTCAGAATGAAAAATAACACTCTGTAGCAGCTGTTTTAAGTTAGCGGACCATTATGAATAAGGGGGTTGATCCTAAAAGTAGGTCATTTGGCCATGGGGGTCTGAGGTAACAGTTCATTTTGGAAAAGGGGTCACTTGACCAAAATAGTTTGGAGATCCCTGGTGTAGACGGTGGTAGATATTGTGTCGGAGGAAGTAATACCACAACAGCCCTTCTAGTTACATAGCAGTTTTGCTGATTCTCAATTGAGAGATTTTTCAATGTTATCCTAACATTCGGCAACTCATAAGCCATCCCTTAACATCCCATCTAACAGTCAGATGTCTTTTGCCAACCAGTTTTATTGGCATATAAAGTTTTCTCGTTTTATTATACCCAAGTCCATTTATAGGAAAACAACTTTCTACTTCATCAAAACAAATTCAAAACCTTTAATTTCCAAAGATCGTCATACCATCAGAAATAAATTGATCTTGTAGTCCTTCCATGTATTTTTGTAACGGTTCCCTAAGTTCTTTATCGTTATTGTTATGGGAAGTGTTCGTATCCCGTTAAATTGCTTTTTATCTAGAAACTTCCATATCTTACGAAGCTCCATGGTCATCAAGGACGTCAAATGTCTGTGCGCAATATTCCGCTGTATCGTAGATGGTAGCAGACCATATCTGTACGCCTATTGTTGTACGAGATGGCATAATACCTACCGTCGCACGGTGGGCTGAAAATCGGCTTTCATAGACATAGCGATTTCAATTTGCAAGTGCCGGATTTTTTGCCGGATATCGCTTCTATTAGTTATTACTATATTGAAAAATGACACCAGAGTTAATTCTGCACAAAAACGAAGGAATTATATTTTTTTTAAGAAAAAATTGTATGGAGCTGATATTAAAAAGTTAATTATCTCGTAAACAGCAAGGAAAACCGTAATATCCTTACAGGTGGTTATAGTACTAATTATTTATGATTTTTTGACATATGTCTTATAACGGTTATCGCTGCTAATTTTTTTTAAAAAATCGTCAAAATATTTTTATTTATTTTTACATATGAAACGGTTCCTTTTAGTGTTTAAGTTGAGGAACACAGACTTTTAACAACACGTAACATAAAATATCATCATCCTTATATTCCCGAAGGATTAGTCAGAGGTTTAGCGTACATCCACACTTAGACAACTATGTTTGAGCTAGATACCTATGTATCAATACAAAATGAGTTTTAATTTTTATTTGGTATTTTGGTACCAAGTAAGTGGTATTGTTTGTAACTGTCTGAAGTCTGAAAATATGTGATTAAGTAATTACAATAATTTAGTCTTCTAATAAGTCTGAATAGGTGATTAAATGATCGTTAATGATTTCTGATACGTAAGCTAATTTATTGATTAGTTGTGTTAAGAGTTCTAAGTTTTTTTTTTGACGATTATAAATTTTTATTAGCTCATCTTTCAAAACTCTAATGAGGGTAGTTAACTAATTATCAACGTTTTGCAATAAAAGGGCTAAAATTTTAATTTATAATTTAGATTGATCACAACTGTGCAACTGCTAACACAATTTTTTTGCTCTGTGATTATAAAATCTTATAATGGAAAGTTTAATCACCAATTTAGACTTGTTCGTTTTCTAAAAAGTGAGAGTACTTCATTTAATCATGAAGTATTGCCTTTCTGCTTTACAGAGGTGGATGAAATCTAACCGATTCCTCGATAACTTCAGAAGACTGGGAAATTGGCTGCAAGCAAATATTAATTGGCCAAGTTGTGTGTGAATTGGCATATGCAGCTACAGCGCGTTTAAAAAAGGGCATGAGGATATGGCATCTGTGATCGAATACATGTTGAAAAATCCTGAAGCAGTTATTAAAATTAAAGAAACGCTTAAGACATCAGTAAAAACAGTCATATTTACAGCAGAGAAAGCGCTGGATTGCTCCTTTCACTAAAACTGTCAAAGTGGCAATATATTACTTTGCGAGAGGCTGCCATTCGGGAAGGTGCTATGGATATTTATCCATCCTACTATAAAGTGCAACAAACTAAGCTTGATTGCTACCCCCCGAAGCATTCAGTGTCAGTTACGGATTCCTCGGCTAGGATTACACTTCAAGCTTTACTTGACATCACGGTGACGAGGATCCTTCAAAGTCTTTCTGACTATGCCGATGTGCAAAATACGCAGCTAAAGCGTATATCCAAGTGGGGATTTGATGGTGCTTCCAACCAAAGCCGATACAAGCAGAAAATGGAGGGTGAGCAAGATGATGCAAGCATTTTCATGACCTCCTTGGTGCCACTAAAACTGACAGATGGCGATAATACTGTATGGATGAACCCAAAACCATGCTCAACTTTGTATTGACGCCCAGTTAAGTTAACTTTCGTAAAGGAGAGCGAAGCAGTTGTCGTCGGTCTCAAAAAACAAATGGATGATGAAATTCGGGCCTTTATCCCCACAGAGTGCAGTACATAATAATAACATGGTGACCCATCAACTAATTATGACAGCGATCGACGCCAAAGTCTGCACGTACCTTTCTGAGGCCAGATCAAATCCATCGTGCTACCTGTGCTTAGCAAAACCTACGGAAATGAACCGCTTAGATGTTGTAACATCAAAGACTGTGTGTGCTAACATATACAAATTTGGCTTATCATCCCTACACGCACGTATAAATTGTATGGAATGTCTGCTACATATTGCGTATAGGCTCGACTTCAAATGGTGAGCAGCGAGAAGTAATGAAATAAAAAATGTATTCAAAATAAATTCAAGTTCAGCTCAATCTGTTGATTGATGTTGTGAAACAAGGCTCGGGAACTACCAATGACGGGAATACCGCTAGAAAGTTTTTCGAGTATCCCAATAAAACTGCAGCTATTACCGGGTTGGACGAAGATCTTATTAAAATATTTGCAAGCGATAACATTTGGCGAGAAGATTGAGATTGATAGGCGAGAATAAAATTTAAAGATTTTGCCCGCAAAACAGCAGAAAAGTATGTGGAATTGTATGACTGGTACTACATGTCGTCAACCGTACATAAATTATTAATACACGAGGCTGACATCATCGAGAAAACTTATATTGTGCCATTTCGGACTCTCTTGGAAGAAGCCTCAGAGTCTCGAAACAGAGATTTTAGGAGGTTCCGGGAACATCATTCGCGGAAAAGAAACAGGCAAGATTCTAATCAAGATATCTTAAATATGCTTGTTGTTTCTTCGGATCCTTTCCTAAGTGCACAAAGGCCTAAGTGAGATGCCAAGAGAAAGCAGAGCTTTTTTGCTGAAACTCTCGCAAAAATTCAGTTTCAGGAAAGTGAGTTCGAGTTTTTAGATATATCCAATCTAGATCCTGACTCAGAATTGGAGTCCGAGAACGGCAGTGATAAGGAAAATGTATAATATTTGTTTTTTTTTCTATTTTTGCTATTTTTTAAACTATTTTTTAAAATACTTTTCTTGTTTTATATATTTTTAATATTTGGGTCAATAACATTCTTCATAATTAACAATGTTCTTAATTAAGTCACTAAAAGGAACCGTTTCATATGTAAAAATAAATAAAAATATTTTGACGATTTTTAAAAAAAAATTAGCAGCTATAACCGTTATAAGACATATGTCAAAAAATCATAAATAATTAGTACTATAACCACCTGTAAGGATATTACGGTTTTCCTTGCTGTTTACGAGATAATTAACTTTTTAATACCAGCTCCATACAAATTTTTCTTAAAAAAATTATAATTCCTTCGTTTTTGTGCAGAATTAACTCTGGTGTCATTTTTCAATATAGTAATAACTAATAGAAGCGATATCCGGCAAAAAATCCGGCACTTGCAAATTGAAATCGCTATGTCTATGAAAGCCGATTTTCAGCCCACCGTGCGTCGCCGGTCTTTGCAAGAGCATGTTTTTATTACATTAGGAAACAGGAAAACGTTTGATTAAGTTTTTCAATAAATCGCACGTGACGATTTCGTATGATTCGATAGTGTAAAATGTAAATTTAAACGTCACTCTCGCGACTATATGTGGAATATGGTCACAGTAATGTAATATATGATGCAGTGATGGTGTGATAATTTTAATGCGCGGAAAATCCTCCTTGATATTTGCTACCAAGGGACTCGGTGACGTATGTCGGATTCGCACCTACCAAAAACCATATTTATCTTCCCTTGCCTTATGGTTGGGACCATGGTAGGACTCGTGCAAAACTGTAGATACTTAGTTAGGTAGGTACTCGTGTACAATAAATAAATATATAATTACTGCGATTTGTGCCATTTATTGCACTGCGATTATTGCAAAAGAAGCGATACTGAAGCTAAGCTAAAAGAATCGGAAAATGTAAAATGAATAGAATGTTTTTTGAAACTATAATGGTGTCCATAACCTTTATTTTTATTCATATTATTATTTTATCTACTACATGTGAATTCTTGGCAAACATTTGAAAAAGAAAATTAATGATTACAATAAAGTTTATTCTAGACACCGAACCAACAAATAGCGTAAAAAAATCCGGCGACAATTTCAGGAAATTTAGGGTTGTTCCTCCTAGATTTTCTGGCTTCTTTCAGCTTAGCCAATGCTGTGCAAAATGCGAGTATCGATTTCCATTAAGACGTGACCTCCAGACTTTCAATATTTGTTAAGTGTTGTTACTAAGTAGGTATACTCACAACCATAATTATTTGCCGTTTAATATTAATATTAATATCATTGTCTCACCTCAATAAAATTACAAACATGCAACTTCTTCAAGTAGCGTGGGGTCTAGTGGTTAGGCTCCTGGTTAAATTAAAACTGCGCTGATCAACAGATCTGCAACGTCAAGCTACACCTGCCGCGGTTAGTCTGTGGACGGGTGACAATTTACGTGCCAAAGCCGTTGGTCCCGGTTGTCATACGAAAACCTATGACAATCCTTAGTGGTATTCAGAATCCAAAAAAAAGCCTGTCAATTCTTTGAATCTGTGTTCCCAGTACGTTCCCAGAAATTCGGTAAAATGTTGATATTCAGCCGCATTTGCTTAGATTGGAAGTCGAAAGAGGAAGCTAGGAGGATGTTGGGTCTAGCGTTGCACTGCATTATTTTGTCTGCAAAATGTTAAGGAGGTTATACGTAGCTACTCGTAGTCAGAGCACAACTGACAGCTAAGCAAAGGTAAAAACAACAACGAAACGACAGTTTTAACAAATTCTGTGTCACACGACATTTCTGTTGGTTGTGGGTACATAAGTAACGTGTTCCGTGTGAGCCTTTTATCAGAAACAAGTTTGGAAAGTTAATTCCGGTCGACGAACCCGTAAGCATTCTCTATCTGTGTGTCGCGTCGAAATGGCGGGCTTCGCTTCTCTGTTTCAAATTGAATTTCGAACTAAATAATGTCACACACGTGGTTGATAAAATAACCTCTTTGATTGAGAAACTTCATTAGCATTAAATCCGTTTATGGTTGCAATTTTTTTTGTCGTTCGAAAAGTTTCTAAAGAAGCTAATTATTTTCTGTCTAATGGAATAAATGTGAAATATATTTACATAATAATGTTTCTATGTCTTGGATTTCTCTTAAGTAGACACTAATGTAAACATAATTTATTGTTGCCCGAGTTACGGAGACTACACAACTCCTTAAATAAGTCTAGCCTAGCTTCAAAGTGTGTAGAATAAATTGTGTTTGCACGATATTCTACATGAAATTAAAAAAAATAAAGCAAACTACTTATATGACGTTACGAAGCGACACATACCTACATTAAAGTGTTAATAATATCTAGCCCAGGTATTACAATATTGGTGTGTGACTTTCATCAACAATTCTCAAATTCGTTACATAACCCTATTATGGATTTTCCTACGTTCGTGCGTTGACGCATTTCGAGTGCGAAATACCTTTAATAAACCTTAATACAAAAAGGTGTCTCTGGTTCCATCTATCCCTTCCTTTAATTACTTCTGAAAGTTAACTTAAATCGGGTTGTTTAATTTGGCTCTTTCCAAAAACGTTTGAGCAACCTGAGACGCTGGGAACCCTAACGCTGATCAAAAAATTTTTACAGGCTTTCGGCTTTGGGCTAAATATTTGTCCAAATATTTGGACAAATATTTATTGTAGGTTTTAAAGTCCAAGCCTCCGATCAGAAAAAAGAAAGACACAGACTGGCCATGTGCAATTGCGGGTTAACAGAGTTAAAACTCCTTGAAGAAAGTCCCGCGGCAGATTTTATAGGTACAGGTTTTTAAGAATGTTAAATTATAAACGGGAACCCCATACAGTTCTGAAAAATAAAGTTCTATAAAATGCAGGAAGTGGAACCAGTATTATGATTTTTATATGGCCGGATTTCCAATTGTAGTATACCGCAATCTATATATATATATATATGTATAATATGTATGTATATAAAAATGAATCCCTATTTTTCTTGGTCATACCATAACCTGAGAACGACTTTACCGATTTCATTCATCTTATTTTTTAATTTTCTAATACTTTCTAGAAGGTTGTTACGAAAAGAAAAATTAAGAAAATAGGAAAATATTAGAAAACTTAACGACTATTTTAACTAGATTTTTTGCGGCTTTTTATTATTATTTACTTCAGTTCGAAATGAATATTCATGCCTTACTAAAATAGAGTCTGTCGGTCTTGCTTGGCACCTGTCAAATGTGTCACCTGATGACCTGAGTCATGACAATTACAATGTACCTACATACCAAATATTACCTACCTATGTTACCTAAAGCAATACATAATAATTATAGCATCAGTCCAACGTCACAGTATACATATTTACATACACACAGGCGTCAAATAAACACAGTATACCTACGCACAATGTGGCACAGTATAAACAATAGTAAACTGTAGTCCACGTTTGCTCCTACATGGAAGTCGTGACGTAGGCCAGTTGGGCGAAGCGAGCAGTTGGCAGTAGGCTGCTGCCAAAATTGTTGTTATTATTCGTTTTTAGTCGTAAAATGGATTTTATGATAGTTAGACAACAATTTGCGCGAGTCCAATAAAATTTACATCAAATGGGAAGTGTCCAAGAGCGTCTTAATTTTTTAAAGAATGCCATTACTGTACATTTTATTACATTTATTTTTAATTTAAACTTTATGTTCACATACTTCTCATGTAACTTATCAATACTTAGTGACTAGTGATGTGACAATTAACATTTTAGCAGGCATTTTTTCCTGAGCACTTTCTAGTAACATCACTCGAGTAAGAAGTCTCGGTAAATGTTCTAGAATACGAGCATATAAACAAAGACAAAGATAAATTAAATCATATTAATAATACTTAATCAATTCATACCGCAGCGGACAATTGGCCGCCTCTCTACACAATGGCGTCGACTCCAAATACATTCCATCTATGATGCCAATTGATTCATTGACGTATCTCATAAGACAATCTTCAATCAATTCAGTACACTATTGTCACTTCCTTAGTCAAATGACCCGTGCATAATCGATTAAAAAATATATTTAATGCTCTGTGGTTAGTGAGGTTCAAAATTTCTGACATTCGACCGTGGCGGGAATTTTATTGTGTTGTATGTGTAATATTGTGGAAACATTAAAAGTAATACTTAGTCAGAATAACATTTGTAATTCAAATTGGAATTAATTAAAGTGTTGTTTATTACTGGGCGACAGTTTATTGACCGCTTAATGAACATCATGATATTCCAGAAATTTTGTCTATACATAAGTTGAATTTTGAAATCCGAAGCTAGTTATTTTAAAAATTAATCGTTTTTATATTAAAATTATTCACAGTTGATTTAGAATTCCACGAGTGCGTTCTCAATAACGTTCCTGTTTATTTGCATGGAGTTTTTAACGAGTGGCGATGAGATCTCATTTTCGGTCTAAGTGATGCCAAACTTTAATTAACACTTCTCTAGTGAAACAGAGAACGAACTTACTGGAGATGAGTCCATTAACAACGTTTAAGAAAACTAACAGGCAGATGTAAGTAATCATACATCTTTAGATATCTCACATGGAAATGTAATAACCTAATAGATAGAATTCAAAATTTGTTTAGTTAATGGTTTTACATAGAGAGCGAGCCTACTGCCATTAACCCGGCTCAAATCCAAACTTTAAGCTGCTACTGATGATTTCATAGAAAAACCCAATAACTCTTAAAACACTTTGACCTAGGAATCGAGCTAAGTCTGGCCTACGACCACTAAACTGATGGAAACAAATAAGATGCCTAGTCCTACTTCCTATACCTAAGTTATAAGCCAAAATATAATAAATGAGTCTCTTTCGTGTAACTCTTTAATTAAAACCTTTTGTGCATAAATTAATTATTCTTGCGAATATAATGTGCATAAATATTCAATTAACAGTGGCATAAACCTACGTATTGGTTGTATAAGAACGTATTAAGGAATTTCACCTTGAGCCGCGAAAGCTGTGTGCAGAATCATTTTGTGACCCGACACAAATATCCACTGTCACACCATCTTATTAACTACACACGATAATATTCCTTATCTGTAAAATCACAAGGCTGTTGTTGCCGTATTATGTATTCGTATTACAGTAAAACCCGGGTTTTCGATTGTAAGCAAACAAAAACGATTGGCAGTTGGTACGAATGCATATTAAGTAGTGAATTGTTGCGAAATATACCTAGTGTCATTTGGATAATTTAAATGTTCATTAACATAAAGACATTAAAAATACAAGATCGTAAAAAGGTTATTAGATGGCGTAACATTTCCTTTTCCTCGTAGGTTCATTTGACTGCAAAAGTAAATTTCTCCTGTCGCATAACCATATTTTTTTATCGTGTGGAAATTCTCACGGACTTCCGTCGCGGGAAGGCGACACGGCGTTTTGAACTCTATCCATGTTGGGTGACCTACCGACTAAAACCAAACGGGTGTTTCACTCCTCACCACTTTTTGCTGAGGCCACCGAAGCGAGTTGTCATTCCTCCGCGACATCGCAATTACCAAAAATGAAACTGGGCTGAACAATGAACACGTCTGCCATGTCACCAGAATTGTGGACTAAACGAAGCACCGATTAGGTTCGACAAAATGAGAGACGACGGTGTTCAGATGGGCATGGCGGACCAGAAGGCAAAAAATATTTGGACGGCGAGAAATGAAAGAATAGTAGGGAGATTTTCGCCTTTTTAATAGTGCGGAACTCCTCATGAACCTCTGTCACCAGGTCCCGCCTCCTGGTGACAGAGGTCATCATCATCATTAACTCATTTAATGTCCAACTGGTAGGCACGGGTCTCCTCTCAAAAGCGAGAGGAGTTGAGAGTTCACGTCAACCACGCATGCCTATTGCGGGTTAGTAGACTACATGCCGTCGGCACAATTTGTCAGGCATGAAAGTTTCCTCGCGAAAATTTTCCTTACCGTTATCATTACTTGCAGGTTTCAGTAGAATGATTAATAAAGAATGGAGTGGCTGAATAAAATGAGTTACCAGCAGTCTGGGTGGATTTAATCAAACCACGAAAGACAGGTATAAGAAATACAAGTAAAGAATGAAGCAACAAGATTGCTAAGTTCAGAACGTTATTTCTATAAAAACAAATCAACTGCTATCTACGATTAAGGGATAAGATAATGAATCATGTTGGGTGTAACTAAATTTACCCACTGATAATTCTATTTTTAGGGCCATATCTCATTAATACGTTATTAGAAATTATTTGATATTTCCACTCGAGACTTTTATTAATTAATATAGCTATAGCTATATTAGTTCGCAGTGATACAGTTTCGTGGCGTAGTTACAACGGTAAAAAAAGTGTCTTTATAAGGGCAATATCCGGTAATAATATTTGAGTCAATAACTTCTAATTCGTGTCTGAAATGGAAGTTTTCTACATTATTTTCCGTAATAGACCTCTAGTAATTATGATTCTCTGAATTCGTGGGTGCTTGTAAATGTTATTAAGATATTATTTCAACATGAGGACACCGACTGTTAAGTTACATCAGACAAGAGTCTTATATTATACGAAGGTATCTCTTCGAATCTCATCTCCGATTATTTTTTTATAGTCGGTAAGACCTTATAAAAGTAAGGCAAAAAATCTTACCCGGTTTTTTCTTAATACGAAATTACAATTATTTTTCCGGTAGGTATCTAAATGTTAAAGGAGAAAAACGTGAAAATATATTACCATTATAAAACGAAAATGATTGAATAAACTCCGTAGAATAGTATCTAAGAGTGGATTCTTTAAAAATAATTTAACCTAATTTAAAAAAAGCAATCTTGCAGTCATGCATAAATCAAACGAAGTGTGCAAAACCTTATCTGAGCATCGGCCTCCTTTCCTCACGTGGATACGTGTTAATCTAACTAATTAGGCAACACGTGTAAACAAGCTAAAATTAACTCTAAACACCTGAGAACTGAATTTATTTTCGTGTAACGTAAAAGTAAAATGTTTACTTCTGTCGGAAATATCTTCGAAGTGGGTTAGGTTTTAAAAACGTTTAATGGTATGTAATTGGGAAATGTAAGGAAGTGGAAATGAGTACATACTTATGCAAGAAGTAGTTGATATGCAGACTATTGAAGAAAAAACTATGTGTTGTAAATAACAACACGTACCTATTAGTACATAATAATAGTACATACCTACGTAGGTACCTACAGCCGAACATAAAAATAGAAGGAGTATATACCTGTTATATAATCATCATAATAATTAACCCATTATTGTCCCACTGTTAGGCACGGTTTTCTTCTCAGAATGAGAAGGATTATTAGGCTATAATAGTCCACCACATGGGCCTAATGCAGGTTGGCAGACTTCACAAGCCGTTAAGAAAGGAGTCTATGGGCTAGCAGTCTAAACTTTAAAAAAAAAAAAAATCTTTTATTTAATTTAATTAGGCATTTAAACTTTCCGCTACTCTCCGAATAAATTAAAGAATGGAACTCGAATATAACCGGGATTTATTTTTTACTTCGTGAAATGCTGCTTAAATAACCTAGGTAACATTAAATTCGATTCTTTTCTAATCCAAAATCCAATTGTTTAGCACAAGAAGGAGAGTAGTAATCATGCCATAAATCATTATACTGTCTCACAAAAGAACAAAGACACATGCTAACACTTGATATATAGACGTAGGTATTAATTTCCACTCAAATTGCTCAATAGGAATAGGAATTAGCCACGTCATTTCCGGTGACATGGCTTTCTTTGCCAACGCAATTGCCAGATCATATTAAAACTTCTAAAATGCTGTTTGGTGAATACTAATTACTATTACGCGTTGGAAACACTGGACTATATCCTGATCCCTCTAGTTCTAAGAGGAGACCCGTGCCTATTAATGGTAAAATGTCATAGGTTGATGATGATGATGTGGAAAACAGAATTAATATTGACAAATCGTTTAGTATGTATCGATTTTGCATACTCTGAAAGTGTTCTAGAATTTTTATAAAAATAATTTTTAACAATGTACGACCGAACATTGAACAAAACAGATGTCTCGAATAAAAGAAATGTCAACCAATTATTTAAATTAATTGCACCTTCTTCGTATGTAGGTCGAAACACCAAAAACCCCTCGTTACACCAACCTTGCTCCATTTAAAAAAAGAATGTTTGATTATTCTTTTTTACGCTCCAATGAGCTTGTTTACGATCCGAGAGCTGGCTGAATGTAACTATTTATGCTTAAAAATTCATTATGCTGCTTCATTACATTTTCTGAAATAAAACTTGATTATTGCTACATAAATAACAACTTAAAAAAAAAAAACAACAGTTAAACAAGCATTTCACACGAGAACGTCAAAACATATTTATTTTACTTAAAACATTTCCAGGTTTTTCCATTTTCGGAATTCTTTGCTCAGTCCAAGCGTGACTCATACTCTCCATTGACATTTTTCTACGGAACTACACCTCTGGAATACCAATTAGTTTAGTCCTAAACTTTATTTAATTTAAAACTGTTATTATTTTTAGGCAGTTGACTAAGTAAGTACATAATGACTAAGTAATGTGGTTTAACATCTATTTTCATAATTACTAACATTTAACACATTTACTGATTTTATTGTTAGTAATATGGTGATATTTTACGGTAAAGGTTTCGAAACGAGAGTTTTTTTAATGATGCCAATTTAACACATAAAATACAATTTTATTTAAAAACTCGCGGTAAGTATTAGGTAGGTAACAGAACGCGTATTTGCACTATCCACGACGTAATGTTGCTCACACTTTGCCTTTTTTTTGACAAAAACACGAGAAAAGGATAGAACCCGTAAGTGCGATAACTTCGTTGTTAAAGTGTACCTATGTAGTAATATCTTCAAACTTCAGAAATGGTTTTCATGATGATATTGACGTAGCCCTATTTGACAATTTGTAAATTTCTTTCCACTGGTGTTTGACAGAAAGATATAACATGAATAAAATCAGTTTAGAACAATATATATAGTAAAAAGCACCGTTAGAAAACATTTCGTTTGTCCCATTTCAAAAAGCTAGTAAGATTTTCCGATTCTGATTTCACAATTTTCTTGTCTCTTACCGGGTTTTGAAATGGGACAGCCGATTTGTCAAAACTCATATCCATGTCACGAGAGCCAACAAAAGATTTCGAAATGTCATCTTCTCACAACATTCGAAATATGAAATACTGCGCGTAAAAATGTTTGTGTCGGTACGATCGACACGATATAATAATGGCCCACAAATGCTAGTTCGTAAATAGACGACCCAAATCCGAGTGCACACCGCTGGACTGCAGAATGTAGTCATCTGTTCCACGACACTGGCTAGACAACCAGTGTGTTTAAAATTTAGGCGGTTGAGGCATAGAATTATTTTTTATATTCATGCTACTTTTTTTCGTGGTGAATTCAGGAAGAAGGTTTAGGTGTTCATTAAACCTCATTTGTTGCTTCGGAAGCTTTTGGTTGGGAGAAGTTAGAGATTTAAATCCCAAAACCTATAACAAACAGATAAGTAGGCACTTATAAGACTACTGAAATAAAAAAGCCACGACATTGTATTGTTACAAGCTAGACCAATTGTTCTAGTAGATATTTCAACCTAGACACACTCTTGAAGATCTATAATAATGGAGCAGATATTTCGATTTTCGCAACATGTGCACTCACAAAATCGCCCACAGCTACTTGCTATTCTAAATTAAGAAAGTTAAATACATAATACTGTCCAAAAATATGTAAACATGTTTTATTATTTACAATTTTTACATGAACAAGCATTTGGCATTTAAAAATTGGCATAATACTGTTTCTACACACTCAACGTAACCACGTTTAGACAACATTGGCACTAAGCCGAAATAACTAAGTGAGAAACAAATTCTATATTTCGGTACAATTTAAAAATAAGTCTAAAATGAATGCTAAACTCTACTTCAAAAGTTCATGGTCGTCGTTTGTTTTTTAAAGTACAATCGCTAATGTATGTACTTGCGCGTAATAAAACACAACTAATGTTGCCATAAATATAATTTCTGAATTGCTCGTTGAACGTTTTAATATTTATCATTTGTTAGAACATCGTCCCTAATTGGTGCATATTAATAATTCTGCACCACTTTCCAGCACAGCCAATTACCATGAACATTTAATGTTAATAAATGTTTTACTGAAAATCCTTATTTTGTTTCAGATCGTCAGAAATGATCCACGTCGACGAAACAGATCCGGTCGGAGGTAATATTTTATTTAAGTACATTCCTTTATTACTTTTTAAGTAGATACTTTACAGCTAACGCAGTCAGGCTTGCCATTTTAAAAATACTCCAAAAATAACGGTTTCGAATTTTTTGAATACTTGAATATTAATTTTGTTTAGCGTCACTTCATTTTATTCTGATAGTTCCATTGAACAAACGATGTTTGATGTGATATTTTGTTATTGTCTTGTAGACGCGAAAACATGTCAATCTATTCAGTTGCACTACAAATATAACGTCTATTTCGACGGAATATGAGCCGGCAAAAGGCAGACTGTATAGGTTGATACAGTCAAGCCGTGTTTACAATCAAAGCACTTCGTATCTTTTAAACCTAGCCTTATTAACAAAATAACCTCCCACAGCCAAAATAAATACAGCGAAAATGATTAATTAAAATTACCGACAAATGAATGTCAGTGTAAAATAAAAATCGCAAAAATACTATGTCAACATCAATTACTCTTAGCACTTAACGCACATTCTATTAATTCCTCAAATCTAGGTTAAATCTAAAGTTAATTATCTTAACGGCTCGTTAGCTAAACCGGCGGTGGAATAAAATAAAGTAAACAAACACAATATTTGGCAGACGAGCGGAATCCGTCTTTATTTTAGACTGGGCCGAATATTTGGAATCGCGCACTCGATGACAACGTGGTCGTCACGTCAGTAATACGTACAGACCACTCGTAAATAGAGTAGACAGGTTTAACTAGGTAGCATTTTTATTAACTTTAAGAAAATATTGAATTTATTAGGAAATTAAATGGTATCGAAGAAAATAAAAACCATCGGAATGGGTTCACGATCGGCGAAGACATCAGGTACTAGAAAAGTGGGGAAGAATTTCTCCGAAGACGAGATCAAAAATTAAAAAACACATAAAATGCTTATACAACATTTGGAAATAGCGTAGCGTTCGCGATTCTTCGCGAATTCTTTCTTCTTCGCGATTCGCGAACATCGAATCGATTGTGGCATCCGAATCACCGTCGCGATCTGTCAGCAGAAATTTCGTAGTAGGCCGCCCACCCTGGAATTTAGATAGGACAGTATTTGACGGAACTGCAACATAACTTGCTCGATCATCACTTGCCTTATGCACAAAACAACAACGCTGGAACTAAGTCTATACACCCAGACATTCCAGGCTGGACAAGAAATACCACAGGTTTTAATCATTTGGAATTCTTGGGATGAGTCATAACGTTGAGTTCACTTTATTACAAAGCCTTCGTGGCAGGTCTGAAATAAATTTTAGAAAAAAAAAACAACTAAACAAACTACTGCCTTATTAGTCTAGTGGTTGCAAGCGTGGCTGCTATGCTAAAAGGCCCTGGTATCGATAACCAGGTCGAGCATTATTATTAGGTTTTTCAATGAAATTCTCAGCAGCAGCTCGGAGCTTGGGTTTGTGTCCGGTGAATGACATTGGGCTCCCCCCTAAATACAGAGGTGAACTGTGGATGTACTTGCACAAGTACATCTCTGCCTCACCTTCGGAGAATACAGCCATGATGTTACGTTAAACAAAAAATATTGCGAGTAAAAGCAAATATAATGTCAAAATGTAAGTTCGACACTTGTGAAAAATGTGTAAAATTATGCAAATGCATGTTATTTTCGAAAACAATGATTGTGAAAGGTGAATGACATTTGGGGACGAAAACACATTTCAAATGTAATCGCATATATTTCGAGCGACAGAGGTATATTATTGTGTAGGAATACGTTAAAATAATATAAGACATTAATAACCATGTTAGCTCTCATAATTAATATTAGTAAATGCATTTCATGATGGCTGTATCTAGCCTGAAGTATTTACCTAACTACTGTCTGTATTTTAAAAGAGACCATGATTCTCTGAGTTTGTTTCAGCGTTTCTTTTCAGAAGTCGCCTGATACGAAATGGCGGTCCCATCTTGTAAAAAAAGATGTGAAACATTGACTTGAAAAAGTGTATTTAAAAGGTCTATTTACAGAAATAAATAAATCTGACCAGAAATAATAGGACATGACATAAAACCGTGTGACGGGGGCGACATAAAGTCATTGGCAATTGGATCGTCCCCTTTTACGTACGACTTAAAAACGTATCGGCGAACTGCAGGGCTACGTCAGTACCCTTCTGCCAACACTTCTGGGATAGGCATGATAGTTTATTAATTAGTCTCAAATCATTTTTAGGTCACGATTATTTATATCGAGTAGCCTATTATGCTATTATTGTCTGCCTAGCATTATAATAATATAATATCAGAATTGATAAAGCCATTTTCCTTTAACTAGGTTAATCTGTCTGTAAAAGTATAGTCATTAAAAAGTACTTAGGTAATTTAGTTTTGTCAAAACCTAGATTTAAATAAAATCGCTAAGTTCGATGCCACGGATAATGCCTAATTTATATTTGCGATCAATGCTTAAATATCTATTATCATATCGTCCCTTTCGACCATATGAATCCCATAATTTTGGAAATTCCCACAGGATCAGAAAAAGGGAGATCATCGTAGATAGGTAAAACTGTGGATAAAATTCAAATCATACAATAAACTGCCAAATCGGTAAATTAAAATATATTTATGTGAGAAAATCATTAACATAACTAGCACTAAAAAGAAATATCCTAGTGTAGGGAAACGATTACAAAAAGATTATTGAATTATTTCTATAAATTCCGTAGCAATTGAGAAAATGGTGCTCGTTACAAACTTACAAAGCGTAGAATTTTCCTAATGATTCACATATATTCTGTTCATAATATTGTAGCCAATTTAAAATAACCGAGTAATATGCATAGGAACACGTGCCAATCGGTAGACAAGTTTCCGCGCCCGGGATGATGTTATGCAGAAGGTCACCAGATCTTTGAACGTCCGTCGGCGCCCGCGCACCCATTCATAACCGTTTTTTTTTTAAAACTATAACGTCGCAATAGAATAATGATGCTTGCTTTTATCATTGTCTTGTTCGAAGTAAATACGAACCAGAGGAAACATGGGTTGGGTTTCTATATCGGAAAAGTCTGTTTTATTACCTTGTGGCTTGCCAGGACATTTCCCTCTCCTGTATGTATTGTAGTAGCCATTCCGACGTATTAGTATTGTCCGCGCTGCCACTCCATCTCAAAGAACATTTCGAGAAAAAAGGAAGCCTATATCTGTGAAAATGTTTTAAGAAGGATCTCCAAATCCAATCTATCTATACCAACATTTAATCAAAATGGACCGTGGAAGTGTGACTAATAACGGTGCATTATTTGAACGATATAAGATTAGTAACGTTATTTGAACGTTTACAATAATTCTTTAGAAATAATGTGCTTAATAATGTTATTATTTACGTATCGACAATGACCAAATATTTCGTTTGCTAAAGTTTAAAGGCTGCTTATTTTATTAATAACTTATTAATCCTCAATCTGCAATACGACTTAAATAAACAAAAGATATACAATTATACAGTGTGGTTTGAAGTTTTTTTCCCTTTACCAAAAACTCATTTAATTATGGTAAGAACAAAAAAACTACTATACATTTATGGTAAAAGACAATCATTAAACACTACAAAAAACAAGGTCCTTCCCAATTTACTACAAAAACAAATGTGAGTAATACAAAACGATCTAACGATAAAGATCTGCCTATCAGACTATATAAAATCGATGAGTAATCAACATCTTATGGCAAAGGTGGACGAACGCATCAGAGGCGTCGGCAGTGCGTTCAACCCGCGCACTGTCTAACGTGCTAAGGTTAAACTAAATTAGTACTATTGTGTGCCCACTATTAATATTATTACAGGGGCGGATTTAGTGCGGGGGCTTTATGGGCTAATATTTCATATAGGATCTCATTTTTCCCAACCTAACCTACAATTGAGGCCGACACGCCCCGTGGCCATCGTGGAGAATTTCCATATTTTCCACACAAAAAACTAATTTTACCGTACGTAATGTTTGGTGGTCACTATTAATATTATTACAGGGCCGAATTTAGTGCGGCTGTTGTGAGGCATTATATTCTATTAACTTCTCAAATATTATTTAGTCGGTACCTAACAACAAAAACTAGAAATCAAAATCAACCCGATTTCATTTATTCATTAGGAAAAATAAATACAAAATACTTACTGATAAGATGGATGTTCTCCTTCAGATAATTCTTTTTTTTAAACAAATCCTGCAACAACAATTACCAAATTATTAATAAATTACACGACAAGTATTCGAACCGAAAAACTAAAACTAAAGTCGGTTAAAATCCAGAATCGTAGTGAAATTACGAGCCCAACCAAACAACCACCAAAACTTTACTAAACAAACAAATTGCTACAAAACTAGGTTTATACAAATTTTACTAAAACAAGCTAAACTCCAACCTTGTTTACAGCCGGATACAAAAATATGTAAACAAGAAACAAAAACGTCGAACACATGCCCGTCTGTGCGTTGAGTCTAAACAATGGATAGACACTCCAAAAATCGCAATGTGTCGTGCTCGAAGCGTTTTTATAACTTGACTTGCTGCCAAAATAATGCAATGACGCATTAGAAGGTGCACTCTTAGTTTAATATAGTTTTTTGTCGTGATGGAAGTGTCGAGAAGCGATAATACTCGTAAATTAAGCTGATAAATGTGCTGAAAAGTGTTATGGCACTTGCTATTTGCGGTCATAATTTATTGAATAGAACATTTGACTCTATTACATCATGACTTGAGACGTTGAAATATGCAAATTCACAACTAATTTCGAACATAAATTAGTGACTATAGTGATAAGAGAGAATTTATCTTAAGTTAATTTTATAACTAGAATTATGCAATGATTTTGACTAATAACGATAGCGATAAAATCGTCAGACATATTAACGTAGTTCTGGTTATTGGTATTGGAAAATCAACAAAAGCTATACCTATGTGATTTTCCATTTCGTCGTAATTGATTTAATAATATAAATAATAATGTGGGAAAACTTGATCTAGAAATGTAAACAGCAATTATCATGCATCATGTTATGATATTAAATCATAAGAAAATTGCGCAAAGTTGGCTATGGTGATGTAATATCAGTTATTCAAAGCGTGATCAGACACGTGTTTTATAGGATAAAGAGATTGGAGGTCAGTAGTGCACATTAAATTAAACTTATTAAAGATAACAATGGTAAATGCCACAATTTCTCAATTGGATGACGCAATAATTGTTTCTTCTCATAGTTGCGATTTTACTCAAATATACTTAGTACGAGAATTTTGTTTGATACGATAGAAAATTATTTTCTCACTTTGGTCCTAGTAGTGATCCTTGGGGAACTCCAATTTGCTATCATAATAACTACTTTTTTTGTATCATGAATTTTGACTGTCATCTTTGCCCTGATCCTAACTATATTTGGACTAATTGTTAAGCCCTTGAATACTAACCTTTTGTTTTAATGAAATACAAAACTTTTCAAAAAAGACTACGAACTGATATGATCAAAGGTATTTAGGCTACTACTACTACGTTTTACAACCATTATAGATACTCAGTTTCATTTTAATCATTTTTTATTTATTTACAGAGATCGAGCCGCCATTCCCGTGTCGAGATGTCTCTATCAAAAGGAGTACTGATGTTAACGACTTTTATGAAATGCTCTCTGAAATTGGCAGGTGAGTTTTATTCTCTGAATCAGTAGAATAAGTGTTTGTCGAACGAACATAAAATGTGTTTAAACGATGATTATGAAGATAAGCTATCGGATAGCATTGTATCGGACATGTCAATTAACATGTAGTAAGTAGATTTACACAGCAAATAATACCTGGGTATTTACTTAAAACGTCCATAATATAGATGTTGACTTTGTGTTATCGATGCTATTATGTTTATTTTATTTTTAGGTAGACTATCACAAATACAATTGTTTTTGCTACCGCGATTACATATACATACACGTTGTTTTTCCAAAGGGGCAAAGAAAATTCGCGGAAATCCTTTTGCCACTTTTCTTTGGTTAATCCATGTTCACACAGGCACCGGGTGCTAGTACTTGACCTTTTTGAATGACCTCACCAGACCTTACTGTAAGGTCTACCACAGCTTTAAAGAAATTTTATCTAAATCCCAAGTATTTTTTAAATATTGTTCACATCGTATGTTTAACACTCAAATAGCTTGATGTATCATCTCTAGGAAATCCAATGGCATTTAATTTTCCAAGAAGCTCTCTGACACTAGCATCTTGTTATAAATTTGAAACATGGCACATTCATTTGAAGACAATGCCAGTGCTATACGTAATCGTCTCTAATTAGATCCAACTAAATTTAATGTCGGAATCGATAGTCTAAACGCGTACTCAAAGGTTCCCTCCATGACTCATCATGTATTAGATGGATACAATCATATTATGAAGTAATGCTATAGACGATTCAGCTAATAGTTTATTAATGCCCACTTATCGAGCCCATACAAGTACTTAATGATGTCCGTTACATAACATTTCTTCGTCTGAAAGGGCTTCCTTCGCTTCTAAATTAATCACGCCATTGTGAAACCAATACAATGCTGTGATTATCAAAATACGCTATCGTTAATTAAATTTCCTAGATCAGCATTCGTAGGTTCATAAATCATTTGAATACAATTGTATATTAAGCTGATAGTTAGGTATCTTTGGTTAGACCACCTCGGAATCTTTTTGTATTACAATGATAAATATTTGGCTCACCCCTAATGATATTATGTTGATGTAAACGATAAAAGATTAAAAGGAATTCTCATAGAGTTATTTTAGAATCTGTTTTGCCATGAAACCTAAACATACGAATAGAGTTTTTGAGTTTTCGTTGTTAACATTATCTTTGTTTTTCAGAGGCAAATTCGGAACAGTGTACCTATGCCGAGAAAGAAGCACAGGGCTGGAACTTGCAGCTAAACTTGTGTCCGTAAATAGACGGGATGAGAGACGGAATGTGGAGCGGGAAGTGGATGTCATGAGAAGGCTCCGACACCCGAGGCTCATACAGCTGTACGACGCCTACGAGTGGGGGAAATACATGTGTGTGGTGCTTGAACTGTAAGTATCATTACAAGTACACTAATAGGTCATTTATAAATGAAACATAGAAATGTTGAAATGTAATTTTCCACTGATGACGTTTGTTGTCCATTCTACCAAATGAAAGATCCTCAAACCAGTCGGGTATTTTGAATAGCGGGCCGTTGTTGATAGAAGTTTCCATATTATCGCGATAGATGTCGCTACAGAAGCATGTAGTCCATGCTACCGGTATACGGTACTTCAAATGCTAGGCTTAGATGAAGTAAAACAAACGATAACTTAGATGTTTTGATTAGAAGAAATGTAAACTATGATTACAAATCTTTACGACTATGCGATATAAGATGCTTGATTGGAAGTTAAACTCAACTTTTCAATACATATTTGAAATATATTAGGTATAATACTCGTAACTAGGCTGATTCATCGGCCTAGCTCGTCAATGGATGGGTGACCATTTTCAACACATCGAGACCTATCCGTGTCTACATAAACCCGTTAGTATCGATTATCTTCTGACTCGTCAGTGGTCATCAAGAGCCCAAGAAACCTGACAACTAGTTTATCATTAGGATATGAGGGTATTGTCTAGAAGTTGCTTCGGAAGTCTGTTTTTGCTTTCTATAAAATACTGATATTCAGTTGACGATAATTTGAAATGTTTAGCAACTTGAAGCAATGACATTTAGAAAGTATTTAGAGTGATTTGTAGACCATTTTGGTAAAATCATAAATGAGCGGATGTAAAATTTTATATAATTCCTTGTCGTACAACAAGTACATAGTAACATCATGTCACTTGATGATTTCGAAAGTCAACAATGCCAAGAAATCTACCCACGGTAGTCCAGAATGCGTGGGATCGATGCGTGTTTATTTAATTCTATTCAACGACCTTTCTTTCATATTAAAATATTCTGTACGCAAATAAGCAGTCCAATCATCCAGTATCACACGACACTTCGCTTTGCTAATAGAAGAGCCACTGACGCTTCCGTCATACTAGTTTATTTACAACCGCTAGCTCCACACGGGAATTTATTTTTGTAATCATTATTTACCGACGTAGGTGTTAAGCAAGGTACTCAATTAGAGGCATAGATGGAAACTTTTAATGAATCATAATATGATTCACATTACAAATTGCTAAGAAATTCTATGGTCCCTAAATGGTTTGGAGGGATTCCTAAACTAACCGTTTTGGCCATACTGCACACTGTCACTACCGTTGCGCCAATTCTCACCGAGTTCCCACTATTTATTGATTCCCATTCCCATTTTCCCACTTTTACAAATATACAAATATTTGTGCTTCTAGTCTGGGTGTACTTTGTGTCCATTAATTGTACGAGTTTCCCCTGCGAGTCCGTAATGTCGGACTTGTTTACCAAGTGCAGGAGCTTAAATGTTATTTTCAAAGGACTTTTTTAGTTATAAGCCTATGTCCTTCTTCTCCTGTCTTCCTTCTTCGTCTGCCTTCTTCTTCTATGTCCTGTCGTCGTTATTCCTATAAAACGCATGCACCTTCAACGAGTACCCTGCTTTACAAAATTATTTGTACACACGGCTACAGGTTAACCTATACAAAACCATTTTAAGCTGATCTCGCACTGTATAGGCTTTCTATACAATAAGAGGCCAGCGTAAACTGGTTTTGTATATGTAGTTTAATGTGTAGACGTGCGTACAAACATGCCCGCTGCAAGTTCGCCAGTTCATTCAAACGATAGCTTCTTGCACCGTGAGTCACTCGCGCGAAATCTGGACAATATCATGTTATGTTTGACTATATGGGTTAAGGACGCAAGTTTGCTGAGCCAGAATTCTACACCATTTGTTATGTAGCATTAATTATTTCACTAAATGATCTTAAGTTTGCATTATTATTTATCACCCGTTGCTGTCACCGTCAAACTTGTTCGTTCAATGTCTTTAGTTTTTTTTCGCCTTGTCACTTTGTAAAATAATTGACACATCTGTTCGCACTGAAATCATCTTTGTTTTAAAATTTACAAAGGGCACGTTAATGTGGCTAAATATGCAGTTTTTTTTTCTTAATTCAGTGTTGAGAGGTTGGCTTCCAAACAAACCTCGTGCATGAGCCTCTGTTTAAATACCCTCCAATTCTCTAAGGAAATCTGAAGGTTATACTCCAAGTCTCCAACACGATGGCCTTATGCTGAGTGTGCAGACTGTACACCGTCGGGAAAATCGCTCAGGCATGCAGGTTCCCTGTCGAAGATTTCCGTTAGCGACTCTTTTAGCGAGTGATAATTAGATGAAAAAACCTATAACTTTTCAATTCACAGTCACTGCTTCCCTAACTGATATTCCAAAAATATTTTCCAGAAATGCATCTTTTGCCTTTGCTTGTTTGCCTACCAGCTGTCATCACTTCAAATTACCAATTAATAAAGTCTGGGCGTTAGGGGTATTTTCCTGTATTTGATGAAGTCATCTAAAAATAGTGATTATGAATAATCCAGGTGCAATTAGGTCGGTCGTTGACTGACCTAGGGTGCTGACAGGTACAACCACGCCTGTTACACATTAATTATGTACAAAATTTTCACTTTTATACATGACGCGAGCAACACAGAAAATAGGTACGTTGTACACTCATCTGGATAAATCAGTCGGTTATATTTATCTAATTAATGTATTATTAGATGGCGGCTGTTCGTCATAATTATATTCCGATGACGCTTTAATTACACCTATTACGGTACATGACTAAGTACATTGTTGCTTAATTGATTACATTTGTCAAGGCAGTCTCTCATTTATGCAAATTAGTGTTGCGTTCTCAAAATGCTCCCACCCACAAGTGAAACTACAAACGTAAATAACAGGAAAACATTTGTCAAATGCTTTCATATTATATGAGTATTTATCTATACATATTTATTACCTGATCATCTAAGTTATGAGTTATGTTAAACATGAAATGCGGAGGAGTAATTAAAAACTATTCAGAGGATGTCAAAGAAAAAGATAAGTCTAAGCTTGATTATGAATGAAGGAAAGAGGTAGACCAAAGGAAAAAGGTTGTAAATGTAAATAATGAATTTAATGACAAGATGATAGCTGATATAAAAAAAAGATGTATGGGTGAATATGACGTAGTTACTGTACTGACTCCAAATCACAATTAACGTACCTACCCACGTAAATAAATGTGATCCCAAGTTCCATGACTCCGTCCGTAGGGCAAGAGAAGGCAAGAGCAGTTTTTTTTGTAAGTACGAGTCCGATATACACTGCATCTTCTAGCGACCAATATAATCCATTATTTCTGCTATAAAAAAGGAGAGTAAGAATTTAATATTGATGCATAAAGATGGATTATTTACTCCGCCATCCAGTAGGAAAATCACGCGAACGAAGTTGCAAGCACTAGCCGCATATGTTAGGTATAAACTTTTTCCTACTCTCATACGTAAATCAGATCAGCGACATGTCAAAAAGGTGAAAGTCAGTCAAGTGATGAGTCACAAGAAACTGGAGTATTACTTTACTATTGGAAAGTAACACAAATGTACAGTTAAGCAAACATGAGGTGGTTTTCATATCGGCTGTTCTGCGGTCAACCGCAATGAATTCATAAATGTGAATGAATGCAATCGAACCTCGTCATCAGACTTGTTAACTACATTTTATTTTGAGATACCCATATATGCATCGCCGCGACAGGTTTTATTTTAATGTAGGTACTATCAATTAAAAATGTTTTAAGTAGATACATTATCCTAACACACAGTATTAATATTATTATAATCAGCTATTTGTTTATCTAAATTACCTATCCTTTATTTTCATTCGTTACCCTTGTGCTTATGTTATCCTAAATGCGCCCACTCAAAAGGCCCATACGGTTCTGTAAACAAAAAAACCATAAGTAAATTTTAATGGCCACTCTTCTATCTTTAATTTTGAATCCGAACCCTCAATTAACTTATCTTGAATAGCCTCTTTGTCTTCCTCCGTGACGCATATCCTGATACTAAAGCGCGCCAAAGTGTAACCCGTAAATGGCGACGGCTATACTCCACAGATACAAAATGAGTCGTGGCGTCAAACCGCGTCAGATATTACGGCGCGGGCGCATAGTTGGCGCACGGCCACGAGACGCCATTTTATCAAAGTAGACAGGGCTGCCGGTTGTCATCGCTAATTTCTTGTATAACTATTTATAAGTTCGCTTTCTTATGTGAAAAAAGAAAGTAAATTGCTGGCGTTAGCTTAAGGATGCATCCCTAAAGGTTTGTTGTCGTAAGATAATTATGGACATACCTACTGCCAACTATGTATGTACAGGTACAGATTTTCATGACAATCCAGTATCTAGTTAAAACTGAGAAACTGTACATCATACCTATATGACTTATTAATTTAAAATTTCTCAACAATTTATCGACAGCCCTACACATTGAGCCAATCTGTCAATCGATCGTCGTACCTTAGTGTTGACATGTCTATTACATTCTTTACTCTGCTTGCTCTGCCTAGTCCAAGTAACTTTCCTGTCACTTCAAGTACTCTGCCAACATCTAACTCGTGATTCGTAGATACACAATTTAAATACCAATTACATAATATCCTTTTTGGCTGTCAAAAGATATTTTTATTTATAAAAGTTGGCAGCCCTGTCTCAAGTGGATGCGTTCACTGAAAATGATTAACAATAAGACGAAGCAACACTTATAACATTTCATTTTATTTTTATCATATCTCGTGTCTTGGCTCCCCTTATAAACCTATTACAGTCACTTCTCAAGGATGATAATTTTTAAATTATTTTTTTCTGAATCACTCTCGCCGTGTAAAAAACTGTCAATCCGATGGATAATCCATCTTAGATCTTCCAGCCAGGCGACAGTAATCCAACATTTCTAAGAATATCACCAACTCAGGTACTCTTATTGCTTGTGGATCAGGTACCTCCAGTAGTGCAGACCTGCCAAATTTCACCAGTAATGTTTGCGAGAATTTATATATTTTTATTTGTAAAAATTAAACATTGAGCCGACCTAAAGATCCAATAAGAACCTACTCATAAGTAAGATAAGTTTTAGATCACTCTATATCTGTCTAGTGAAGACTTTAACGAAATCTATGTTAAGTTATGGCATTGATTGATTAGACTCCAAAGCGGTTAAGTTCGTTTACAAGAAATAAATGTTACCCCATAATAACGCAGGTACAACTTTTGTCCAATACTGTTTATGTATCTAACAAACATTTCAATGTTTACACATCCGACGCTACTACCTACGTCAAAATTGTTCACGAAACAAATGATAAATATGAAAACCTTTAACGACTACTGGAAATATGACGTCACAATGCTAAAAACAAAAAATATAACACAGAATCAGCTGTTTGCGTTGCTTCCCATTCAAATATTCTAAATTTAAAATAGATGACGTTAGAAGTGAAATAAACATAACGTATTGGTAAACGGAAAAACCCGACGTTGATGTTCAGAATAATCGTGGATAGCCAAGTCAGGGTCATCATAATAAAAAAAAAAAGTTACTAACATCTCAAGAATGCGTATTTTAAGATACAGTTATGGGTCAGGGACAGAATTTTGCCAGTCTCGCCGTTTAGGTAGACAAACATTTAAATCCTTGATCGCTGCAAATAACTTAAGAAAAGACCCGTTCGGTCTTGCCAGAGAATCAAAAACTTCAAATAAAAGGACAGTAAAATACTTTTTACAGCCAAGTCATAAAAACTTTTTGGACATAATCTGCAATACGTTTCTTTTGGCATCGCACAACATTCCTCCACACTGTCCGAACGATTTGGAATGAAAAGCACTTGTGCAAATCACACGCGGATCGTAACAAGTAAATAATAATTAATGTCGTTGTTAAATAAATTTATTTCGACGGCTAATAGCTTTCTGTATATTCTTATTGGGCTGCCACAGCCAGACAAGTTGATTCATAAAATAATTTTACATAATTATACAGACGTCTTCCGACGCGACTAAGATGGGTGACATTTTCTGCATAATAAAACAGCTGAGTTTGACATTGCTGTGTATATTAATGTTACGACGTTAAGCTATGCATGTGCGTCGATAAATAAAATCTACTTTTTTTAAAAAAACAACGCCGGCATCGTCCGGCGGCACACTAGGGAACAAGCAGGGCGGGGCAGTATTTCAAATAAAACCTTTCAACGTTGGTCGCACATTACTGGTATTCTTGTTAACTCCTCGTGTTGAGCTAAATGTTTGTGTTACGAGTGGATCCACGTCGGTAGCGCAATGGCTGGGTTTTGAAACGGCAACCACATGATCGCAGGTCCGATGCCGATGCCCGATGCTTTGTATAAATTTAGGACACCGTACATGCAGAATCAAAAGAAATTATTGATTTAGTAAATAAATATTTGTCCCTATTGGGATGCAAACCCACAATACTCATCGCAACGATACCTAGTGGTGGGGTGACAACCTTTACCGCCATACCTGAGTCACATGTACTGCATCTAATACATTTATTTGTCTTAGTATCTAAGCCTTATTTATGGATCAAAAAACATATAGAAAGTATTCCATTACTAACCTTGGCTCCATGTGAATCTGGATACTGAACTAGCTACTTTTTCGTTTAGTAGTTACTAATATATAAATGTTTGTAATCTGCCCATCTTCTGAACTTACAAAATAGATCGCCTAGCCATTTATTACCAAATTACGTAATTGGGCGATTGCCTTAATACATTGAGATTATAAGTAAGCGAGATTGTAAATGTAAACAGATGAATTTTTTTTAACAGACAATCAACTACAATATGCCAAAGTAGATTTTCGATGATTTACAATCTAACGGTGTTACGGTGGTCGTCTAATTGTGAATACCTAGATGAAGATTGGAGCGGAAGAAGCGCTGTGATTGGTTGAATTAGATCACGTGATTGTAGAACAATTGGGGAAAGTTCACAAAGAATCTCATAATATAAGTAAAGCATAGACCATAGATTCATATTGGTTCACAATCTAACGGCCAGCCGCCGCTAGACTATAAACTGTCTGAAATGTACGCTTCATATGGTGGCCTGTTTATAATATTGCGTCAGTTTCTCGATTATTTACAAACGGTGCTTACAATTGACATACAAACCTATTCTACAGCAGCAGTGTTGTTTCGTCAATTCTCATATTGGTTAACTTGCTACAACTACTGAGGGTACGAGAAATGGACACTGAGAATCTGCCGTGCAGTTAAAATATAGTTTTATGAAGGCTCTCTACATCAGGCACTCCCTCTCACATAGAGGAAGCCTGTGTCCCAGCATTGGGAACATTATATGCCAATTATGCTTATGCTACATCAGGAATTCTTAGTTGCTTAGCACAATTCATAGACAATATCCACTTGGCAACTCTAAGCGTGACTGTATTGCATAATATTTGAACAGCATGGTGATTTACGTGGATCCTGCTGGCTCTGAATCGATAGTTTATCTTATTGTCTTGCGTTTCCGATTACGCACGTAAGCATCATACATTATGCCATAATATATCCTTCGATTATCTCTTTATGTTTTTGCCAAATAACTTTATGTGGAATATTTCAATATGGTTAAGCCATAAGTAGTGCTACTGTTTTCCATGTTTTGGTTACTTTTTGCCAATGTACTGCTAAACACTATTAACAAAATAATTACATAACATTTTTTTTTTAATACCACTAAAGCATACGGTTGCCGTACCCTTTGAACGCTTGCAACACCAGGGGTATCACTCGCGCGTTGCCAACCCTAAACAAATGCGAGCTTAACTCAAAACGTTTTCTACCAACAAACGGAGTTTTCTAACAAACCTTTGAGTGATCGTTGTTGAATCTATTACAGAATAGATTTCAGGGTTTGAGTCAAATGTAGATTGTAGGTACATTAAGTAAAGTAAACAATTAAAAAAAATAGTTATATATAAAATAATCTACAATACATAGATAAACACTATATAATTTAATTATTAATTTTGATGAAGTTAAACACAAACCTTCCCTGCAAATGTTTGTAGTGGTTGGAAATGACTGTTTTTTTTGCTTTGGCTACATTTTCCTTGCTCATTCATGTATTACAACAATGTAATGTATTCGATATATGTAGCTGCATTACTTCTGGTTTAAATTTTAGATTTAATGACATTTTACTCGATTTTACCGACGCTACGTGCTTCTCGTTCAATGTATTTTAAATCTCATGGCACCGAGCCTAACTGCCTTTTTATGTGTCGTGCTACCCTGAACCAATCCTGTATATATTTACTGTCTTCAAGATTTCTCCAGCTTTCAACTGTTTACCATTAATTACAGCAACCATAAAACATTGACCTCTAAAGTGCCATGAAGCCGTGAACCAATATTGCATTACAAAAAGCTCTAACCAGGACTTGAGTGAAAGTGTGCCAACGTGAAGCCATTTATGCACTTCAAAAGCCGTCGAGGTTTATCGCTAATTTCGCGTTTTATGGCTATTGTATAAATTGTATTGTGTTCGTAAACAAAACAGCATCAATGCTGAACTTTAAATGGCCCTGACTTCGGAACTGTGTCAAAAGTTCCCGAGGACTTCCTATAGAGGCGCATATATTATTGCATTATTTCATTACCATAATATTATGAGAAATCCAAATAAGAATTTGACGGACTAAACAAGCACATCGGTCTTAAAACCTGATTCTGAAAACTTCGAAAACTAGAATTACTTCCTAAAAATCTAATATATTCAAACAAAATCAAAAATTTGCATAAAATGAGATTCTTCTAAAACCTTGTAGGTAGGTATTCTTTTCCAAAAGTGGAATTCCCACCTCCTTTAGCCACACAAAGAGACACAGTCATGGCTAAAATAAACAACAGTTAGTCGTCGGCTTGTCCGAGACATTACCAAAGCACTATTAACGTATTCTTGCACGTGTCTAAGTAAGAAACGTCGAACGAACGTGGTCGTGACTTTGGACCTATCCGGAACTCCGTAACACTATTTTAAAGTATTATCCTAAACAGCCAATCCAAGGAAGATTGTGGACTGGTTTTCGGTTCCGAGGAATGTCGTTTTGAGAATGTATTAGGGCGATTTAATGGTCAAGCTAAGTTCGAAATCACTCGAGATATCTGTTACTTATCAATTCAAATGTGGTCTGTCTAAAAAAAGGGAGATTTACCCTCTTATTCCGAAACGCTCTTTAGTTAGAGTTAAAGTGGGTATTGTCTCACTTAATTTATATCAAAATGACAGGACCAAGTAATACCTGTAGTTTCCTACACGCTAAGAGCATTGTGGTGACAACCGAAAATATCGACAGGGACGTTGAGAGGGGGCTTAAGAGGAGTGTCCCTCGCGAACGCAACAATGTTGCACAGTTGTCGCTGTCTCTATCCCTCGCGATGCGAACGCGTGCCCGAGAGGAGAAACAACAACATTTTCACGCGTATTTCGTATGTTCCGAATTTTGGAGATTACTCCTATAATATTGCTAATATGTAAAAAAAAATCTTGTAAAAAAATATTCACTATATTATCTGGGTTTCCTTCGAATCAGAATGTTTCTGTATTGATACATTGTCGAGAAATACTAGCATAAAGTTGGGCCGTTTTTCAACGAAAATTGCCAATCTTTGAGCTCGTGTAACTTTTTAACCGTATATTGAAATGAAATTTTATATTACAGAAACACGTATATTAATGATAAGATTGTTACTGCAAAATTTCAATTACTTTCATTGTTTAAAATTCAAGCAAGGGCCAAACTGCGTTTGTATAGGGCGCGAAGCGGATACTATCCTCTTAACGTTTCTGTTGATATTTTCTGGCTAGTTACCCGGTAATCATTGTGTCACCGTCGTTTATTTTTCAACAGTATAATAACAACAGTTTTAAAGCCTACATCGATAAACAAGAAGTAAACGGCCTGACATCGACCTTCAACACCTCTATTTCAGTTTATTTTGGCGCCAACGCACGCGTCGATGCTCATTTCGATCAACTTATTTTTTGGCAACCTTACCCAAAGTACGATTAGCTGGGGCAACTTGTAGTTTTTTTTTCTCTATATACCTACATATTAAGACAATTTGTGTGTCTATCATATATTTTTTTAATAATAAAGTTTCTACGGAATAGTGACATAGTGCAAAAACTTCTTTTGAGAACCTAAAATAGGGTTTGTCCGAAATAACTATGCCTGTCTGAAGTTGTCCGCAAGTGGTTTAGGAGTGGAAAATTTTAATAGAAAGAATCGGTGTAAAGACAGTTGGCGTCGTATATGTTTCACATTTTTGATTATTTTATTTACTCATTTCTATGTTTATGTATAAGAACACTTAGTTAATTGATTTTACTAGCGCGGTAGTTCGGAACGGCTAACTATCTAACAAACTATATTGTTATCGCTAGTCTGCAAAAGGGGATTATAAGTTCGGTCCAAAATAATGAATGAATATCTGAATCTTTCGTTGATGACTCACGCGCATTATTTGAATTCTAAGGCTTACCTTTGAATATTCTGAGTATGCGTCAATGACTAGTGCATATTGTATATATTTTTATTTTCGTTTCTGTTCAACGAAGCTTATAAACGGGCGTCCCAAATAATGGAGATGACATCATGCAAAACTTCGCGCAAAAACTCTACAAATTGCGTGGATTTGACACGAGGAAGACGACAGAAGTAGAATAACAATATTGCAATTAACCAACTGACTTTAAAAGGGAACACTTTAATTATTATTCAACTTATCATATCAGCCAAATGAAGTTCACTGCTGAACGAGGCCTATAGACTTCCACAACGACCGAATCGATGCCGCTTGCATCCAACGACTCACAGCGACCTTTACCAGGTCGTCCGTCTATCTTATTGGTGATCGTCCCACACTGCGTTTTCCAGAGCGAGGTCTCCACTGGAGAACGGCCATCAGTTCTTAGAGCTTGGTAATCCTTTGAGCTATGTCTATAACTTTTACATGTTTAGAAGTATTTAGATTAACGTTAAGAGTCCCGTCTATTGACTAGCAAGTAGGTACGTTATCAGGAAATCTATTTATCATAGCGTGCATTATACGTGTTGATAGGATTGATGGCGCCTTCGAACCACATTAGCTCCTGGAGAAAGGCAAGCAAACTTCGAATGTTCCTGGCTACCCATCGGAGAGTGCTCGGATTACTGAGCTCCATTGATCCTTTCTGGATAATTTCTTAATCCTTTGTGGATAATTTCGGGATCCTTTCTGGATAATTTCGTGATCCCTTCTGAATTGTTCCTTTCAGAATAGAATGTTTTGTGGAATAATATAATTATTGTGCCACAAAACACACTAAATGATTACTATGAAATAAAGGCATCATGCCGTTGTGCTATTTAAATCCTTATTTTGTGACTGACGAGTTCGAGGTGTTGTACTTTCCATTTAAAAAATTCGAAATATTTGTTCCGTAGCTAACAAAGCCAAGCATCACCCTGTTCCTTAACTAGTAGTGCTATAAAACTTTAGTTTGTGACTGTTTTACGAGCTTGAGGTGTTTAGTGGCGACTAATAGCAGTAATAGCGTTGTTTTTGTTTGTACGTCCACATGATCGTAATTATGTTCGCGCGGATATTCGGGGTTACATGGAGTGACGTAGTGGGCCGGATTGTTGGTTTACGAAACATTGCTAGGGTTTTGCGATTGCAGATACTAACGTCACGGAATTATCGTTATTTGTACTGGCTCTTAATTCTACTCCATTTATCATCATACTCCTAATCTCTTTACCTATTGGGGACTGTTTCCCGTCTAAGCAGTTACGATTGGATATCAGTATTTCACACGAATTGACTAGTAGCAACTACTATAGGCCTGATTGTCAGGGTTTTCGGGCCTCTGACTACCATCAACCATTACCAACAGTATTTAGAGATATATCCAGTTGTTAAAACAGGACTGAAGACTAACGTGCTCTTCAAAGCACGGTTGGGTCTTGATGTGCTAAGAATGGTCACAGACCGATAAGTCAGCATATTTATTACTTAGAGACCAGTCCCTCTCATTTCTTACCCAAATCTCTTCTCAATTTAATATTTCGATGAAATAAATTTATAACAAACATCTGGTGTCGCGGCACCCACGACTAAGTTTGTAAACAATTTCCGCAACATTTTCTATACTTAAAATATATTAGTTATAGTTTATGAGTTTGTAGGTCATCTCCGAAACTAATGATCCGATTCTGAAACATTTCCATGGATAGATAGCTACATTATCCCCGATTGTGTAGGCAATTTACGCGTATGCGTTTATGCTATATACATAGGCTTTGTTTTATTGTAATAACATCCACGCAAACGAAGTTGCTGGTTAATTAATGAAGTGTTAATTATTTCCAGTATAACCGGCGGGGAGTTGTTCGAGCGCGTCATAGATGAGGACTTCGTGCTAACGGAGCGCGCATGCACGGTGTTCATGCGGCAGATATGCGAGGGCATAGAGTTCGTGCATCGACAGAACATACTGCATCTGGATATGAAGGTATGTTAGAATATGACGCATTATAGCATAAACATAGCATAACCAGCCTATAATGTTCCCATTGCTGGGACACAGGCCTCCTCTCGGCGAAAGGGAGTGGGTTGTCATCCACAACGCGGGCGCAGAGCGGTTTGGTAGATGTCACAATGTCTTCGAATTTTTGTTCTAGGAAATGACGATTCAACGATTCCCTTACGATGTTTTCCTTCACCATTTTTTGGAACAGTGGTGATGAAATTATTAACACAAATTAAAGTGCCTGTCTGGGTACGAACCTACGATTTACATCTCTTACGTAGCGAACGTTACCATTGGGCCACTGCCGCTCCTTAGCTAGCTCCCTGAAGCAAAATATTTATTTACAATTTATAAAATAATAAAGATATTGAATTTATATGACGAAATTGAAACTTGCAAAGAAAAGAACAGATCCCAAAGCATCATTTTAAAGTCCGACTGCCGTGGCGGGCAGTCTTTCTGTAATTTATTGTCATTGAACAACCATTTTGATATAATTAGAATAGGCAAACTTGGAGGTGAAAAAAACCTTCTCTTTTACTAAACTTGTACTTATATACTAAGGTATCATTGGTCGTTTGAGTTCCCACTATGTAAGTGCCAAAAATAAATCCACTTAACCGTTTATACGTGATCCTCTGAGTGAATAAAAAGTCACGTATTTAAAAAAAATACATACAGAGTATTCTTAATCGACTGACTAATTTCTTAATTCTGCAATGATGTCATGATCTTTCGATATTCTGACATTGAGGAATATTTTCAGTGCAATAAACGATTCATAGTTTTGTCTAGACTTGTTGGGTCATCGAGTTTCCTTCTCTAATTGATGCTATTAATACGTGCCCTCTACCGAATAAAGTGTCATTTACAGTTTTTCAATGACAGGTCGAAAGAAAATACCGTAATTATAAGTAGGTATGTAGGACCTAAGTTTAGCTTGGCAAGCCGTGTGATTGATTTTTGACACACTGAGAGCCGTCCATACCTCGGACACAGTATAAAACCGTCGGTCCCAGTTGTCATTACATCTGTTATTCAGTCAGAATTCCACAAAACCTGACTACCAATCTATCTTTAGCATAGGTATTTTTAAGGCAATCTAAGAGTCTTGTCTACTAATCACGTGGCCAGAGGGCTGGCTTATTCTTAGGTCAAAGAATTAGTAATACCATTCAAAATGGCAATGCTGCCAGTTTCTGGGCACGTTACGACAAGACAGCGATGTGGAGGAATACTTCGACGCCTGGGCGTGACAATATTTATTTTCGTATTGTACGAGTAAGTAGATTATTAGAATAAGTTTTCCGGTATTATGTTAAATTCGATTAACAAAATAAATAAATTATTTTTCCTTAGCGTATCCGTATTGTCCAGAAATTAGGTTGCGAAGGTCTGATAGCATTCGCTTCGTGTAAAATATCCAACCACATCTGGTTAGACTAGAAGTCGCCCCAACATAGTTGGGGAAGTGGATACAACATTGATAATATAATTGATAACCAACAGAGATAGATAAAATTCAGAGACAGATATAGATAAAATTCAGAATCAGTACCTAATAGAAAGGGATTAAGCTTGACAGACTAGACAGCACCATCCTGCTTTTACAATGGATCCATGATGTATCTTACACTTCATTTTGTGGGGCTATGAAGAAAATTTCACAATATTCTATCTTCATTTATATAATTACTTACAGAATCATTTAGTCGAGAGAGAACACAAAATCGCCTCACCCTTGACGCCAACAATAAATACAGACGTAACTCCATTTGCACAAATAATAAAGTAAATAAAGAAACGATTACATTGTTCAGCTGTTGCGGTCCCGCCATCTTGGAACCGGACCAACTAATAAATCAAAATGGCGAAAAAAGCGCGCGACTTTTATGATTACTGTCGACTTGATCGTTTATTTGAAGATGTCGCATTTGAATTTCGAATTAGTATTTCTGTCATCTGTCGGAAGCGTTGCAGAAATATCTTATTTTTATTGCTCTTGATACGGTCGTTAAATTTGCTAATCGATGAATGTTTTATGCTTTACTTTGCTGTGCCTTGAATACAGCTACGTATATGATTATAGAGAAATGTATGAGGTGTGTTACTGCACAAATCGATCAAATATCTAACACTCTAATATCTATTCGATTCTGTCTACGAGTAATATGTCGATTAATCATCGATCGACGATGGACTAACCTCTGATCGATGATTGATCGGCCAAAGATCTCTCACTCTCTAACAGTATTTTTTATAACATTCGATCAACGATCATTTGACGCAGTAGTCAAACAATCAGCTGCTGCAAAACGGATCGGGGATCCCCGAAGAGAACAAATATTTCTATGGCATACATATAGTCGTCCCGAGTCTGGAACAATATGTGTACATGTGGGATTTGTCCTTGTGAACCCACGATACTGGAGAAAAAACTAGTGTAGGGCAATGTTACTTTTTTTAATGCAAAGACAGTGTAAGATTAATAACCGAGACTGCGTACGGTTAATATATTGTATCCGTCAATCACGAACTCTTTAGATTACTCATGACCTTGTTTCCTTTATGTTGTGTAGCAACTAATTCCCTATCTCCTCTTGCAGCCAGAGAACATCCTCTGCCTAACAAAGCAAGGCAACCGCATCAAAATCATCGACTTCGGCCTGGCGAGGTTTTACGACCCGGAGAAGAAACTCCAAGTGCTGTTTGGAACTCCTGAGTTTGTGGCTCCGGAGGTTGTGAACTTCGATCAGATCGGTTATGGAACTGATATGTGGTCTGTGGGAGTTATATGTTACGTGCTGTAAGTAGATTTTTTTACTATGCTGTTTGTAAATCTTAGGATACATCATCTGGTTTTTATATAAAGTCAGTAATATATTACTATAAACGGTCGCCAATACAACAGTCGCAAATTACACAAAAATATCCGTGGATCACACAATTTTTTTTACCGAAGTTGTGCTCGATGGTAGCTTGAAAATCTAACCCAGAAAACTCGACGCACAGGTAGTGGCGAGCAGTGTAGGCAACACAGTTTTAAAAATTACAATTTAAAATATATTTTAAATTATATAATAATACCTATATTTTTTAAAGAAATTCAAATTCATTTCAGATTTAATAAAAATACGGAAACATTTTGGAACACGCAAATAATTAAATATTTTAAAATCAGCACTAGGGTCCACTAGACCGAAAACTATAGATTTTATACTGCAATGGGACTTGTTGGTAAAAAAACTGCAAAATAAATCCATCATCTCTTTCCAGCCTATCAGGTCTGTCGCCGTTCATGGGCGAGACCGACATAGAAACGATGGCGAACGTCACAGTGGCCAAATATGACTTCGATGATGAAGCCTTCAACGAGATCTCCGAAGACGCTAAGGACTTCATTCAAAAACTGCTCGTAAAAGACAAAGAGTAAGTGTTTTGCCTGATATACATAAATGTTGTTTTTTTTAGGGTTGTAAACCCTATGAGACTTGCAAGTTTAAAAAGGCTTTTATCGAATCAATATACAACCTTATTTTTTTATTTTTTAATAAGGGGGCATTGTACTCAATATATTAACAGTTAAGGTTGATTCACATTAGGAAAATTGTTAAGGATCTGTTACAAATAAATATCAATTCAGTCCAAAGAAATTGGTAAATTTGGTGCCCCTGAACTTTGGCAAATGGAGTTGAAATAATAATGGATATCTTTAAATTTAGTATTAGTTCGGGTCACTTTATCCTTAAGGAACCAAATTCATGACTATCCGTCCTTGAGCCCAGGACTGTCTCTTAGATGGATTGAAGTGCTTGCAATAGGTTGGGGCCTTTAATTAAGCCTTAACCAAAATTAGATTTAAAAATGCGCGTTTAAAAAGCCTTTTATAACGTCGACATTGTTATACCAGATAAACCTACCCTCGGTACCTTTCAAATCCGGTCTCAAAACCATCGCGGTTTTTCAAAAGCTGTGTACAAACCAGCCTTGCGATAAAGAACCCTTGTTACTTGTTTTATCCAACACTAGTAACTAACTGCACGAAATAGCCGTAGAATTCTAACTATAGCATTTATTCTCTAACCCTGTACATATAGTTAAGTAGTTCTGTAGATTAGAATGTATGTGTAGCCCACCTGTAACTGTAATCCTCCTGAATTCTACCTATCGCACATCCTAGATTTTGCAAGCTAACCTAGTAATCCTTTCCGAAATACCTTTCACTTGCACGCACTTCCTCTTCCATCCTATCTTGCCGTTAAATACTTCCCACGTCCATCGTAGAGCTAGTGACGCCAGTCCACTGTCCCGTAACTGGTCAAGGTGTTGGGCGCTAGTAACAAGGGTCTTTGTCGCAGGTCGCGGCCGGGCGCCACGGAGTGCCTCCGCCACGCGTGGCTGCAGCGCCGCGCCGCCGCGCCCGCGCGCGCTCCGCCGGCCCCACGACCCGTCAAAAATGAGCTCGACGTCGCCAAGGACAACTTGAGGCTCTTCGTTGAGCGCTGGAGCGAACACCCCAACTCGCCCTACGTATTCGACAACCAAGCGCACGAAATCACCAGCCTCGCCAACGGAAACGGCGAACGCTCGTCCATCGGAGGCTGCTCGCCTTCCCCCCGAAGCTCCCTCAGCAGCTCCCCCGATGTAGTGTTCGATGAGGACGACCTAGAACCGCCGCCGTTGAGAGAGCACAATTTCCTATCGGCACCTAAGTACAACCCGGTCGAGAGGCGAGCCTCAGACAGCACCTGCTTTCTACACAAGAGACAAGACGTTCTTGTTAGGAAAAACTTAGCTGAAGAAATAAAGAAACTGTCCGACCACCTGTACATGCTATCCACAATGAACACTGATCTCGCAAACAACAACAGCATGAAGGAACTGGACAAAAACGTAACAGAAACAAAGTCGACCAAAGAAGAAAAGTTACAGAACGGTTTCAAGAAGGAAACGAGGCACACGAAGCTAATAACGAATGGAGACGCGACTGGCAAGGAGAAGAGACTATTCACATCAAAGTCATCGACCAAAATAACATCGACATTCTTAACAGAGAGGGAGCCAGACAAACCAATGACGAGTAAAATGCCGTGGGTGAAATCCAACAGATCGAAACGAGTGACAAACATGAGTCGAGACGTCCCAGATCAACCTGTGGAAGTGCGAAATACCTTCTTCCAAGAATTCGACAGACGAAGGGAGAAGATCGACAAACTAGTGAATGGTTCAGAGAACGGGAGACAAATGCCTTACAGGAGAGGAGACGAAAACAATGCACATAGAACAAAAGACCTCCTTCTACACCTTCTGGAGAAATGGGGCGAAAGTGAGGAAGTGGAAGCAGAAAGATCTGCGGGTGGAACTTCAAATGGAGGGAGACATCAGTCCATATCCCTAGAATGGTCTCCTTCCAACCAGTTAGGGCAAACATCCATGTCAAGTCTCCACGCGTTCTTCCAAAGACAAACGTCAGACGAGAAAACGCAAAGGAAGAAAGTGACGAATAATGTAGCGAAATGACTGCGGTTGTAGGACTCAGTGCCATGACACTATGTTACCAAAGTACGGTATGAGATTAGTTTGTGTTCTTATATGAGTCTAGCGCATATGTAAGAGTTTATGACTAGGTACAGGGTGATTTTGAATTTATTAGCAATTAATCTAAGGGTATCCCTACCAAATTTATTGTATATTACAGTGTATATTATACAGTTAATATTGTATTATACAGTGTATATTGTATTATACAGTGTATATTGTATTATACAGTGTATATTGTATTATACAGTGTATATTATATTACACAGCATATTGTCAATTATAGCTGAATATTAACTCTGTATAGTAGGCACTGGAGGCTGATTCTACAGTTTAACTGAAATCTCTGAAATTGACCTTCCCGAACGACTGGACCGTGCGAGAATTTTAAAGTACATTAGTGTTTAAAATATTTAAAAAAAAAAATTACATTGTATTTGTAAAATTTGATGCCATTTTTTGTTTCGAATTATATAAAAACAAATGACTAAATTTGTAGGTAATTCGTAAACAACGGTACGTATGCGCTAGTCCTTAAAAAGGCATACAAAATGACAATAATATAATCTAGTCTTCAAAATTTTACAAACAGATTTAGATCAAGACTGAGAACGAATTATATCAACACATTGAACACATTTTGGTAATTTTTTTATAACTTTTTTGTAAATAAGACATGTTGAAGTGTGTAAACTTAAATTATGTTTGTTCCTTATGTGTACTTATGTAAAACTTTAATGTAATTTATTGTTATTACGATACGTATGTTGTTAAAATATAAGGCTTTATTAAAATATTTCTCGTTTTATTGATTCATTACTCACACCCCGTTGCCCGCGCTTTTCCATACTTAAACTCTGCTTCAAGGCGGCTTATCAAGATGAAACCTACACTAAGTTAGACCTACAGCAACACACCTTTGAAAACCTCTTAGTTAGTGTTAGAGTTTACAAGTAAGCCAGGTTATTACAACAAGTGGGTAGTTTGTGTTGAAGAAATATTTTTTATTGTCAATTCAAAACTTTTGTTTATCTATGTCAAGCGATATTTTCGCCGATTGTGAACCAATTTTAATTTTGCTCTTTTTTAATCACGTTTTTCTGATATTTTGGATGATGTCTGAAAATTAAATGTCTTATCATGAAAATAAGAAAAATGTGCACATGCATTTTTTTTTATATAACAGAACTCAGCGATCACCTCAAAATGCTTGAAGTCTTCTTGAATTCTTTCATATAACTATTAATTGAAGGAACTTTTTGCAACAATTATCTGCTCTGCCTACAATATATTTTGATACCTCTTCACAGTGACCGACTATCAGCGTCATCAACCCTCACGCACCCTTGGCTGATCCAGTCCGCACTCTGCACAGAGCTTCACGTAACCAAGTCCAAACTGAAGCGTTACGTCATCAAGAAACGTTGGGCCAAAGCCGTGTCGGCTGTCATAGCGCTCAAGCGAATGGGCGCCAAGTTCGAAGACCACCACGACGTGAAAGTGGAGAAGAAGAATGGAGAAAATTAAATAGAGAAGTATTTTTAGATTGCAGATGATTGGGCAGTGTTATGGCTGATCATGGCTCTTTCAAATTTTGGTACATCGCAAATTGTTCGTCTATAACACATTCTATAATGTATTCACGACTGAGTATTAAAAACTTTTCCTTAAAAATCTTTATTATAGCAGATAGTAGCGTGAATTGTGAATTTTGGCTCTATTTTCAACCGACTTCAAAAAGGATGAGGTTCTCAATTCGTCTGTATGTTTTTTTTTTTTTTTGTATATTTGTTACGCGATATCTCCGCCAGTTGTGGACCGATTTTAATGATTGTTTTTTTGTTTGGTAGGTCATACTTCAGAGGTGGTCCCGTTCAAATTTTATCGAAATCAGTTGAGCAGTTTTGGAAATATCAACAAAAATCTAAAAATTGTTTACATCGATGATATTATCGTTTACTCCGAAACATCGCTGTCTTATTGGAGCAGTGCGTTTAGTTGGCTAACAAGTACTTCTAAACAAAACTTTCCACTAAAAATAACAAAATAAAATTACTTTTAACAAAAAAGTTAAACCGCCTTCAAAAAAATAATAAAATAATTTTGTTGGCGTATGTTTGAAGGCGGTTTAACTTTTTTGTTAAAAGTAATTTTTACACTACTACATAAGAACTGATCAGGGCCGGATTTAGGGGAGGGCAACCGTGGCTACAGCCGCGGGACACCCACAAAAGAGACTTCGAAAAAAACATTCACAATAAATGATTTATTGGAAAACTCGACTGAATTTTTTTTATCTTTTTATTTGGGGCCTTGGGGCCTCCACTCCTTTGTTGCCCTCCGAATGCGGCATTGGAACTGCTGTTCCCTGTAAGTTCCGCAATCCAGTGCACGTTATGCATTACGGTAATACTTACCTACACATTTCGTGTCCCAAGCCTTTAGATTTTTATCAAAATTTCAAAACGTAGATCGAGAAACTGCCCAATCACTGACTTAGCTAGATATTATTAGAAGTATAAATGATTGATAAACGCACAGAATTCGCAAAACTACGCACACACTTAACTAATAATATCAATATACTCGAACTTAATTCATATAATAACTTTGCCATAGACAATCTATACAATGTTTACCTTGCCTGTATTCCGTTAATTTAAATGTTGTTGATTTTTTGTTTTATTGACTAACTATTTTAACTCGTTAAGCCGCTAGAGTTCAATGTTGTATTTTCTAGTTAAACATAATAGATATTGCATAATAAGATTCTAATTCCATAATATTGTATGCCATAAACCTGGTCCTCAAATAAAATAAATTAAAATGTTGATTTATACTAAATTTAAGAACGACCAGTATTAATAAAGTCATTATTTTGTTAACGCCTTTACTTATTATGCTTAGATTTTTTACAGGCAACTGAAACAGCCGTTTTGCCACAAACGAAACCTTAAAATGAGTTCGTGCTACGATGTATTTAAGCCCAGTTAGAGAGGGATAACGGTATTCAACCTATATAACACCATCTCTCTCTATCATAGGGCACATCATTCTAACGTATCAGAAGTAGAAAAATAACGAAAATGAACACATAGCTACACATCCAGCTATACAAAACCAGTTTAGACTGACCTCCCATTGTAAAGGTTTTCTTCACTATACAAAGCCAGCTTATACTATATTTGTATAGCTTGATGTGCATCCGTAGATACAATCGACAGTCTTGACGGTTAATAACTTTTCAGTCTTATTATATTATGCAACGTAAGGTTGAAAATTATCAACCACCAATATTGCTCACTTTCCATAAGTTTATAAAAGCTATTAGAGGCAAAAAACCGTTGGTTTTATTTGACTAAAATGGTGCCAAAATATTTACTAACTTAGTAACAATAGGTTTTAATGCAGTGCCTATTAATAATATTAAATAATAATAATCTTATAATCTCATTGAGATCTGTATATCGAGAGTATTCTATAAATATTGTATTTTATTAAGTAATGAATTTTTAGAAATAAATAATGGGGCCTGGAGATTGTTTTGAACGAAGCTGGAAACATGGAAAATGCTGAACCATTACAGTACACGTGAAATCTATGCCCCTCTGAAGTTGATGGATATTCCATTCTAACCCCGCGTTCTCCCTGACGACAAAAGATATTGCAAACAGCTACCTATCCCTCTCACTCTTGGAGAGATACTTAACACTTTTTTACACTACTGTACCTACTCCGATCCAAAAGCCAACTTCTAGGGGCACAGTCTTACTGCAGGTATGAAGGTACAGTCAGCGTCAATATACCTGTGCGTACATGCAGAGCAACTAGGGAAATAAACTTTATCTCAATGGCATAAAATCCATGTCAGAATGACAACTATTGTGAACGGTGTTCATTCTAAAACGTACTCTGTATCGTTGAGATATGGTTTTTCTTGAGTTGCTAGATCATTTTGACCAGTTTCCGGATAAAATATAAAGCTGACTGTATCTACTATATAAGTCAGAGGCCTGTCTTTTTGTCAAGCAAAAAATATATGTGTATAATGAAAGACATTAACTTCTAACATTATTGTAAGTTTTGTACTAATTTATATTAAGAATAATTAGTTGCAATCTCTTAGATTTAATGGTTGTTTTTGCCATATAATATACCTGCCATAATTATCTATTATTGAGAAAACTAAATTGTTTGAAATTGTAAGTCGTACGGTATATATTGCATTTAATTTTCAAGTAAATGACTATTGTTAAAGACATTGGATTGTAAACAAAAATTGTGTAATAAATCTTGTTGCATCTAAGCATTAGTTGAATTATTTCTCTTACGCAATTATTCCATATTCAGAGATCAATTTCATGAATATGTACACACGGCTACAGGTCGACCTATACAAATCCAGTTTAAGCTGATCTCGCATTGTATGGGCTTCCCATACAATAAGAGGCCAGCGTAAACTATTTTTGTATAGCTTGATGTGTAGCCGTGCGTACATTGACTTATATCTCAATGTAGGTAACTAAATACACGCAGAAATGACGCACCGTTTAGTGTTAAGTGTTAAGATACTTCGTCATTGAGATATGTTGTTCACATTATTTTGAGCGTAAATGACTATTGTTAAAGACATTGGATTGTAAACAAAAACAATACATACATCCAATGCCGACTGTGTATATGTGCCTATGCGGAGTTCAGCTAAAGCCCCGTTTTGCAATCAGGTAAGATAAAGGATAAGGTCCTTATTGCAAAATAAAACAGACTAAAAACTTTTTATACTTTTTTTTATTTTAATAAACACGCAATGATATCGCACTCCCGGATCCACAGCAATGCAATACCACACCGTGGTACCGGTGATGGTATTAACGGTAAGATTTCTGGTAGCGTGCGCGCGCGCCTGGACCGCCGAACTTCTTGGGCTCGCAGCGACGCGGGTCAGCGACCAGCAAACTCCTATCGTATTGGACGAGGATGTCTTTGATTTCTTTCTTTGACGCCTCGTCTACATCTGCAATATAAAATACAACGTTTGCACTTTTCCAAAAAAAAAAAGCATGTCTAGTGGGTAGCTTGATGGTGAATAAATAAATGACATGACATGAAGATTATTCTCAGACCACCTCACCAGATAATTTAGTAATTAGTTTTCCAGATTTTTTCACTAATCAACCGATATTAAAAACAAATTTTATATTATTATTTGTTTCTTCATAAACACAATTATATTATAATTTATTTTATAATTGGAATGATTATGACCATATAAGTAATATAAATAAATGTTGTGCCCATTTCAAACAAGCAAAGTATAAAGACCATTGCTGCTTGGTAAATGTCACAGTTGCTCTACCCTCCCTGAAATGACTGAGTTGTATTTGGACAACACAGCTTTGGAAGAAGGGATAATTGTAATAAATGTAATGAATTTTCATCTCAAAACAGAATATGATCTAAAGTTAAAAAAGTTGCAAATAATGTTGTTAGTCAAATAAGTTATTGCTATTTAAGCTTTCAGGTCAATGCATCAGTACAGTTTGTTTGAAATAAGTAAGCTGATCGGAAGATAGCCGTTCCGAACTACCGCGGTGATAAAATCGTTTAATTAATTGTTTTAATACATAAATATCGAAATTAGTAATAGTCGAAGTTATATGACTCAAATTATCTTTACACTGACTCTTACAATTAAAATTTACCACTTCTAAACCACTTGCAGACAACTTCCGATCGGCTTACTTATTTCGAATGAACTGTAATCAGTGTAAATTTAACCTTATTTGTAAATTTTAAGACTGAAATTTGTAAGAAAAAAATAGTCTTTTTTTTTCAAATTGAGATTTATGATGTAATACTTACATTTCTGATAGAAAGCTATGAGTGCCTTAGAGATGGCTTGTCTGATAGCATACACCTGGGCGACGTGACCACCGCCTTTAACGGTCACTCTGATGTCGACGCCGGAGAATTTCTCCTGCAAAATTAAAAAAAATTGAAGCTTTTCTTATGTTAATGCTTTGTTGTTAGGGTTTTGAATGTAATGATCAGATCGTATGTTTACTTCACATCCAAAGATGCTCAGGTTCGGAATAAGAGTTACTCATCATTTAAAAAAATAGTATTTATTTTAATTCACTACAGCCCATACTGGTTGCTGGTAACCAAAACAATATATTTTGCATTGTGTCTATTATAACATAATATTATAGACCCTATATTATACAGGGTGGAAGGGACATCAAAACAACCGCTTACCTTATATTCATTACATAGTTCTGTATCCCTCTGTCTGTTGATATTTTTTGTTGGCTATTAAAAAAAACTGCTTTTTCCTACAAAAGTGCAATACCTACACGGTCAAAATGTATGGAACAGCTGTTTTTTTTTTAATAATCAAGGCAACATATCTGTCCAGAGGGTCCAGGATAATTTACTGAATTCATGGTAAGTGGTTGTGTGTCGATGTCCCTTCCACCCTGTATAGGGCATGATTTTACTGTTAGTACCACATTGCTACATATTTACATTTTAGTTTAGACATCACAAACTGTATGTTAGTCACTAAGAATTTAATTAGGGATAAAAACCTTTGCCTTTCTAGGGTAAGTTACTACATGCCCTAGAAAGTCATATTTGTATCCTACTAACATTAATTTTACAAAAAACACAAATTTTACTTTATGGTGCACAGAAGCTAATTTAGTGCAATATTACATGCATTCAAATACTACTTCAAATGTGAGCAAACTACAGAATGTGAAATAAACATGCAATTTCTAAAGATGCAAATGATAGAATGAATTGTTAATAGGAAATTTAGATTTACACTTTTTAAGTGTTTTCGTTTATGTAGTTTCTTGAAAAAAATTAAAGGGATGGCTAGTGTTTGCATAGAATGGACTGTCATACAACACTGTGCTAGCCATCTCTATCTTAGCTCAAACTGTTTGCAGGGGTCTATACTTAATAAAACACACAACATGCTAATTACACGAGTAAAATACTAAAACAACCAAAAGAACAAACATTGAAAAATAAAATGCAGAGTGTGATATAGTGTACAGGCCCAGGGAAGTTAAAATGCCAGGCTAAGTGCTTTACAAGGCAAAGAAACTGGTGCGAAGCTATTATAATCCATTGACACATAAATGAAAATGCATCCATGTCAAGAACACACTATATAGATGGATTGTGTTACCTTGCCGAGCAGCAGGATAGGTTCCTGGAGTTTGTACTGCAGCAAGCGGGGCTCCACTAGGTCCAGCGGGCGACCGTTCACGCGCAACACACCATGTCCACGTTTACAGTAAGCCACAGCGGTGGCGGTTTTCTAAAAACATAAATTTGGATTACACATTTGAACATTGTAAATTACCAACTAATAAAATTGTGCAAATATTTTTGAGGTTATGTTCTGGTTCACAATAACAGTTTATTTAGCAGTAGGTCTCAAATTTGTTTACTTACTAAATAAATAAGGGATATTTCAACGATCAACCACACGAGACAAAGGAGCCATTCAAGCCACCGTATATTATATAGGTGCTGACGCTTTGATGAAAACTTGTGTTTCGGTACATCAAGCGGACTCATTTCGTAACAAGATAGAAAACATATATATTTCAAATTCTTTACCATCAATCTTTTATTGGAACACTGAACATACGATGAAACTTAGGCTAAATAGCCAAAATAACCACTTTTTAGTCGGCACTAACACGTGGATGGACCAAACACTAACCTTGCGGCCGAATACTTGGACGGCCTGGATAGGTTCACGTCGCGCCTGAAAACACGCAACAAAGAATGAGAATCAAATCGATTTGGAAAGTTTGGTAATCAAAGTACTAGTAAAATAAAAAATAATTACAGAGCGCAAATCGTCACGCACCTCCTGAGGGGCAGCCATTTTGACAGAGAAAGACTGAGTGAACGATAATCGACAGACTATAAAATTACTGAATGAATCAGTTTAAGAACCGGAACGAATCCAAATTATGATGATATTCTCGTAGCTCTCATTGAATATAAGAACAACCTGACATCTGTTGGCCAATAGCAGAAACAACTAGAAGTTAGTACAAATATTTGCCGGTAGATGGCTTAACTGAATCCCGTTGTACATATAATTGCCACTAGATGGCACAGTACACAAACTCAAACATTTTCATTTCAATACTGCGTTCACGGTGAACCGGATGACTCAACCCATCCATCACGCATTACAGCGCCGAGCGGAGCTTGTTTTGTATTCGTCGAACGTAATCGTTGAAGTGGAGTCGTGCGGAATGTGCGACAGTAGCGCACGATCACGATAATGCGCCGCGAAAAACGCTGACATTCCCGCGCTAGTGCATTAGAACTTGAAACAAAACAGTGTGAAATTGTTATTGTTTGAGAGAAATTTGTGAATATTGTTTGGTTTATGTAATGAACAGTTTGTGTAATCTTTAAACAGGATTTATTGCGATTTACAAGTTCGAGTAAATAAATAAAAAATCGAAGGTAAGTTTATAATAATTTATAGATACCCTCAATAATTTACTAAATAACCACGTGCGTTTGACCCGATTTAATTTTTATGTACTGAAAGATACACTCTACCTACGAGGTTACTGTAAATAATAAATCACGGTAAAATTTACTGTAAGTGCTAAATGCAAGCTGAATAATAAACTCAATTTTTGTTTGTTTGTATAATATAATGACTGGAGATTTATAACTTGTAACTTTAATTCCCAGTATCAATGAACTTGAGTAACTTTAATTCCCAGTATCAATGAATTGCTTGAAACCTCAGAATAATAGCGAAGTGTATGTACAGCTTCTTCGAAATAACTAAGTAAGTCTGCCTGAAGTAGACCGCAAGTGGTTTAGTGGTAAATTTTAATAGAATGAGTCGGTTAAACGACAATTGGTTTCATATTTCTAATTGTTTTTTTTTTACTTATTTCGATACTTATGCATAACAACATTTAATACAACGATTTTATCACCGTGGCTAACTTCAGATACCTATGCTTAGTTATTTCGAACAAACTGTAGGCTATATTACTAAATATTTGTTCCGTGCGTGCGGGAATCGAACCAACGACCTATGGCGAAGACGCCGATCCCCGGCAATTGCGCCAATCGTGAAACTGTTGTCGATCTTCAAAGGTATTATTATAGCCCCGCGAGAGTCCCTGTTTCGTAGTAGTAGTTTCATAGCGATCAGAAAAAAAACAAAAAACACGCCTGAAACCGCGTGACGCAGCTAGTTCTATATATATTGACTAACAACATAAAGTCGAGTCAATATGTAGCTACTTAGATATAAATTCCTGTTATGCCACAAAGTAGGTACCTACCTACTATAAGAGTTAAGAACTTTTTATCAACAACTTTTTGTTGACTTTGTGCGTCATAAAAAATAAAAATGAATCATTCAAGAATGTTGCCACAAGCTAACAAATGTACGTAGGTAATACCTGTATCCAGGAAAAAATATATAGAAAAAGGGAATTTATGTCAAGTTATTCATTGAATGTGTGGTAAAACCAGTGCGAGCCAGACTACAGGATGTTTTGCAAAGAAATGTAGGATGACGCCCAATATACAAATAAATAAATATCAACTAAAATTATTGGGACTGCAAGTATCTTGTGCGGTGGCTGAGCTAGGCCCCGAGTTCGATTTCAGGTAGAGCAAAGAAAATATCATTGAAAGTGATAAAATTGTATAGTACCTAAGTGGCATAAAAAAACTTTAATTCCAATATATCTGTATAGTCTATTTGCCAAAACTAGGGTACCAGAGCTCTGATAGCTGTTATATTTATTTCTTTAAATTAAATAGATGTCTTAAAGACTAACAAGTCAAAGTTGTAATATTCTTTAACTAGATAGAAATAATCGTTTTAAACTCGCAACGAATCCCAATATAGTTGGATAAGTGGTTACCAATAATTGCTTAGTCTGATGATGGAAGAAACATCGAAGCCCCATACAATTTTCGCCAACTTTTCCATAAATAAAAAAGAAATCTGATACATATAACGCCACGTAAAAAAGCTATTCGATCCAAAGTAAGTATTACGTTTTACGCATCATTAACATACATTAACATGCATTAGAAATAAACTTCTTTACGTCTCAATTAGCGGACAATCTGTGACATGTTATGTAAAAAGAAACTAATCCTACCATAGATAACACATCGTAATATTAGAACTCATCAAAATTACTTACATAATATTATAATGATTTGTTCAAAATATCTGACGATTCACCGTATCTGCTCATAAATTCTGACTAAATATTGAGATTTGGAAAGTGCTTATAAAATTAGAGGATTTATTGACTTCCGTTCCTATGTCGGTTCTGACAAATTTATGAGTAGATTAATTGCGAGCGCAGTAAAATGATGTCACATTATTCATGCCTTACTTTATTAGAAGGAAACGGGAAGGTAAGGCTTTGAAGAGGTCCGGATTATACAGAGCTGCAATCACGGTCGTGGAGAATATCACGAATCGCTTCTATAAAGCAATGGGATGGCAAGTTTTTAGTCGGTATAAGTCCGAAATATACTGCTGCCCTCAGATGATCCATGTATTTACGCCCTCAAAAAAGGTAGTATAACAAGAGATCGAAAATCTATAAAGTACACACACATACATATGAGCACCAAAAACAAGGGCTATGTGGCCGAAATTGTTAAAATTGTAGACAATCGGTAAATAACTCATCATACTTAAACACTTTCTATAGCTTACGCTTGTCATACAGGGCGCAGACATGCTTGTACTTAAAGACATTGCACTTATATATTGATTTGTAAAATTATAAACAGCTAATGGACGAAATGTTTAAATCTACGGAAGTTATGTTTGGAGAAGAATTTTGACGTCACTACCTAAATAATTCAGACTGACGTTTCAGTCTGAATTATTTAGGTAGTGACGTCAAAATTCGAAATTCTCTCTATTATTAAAAACAATTTAAAATTATCTAAAACATTTGAAATACTTTTAAATCTCAATCATATTCATACACAAAATAACAACATAGTAATTTCAAAGCTACAGAAAAATAATTCAGTGCAACGAATTAATTATTCATTTCATTCTTTCAAATTGCTCGCACACCTAGATACAGGCGTTTGCGACTATGTTTTAGCCGTTGTCCTCTGACAAGGAAATTCAAGTGTAGTAAATTGAACTTTACAACTATGAAAGTGTTCTACTTTAGCAGCGTTTAACTGCTACTGCATACGATCACCAACAGTAAGATTAGAAACACCACTTACAAATAAAATTACATTATGGCAGTCATTGAGATATTCTGACCTAGAGACAACTGTTTACACTAAGAAAACTTTTGCTCTGAAATTTGGAGTAAGTCCACATCTCATTCTTTGTCTTCTATTTAGAGCTCAGCTGTTTTCGGTGGAGCAATCACCACTGTTTTCTATTATCTGCCTTCTGTTTGACCTATTGATATGACTTGACTTCCACTTTATTAATGTATTATTCTCTGGTCGATAATAGATATATTATGTTCTAACGTTTTAATACCTCAATGCGATGCTTACTTTTTAATAGAGTTCGGATCTAAGGCATCGTGTAAATCGGGCGACCGTTGTATGACCGAGAACATGTCGATACGGCTTCCTGTCTGCTGCACACTTCATCGTAATACGGTCACGGCTAATCCATTTAAGGCCTAAATAGGTTTGATGGGTGTACGTACTTATAGTATCGACACCGCTACTAATATGCCATGGCACCATATATATATAAAAGAACTGGGGCTTAATACGAAAATTGAACTATGAACTTCCAGCTGACGGATCGCACGTTTTCTTTTCTGTGGCCGTATTACCACGTATTAATGCCATCATTTTTAGGTTGTGAGAGAGGGTTGCCGCTCTACAGGTTAAATAGTGGCGTCCCTCTTTCACAACCTAAAATTGATGGCATTGTACGTGGTAAAACGGCCCCTGAACTCTCGTCTAGCGTAACCACCTATTTGATCTTAAATTAGAGAAATACCTTTTCTAATTTCTTTTTTTTTTCTAATAATTTTAAAGTGGGTATTATTATAAAACTGTGAAAAATAGCATACCCTTGAAGGGTAATTAAACACAGAGGAAGATTTAGGTTGTTAAATAATTAAGTATATGATTTGCAAACCACTAAAACCACTCAACAAAAAATATTTGACTAAAGAGGTACCTAAGTATATAATTTTCAGAAGCTAATAATAGTTTGACATAAGGAAAATCCAATGCATTAATTACATGTTATTGTCAGAATACTTTGTTTTGCCTACAACTTGCTTTTAATATAATAAAATTTAAATATGTATGTCAATATGTTTACTTAACTTGGGGAAATTTCACTGAAGTTTCCATTTCCAATTCTTACTCTACTCTACTCACGCCTTTTTCTCATTGGTGTAAGTAGTACCTATGAAACGCCACTTGCTACTTACTGGGTACTTACTAAGATATCCTCCAAGTTCGTACATCTTGTCATATACACTCACTGGTTGGTAGGTGCTACTTATGCACCTGACCTTTTTGAAGGACCTCACCAATAAGGACGGTGTACGTCATACAAATATCTTATTTCTTATATCTGTGGTGGACGTCCACATACTACCAATGCCTTTGAAACCACTTGAAAAAATAATAACATGTTAATTTCAACGAGAATCTAAAAATTGACAAAAATACGAATATTTTTTTGGTCTACAAGATAATTATGAATATTCTCTTGAAAGAAAAATACGATCTCGGACAGGAGTCGAACCTACATCCCTCCGTAGAATGTGAAAGAGAAATTCGATATCACAGGCATTGGTCTCGGTAGTTTAGTGACTAAAGCGAGTGATATTCTTAACCGGAGGGACGCTCGTTCGACTCTTTCCTAATATCTAGATATAGGATCTATCCTTTTTCATACATTGTTTATTAAATCAATTCAGATTAGCGTTATAATTATCCGACCTTTTTATTAAATGAATTAATTTATCATCCAGTCGCAATATCCGTGCTTAAAGCTAAACTTACCTATGCTGATACGCGGACGAAGTCGCGATCGCTGTCTAGTCAATAAATAAAAACACGACATCCCACAATAAGTTAGTTCAATCGTAGGACCACCAACAACATTCATAAACTAATCTATATCTGCATATTAAGCCTAGATATCTATCTCTACACAACTATGAACCCTCGCTATATGTGTTTAACGTGTATATTTATTTAATAGGTACAGACTGCATAAGGAATACTAGGGATTCATGTAATATCGTTAGGGGATTAGTGATGCATGGTGCACGCAAAGCTGGAAGCCTTACAATCTCAAACATTGCAGATTTTTCGCGTTGTATGTGTTAACAACGGATGTGTTGAAAGGATGCTTTGTTTTTAATTCAATTTGTTGTTATGCAATCACATTGGTTTATTGGTAACAAGCCGAGCTACTGAGTGTGAGGTCCTGGGTTAGATTCCCAGGTCGAGTTAGCCGAGTGCCAGTTAATTCATATGAATGCTCTCAACAGTTCACTTCTATAGCTTAACATACCATCACGCCTTTGTTCCCCGAAGTTTTAGGCAGAGGTGTACGAAAGTACACCCACATTTCGCCGTTATGTTTAGGTCCCATGTAGGTGGCGAGCCTATTGCCATTAACCAGGCACAATTGCAACTCCGAACTGCTACTGAGAATTTCACACTTTGCTCGACCTGGGCATCGAACCCTGGACCTCTAGCGTAGCAGCAGGCGCGCCGAGGACCACTAGACTAATGAAGCTGTTATATAGTTATGCCATAGGAGAATCCTGCGTTGAATAGCAAAAAGGATCTAGCTTCGCAAAATACGTAGAAACACATTTTGTGTATCATTTTCCTAATCTGAGCATTTGGGACACAGTTCTAGTTCCTAATCAGATAAGATTACCATTATTTTGGGAAATTCAAAAGTATATAGGTCATACCTATTTGATGTTGATAAACTGTCAGTGTTTGCTTACGATAGGTTTATTATCAATTGTCGAAAGAATGTCAAACTTGCCTTAACCAAATATTTACTAACTTGATTTTTTGTTACATGATTGATATTTTTGTATTGAATTGTAATGGAACAATGCACAGATTGCAATGACTTACTCCTATATTTAAGTTTTTAGCTCTGGTTCCTTCTATATGGCTATATAAATTCCAAAACACTCTTTAAGTGGTTAACTATTACTGTGACAAGTTCATTGGCAGTTAAGTGAGGAGAAAACAGTGATAACGAGCGTGTATACCGACAGCCGAAAGCCGAACCCCAAGACAGTTTAAAATTCCAGAGAAATCGTGCTAAGGTTATTTGTAGAAGGCTTCACTAGGAATGTAATAGTAATCTCGTATGGAATGTCTAGATACTCTCATAAATTTGTAAAAAACCTGATTCTGTACATTAACAATAATAAAAAAGTGGGATAGAGTATTTTTTACTTATTTAAAAGTCGCCGCAAAGTAACGAAATCACCACAAGATAAAGTTGTGAGTTGTACCTACTGTAGCGCGTAAGATTGGATACCTGTGTGAAACAATTTGCTTATGATTTGTCTCCCTCTAGAATATTTTACCGTTATTTAGATTAATTTTCAATTTAGCTTCAAAGATTTCCGACAAATTCCTAAAATAAAACCTAAGTTACTTCGTAGTTTTGTTTACTTTGTAATTTTTCAAAATTTATTTCTCACCGTTGCATTGCTTTTAATTCGATTTTTAAAAATTGCAAGCATCTCAGACTATTTGCTAGTTTATTATTCAAATAAAATCAAATCCAGAGCGGTCGAAAGTTACATATTTTATACAAACATACTATGCTCTAGAATATAGGAACAGGTTTTAGATACATATTTTGTAACATATATAAATAAGATTTCTAAACAAGCTACTTCATTGCTTTCGTTATTTTATATAACTTTATATATTTATGTGTATATATTATTACATCTACGTGTAAAACCTTAAATTAATTTACATAAAAAGTTAAATTTGCATTATAATTGTTATATAGATATAAAAATAGATTATGTGGGTAACTTGAAATCAAAAATATTCAAGATAAGTAATTACTAAAGTTAAAACCGCATAGACGGAAAGTTGACAAATGGACCAACTTTTTTTATATGAAATGTTAACAACGACAATTAATGTATTTCTATTTAGAAATTGGAAATTTAAAATGTTTAATCTTTGAATCAGAATGTTGAGATTATCTAAATATTCATTCAAACACCTGCTGAAACTGTTAAAAGGGTATACATAATACTGGCAGCATTTTTTTTTCTAAAAAGTTTTTTTTGGAAAATCTTATCCATTTTAGAGTTCCAACCGTTTAAAATTGTGCGTACATACTATTATTACCATAATTTCGCATAAAATCAATCAAACATAATTTTATTTTGTCATTTATACAGCGGTTACTGAAAAATACCATTTAAAATACAAACATAGATATCACAAGTATAGCTATGTATAAAATCACGATAATGCAAGATGCATTGTTGTTGTGTAATAAGATTTTCACGTTAGATTTACCTATAACAACCTATTTTACTTATGTACACACGGCTACAGGTTAACCTATACAAATCCAGTTTAAGCTGACCTTGCTTTCTATACAATAAGAGTGCAGCATAAATTGGATTGATTGTCCCGTTTTTTATAGTCACCCTGTATAAGTATGATAATCCAACACCGGTATTTATAAGTAGTGACTCGCTGTCAAACAACGATCTCGTCTTACGATACATAAACAACATGGTCGCCGCAGTGTCTCCAGTTCGCGCCATATTCGTGCGCATGACTTTTTAATCGCACGATGTTTTGCTGACTCCACACTATAAATTACATCAGATAAGTAAGCGAAGGAGCAATGTATGAGGAATTGTGTAATTTTATCACTTTATGTGACCATGTTCTAGGAATTTCACAGAAGACTCACTTTGGAAAGCTTTTTCGACAGAACGGAACAGCCGATATAAAAGAAGCCAAACATAGACAGAGTTATGTACTCAATGTATGATAATATACATGTTTTACTTTCCAAAGTAAAACCAAATACGGGGCATACCTATTTACGTTGTTTTGTAAAAGTTTAATGCACTTTTCGAAGAACTAAGTCTTGACTCATTAGTACTGTAACCCAGGTTACATACGGTCAAAAACAGCCGCATAGTATAAAAAATAATATAGATAAATTGCCATATTTAGGAACAATTATACACTTTTTTTTAAATACATTAATAATAAGAGCCGTCTACCGTTCAAACTGTGAATTATTGCGTCCAGAGTGGATATTGCCGTCAAAACCCTTTTTTTTAATGCTTACTAGAAAATTGCTTAAGGCTTACTTATGGACCTTTAATATATAATCTGAAAACGTACGTCTCAAATGCCGTATATTTCGCCATTACCATCACTAAAGCAAATTTTGCCGAAATATACAGAATTATTAAGTATTTATAGTAACACCACATGACAATTGCCGTATTGATGGCAACCTTGTATAACCAGTTTTTAAAAAAAGGTAGTTACAATTTTATTATACTTCTGATAATCACCTGCTATATAAAATCTTTAGCTCTTAGTAATCCGAGCGATATTATATTACGCCGTGCCCAAGTTTAAGTTACAAGTAAGCAGTATTGTGTGTGGTCAATGACTACATGGCAACTGAACTTATCGAAGCTGCCCATCCGGTTGATAGCGATGTTTGCGTCATGAAATAGAAGCTTAGGTAACTCGCTATGTCTAACTCATCTAACATAGCATCTAGACAATATTTTTCCTTTTTTATAAACCCGAGGCGTACTAATGTAAACCCACAGTTCGCTGGTATGTTTAGGTCCGATGTTGGGACGAGCGTTTTGTCACTAACCAAGCATAAATTAAACCTCCGAGCTGCTACTGAGAGTTTCATATAAAAACCTGATAACACTGCTCGATCTGGGAACCCAGGACCTCTAGCGTAGCAGTCGCACTGACCACAAATAGACTAATGAGGCAGTATATTTCAGCAAACTAACTTAATACATCTGCAGTCGTCCGCAAATAAATGCCGTACATTTTAATAATGCAAACATGCAGGTGCTGCGTGCTGGCTGTGAAAAACTGAACATATTGTCATGCAAGCACTTACTTTTTATAAGTCTGTTTCTGTATACAAAGGTTGCTATTTAAATGATAGTTTGTAGTAGGCTCGTGGCTATGAGCTACGTTGCTACAGTTATCGCCATATTTTGCCAGTGAAGAATGTAACACCTTTTATTTTAAAAGAGTATATATTTTTATTTGACTGCCTCGTTGGTCTAGTGGTCCCAATCGCGACTGCTACGCTAGAGGTCTTGGGTTCGATCCCCAGGTCGAGCAAAGTGTTATTGAGTTTTCTATGAAATTCTCAGTAGCAGCTCGGAGTCTGGATTTGTGCCCGGTGAATGGCAATAGGCTCGCCCCCTATTACATGGGACCCAAACATACCGGCGAACTGTGGGTGTACATTAAGTACACCTCTGCCTAACCCTTCGGGGAATACAGGCGTGATGGTATGTTATGTGTTATATATTTTTGGATCTGTGTAACTAGACTCGTACCGTTTCATAAATGCTTATTAATGATTAACCCTTAATACAACAAGTCATACGATCACCCATGACAAATCTTTAGCGGTAGTCAGAAGCTTAAAAATCCTGACGACGCTTGTAAAAACATACCGACTTTAAGTACTCTTAATACTAACTTCAATTACTCTTAACTTTATTAAAACAAGATTATAGTTAAGTCAATTATGTTCGCAGTAACTTTTGTTTTTACTTTTTAACAAAGCTTTTATTCAACTCAACAATTATCTACAATCTCGTCAAGTATTTTCTCCTATCCTTTTTAATAACCCGGTTCTGTACCACAATGGAACTAATTCAGGCTAACAAGTAAACCTTAGTCAAATATGAATTTATAATGCATTCGGTATTGTCAACGGGCTGTCAGTGAGTCAACCAAGTAACCAAATGCTGAACACACCCATTCCAACTTTACATACAATCACTGCATTAAAATAATCATTACAGCGACAGTGTAGGGTGAAAATAGCTTGTTTTGTACGCACAATTAACTTAGGAAATTGTGAATAGGTTAGCCGGTTTTATCCAAAAACTTTTCACATACTAAATATTAATATAGACTTGTTTTATTTATTTAACATAAGATGCTTACTGAACAATTGAATTATTTTCAATTTGTCAACTCACTCCTTTTTTGATCGGCCCTATTTATGGTATTTTTCTTAATGATTCATATATAATGAATAATTTGTCTACGAGCTTATTGTATTACCAAAGCTATAAATAAGTAGGAATACTAGCTCTGCTCAGGACACCCAAAAGAACTAAAACAAATGCTACTTTCTTACTTAAAACAGTAATGTGTAACTGTAAAATTTAACACTAGGTATTTTTTACATTTAGCTGCTATGGATAAAATAGAACCAGGTAGTACATTATCAGTAATTCAATTTGTTACCAACGCTACTAAGACGTAAATAAAAAAACGTAAATAAGTAAAAACGTTCTTTATCTCTAAAGCTGAGACCCTAATGTAAATCCGAGCTTCTCACCAATCAGAAAGCCAAACGCGGTCGGTGCGTAAAATCAAAATGATAAGGCCTTCTGTTGAAAAGAAAAAAATATTAGATCATAATGGTAACTGACCATTACAATCACCCACTTTCTTTTAAAAGTTAAGCAAATATGTAGTTAAAATCTATTTGGTAAACTAGAAATAGCGAAAGTACCTACTTATAAAGGAGGCAAATATTTGATAATCAATATGTACTCGATACGAAGATTAAATAGGTATTACATAAATCACTGTGTTAGCAAGTTTATTACATAAATGCTTAAGTTTTAGCAAATTATTTTTATTTGAATCGATTATCCATTTGTTTCTTACGGCCATCATTTTGGTTGCTAGATAATATGCTTATTACTAATCTGTTATTAAATTGACGTTTTGTAAAGTGTAACTTTTGATATTTTTACCCAAATTCTATGAGTTGATAGTACTGTTTAAGCTTGTATATGGTAAATGGCATAACAAACAGCTCAATGCGTTGACCGTTTCTTTAAAACTCTAAACTTTGACAAAGCTAAAGCTGAGTCTAAATACGAATGTGTCTTCTGCTTTACTCCTCTATCCAATAATCAGGTACCTATGCATGATCTGATTGCTTTCTGTAAACGATCCCCAAAAAACCAAGAACATCCCCAAAAATAATTAAGTATAATTCTGTGTTCTGTGGCTCCAATATTCAACACGGACTCTAAAGCATTCTCTATGTTCCTAAGTGAGCCTGAATTACGTCTCCATGATGGATTGTGTTATTCAGCAAGCATGTAGTTCCAAGAACAATTTGTTTTGCCGCAATAATTACAAGTGTTACACGAATGAGGTCAATACGCTGTATAAATAATTGTACGCGGAGTACTCTCTGCATTTTCTCTGCTAAACCATCGTGAAATATTCCTAACATTTGTTCGCATCGGCCGCAGAGCCATTATAATAATGGATCGTGAAACAGTAAACTGCGTACTTGATCATCTAAATTGACGTATTAGCAGTTAACATCGGCACAATACTGTGGTTTATCGATATTATCCACATTTTACCATCGCACACTTTCCTAAAATAACCGTGAAAATTGTTATATCCATATTCGTTCCGGTGAATTGGAATTAGCTCTTGCGCCAATAAGCTACTGAGTTACAGACAACTAGGTTTTGCGAATCAACTTAATTAGAACGTTTTAATTCTCTGAAGTTACGGTACTTCTCACCATAAGCAAAGATACGTAACGTTTTGTTAGTCATCATAAGAAAAATAAGTTCTCATAGACAACGTTTGTATTTCTTGCAGATGCTGTGTCTAATACAAATATGTAGTCCATCAGTCATTTGTCAGACTCGAAGTGATAAAGACGTCCCGATATATCATGACATATATGTCGCGATCCATAATCAAAGTCCATTAGTTTCGCGCCAGGAAAAATTGCCGCAAAAACTTATATGAAGAATGTAAAACTTTCTACCGGGAACATAATTCAAACATCACATCGTTATGTAATTGTCATCATTATCATTTAATTGGTATAAATTGATTCACAAGATATTCAATTTATACCAATTAAATGATCTAATTTGTAACTGGAATCATAAATTGTATCAGATTCCGTTGTCAATTTGAACTTATTTAAATTTCTACGAAAGTGTTACAATTTTCGGCCATTAACGACTGATATTTCACTTATCCATTGCCGATCTTTTCACATTTGTTTGCTCTGCATGAGGTTCTGGGCTAAGTTCCCAGGTCAAACGTTATTGGGTTTGACTATGAATCAAATTTCATTAGTAGCTGAAATTGGATTTGCGTTTTCATAACGGCAATGAGCTCGCCATAATATGGACATGGACCTGTCATATCGATTATTGATAGGTATACATGAGATGGTACAGCTCTGCCTATCTCTATCTCTCTATCTCCTCCGCCTATTATAACTCTAAAGTTATCAAGCATCGGAATCAGTATGCGAATTTATGATAATGTTATGTAAAATGTCTTCTCGTTTTTGTATCTCTTCATGTTGTAAGTTAAACCTGCGGTTGCCAGTCTTGCCGGAACGAAATCAAACACCTGAATAATTCAAGCCCATCATTTCCTTTGCAGATCCGACCAGCAGCTTGATATCTTGCCGCGAAAGTCTCTGCTTAGTCAGGTGAGTTAGATTCGTCATGTATTCAATCCAAACGTGGAAATCTTGCTTTTCTTTGTCTAAGTTTTTTTACTTTGCTTTTAATCAATCAATCAATCAAATCTTTATTGTGATTTCTCTGTGATACTGAAAATGTACTTCCACTCATCAATGTCAATTAAAATGCCATTAATCTGAAATAATCTTAATTAATAACCAACGCCTAACTTGAAAAAAATAATTCATTACAGTTATAGATTTTTTTTCTCTTTTAACCACCGAAAAATTTACCGAATGTTGACAGTTACGATATTGAGTTAAGATATATAATTATAATTCCATATTTGGAACATTTTTAAGCATTTTTTGTTAAAAAAGGTTGGCTATCAACAAAATTGAACAATAGAATATCCAAAGGGCACATACTTTACAATCAATTCATATTTGGAATTCTAGGGTCCCCAGCGGTTTTCTTATGTGAATCATATTATGATTCATCAAAAGTAAATTAACTGGACTGGATAGCATTCATTGGAGTCTATCGTAAAGTACCTTTGTGTGTATTCTGACTATTGCGCGTAAGAGCCAATTCTCCTTTTCGGTTGGTGCGGCTCCGGTAGTTTACCGTCTGAAGATCAGCAACGCATGTTTCGCTATCTCCATAAGAAGCAATGACTACTTACTTACCATCTGGTAGTTTGACGGCTAGTTTACCCACATAAATCATGAAAATAGTCACCAGTTTTAGCGCTGCAAGAATATAGTGGAGTAACCAAAATAATTAGATTAATTATGTCATAATTTATGAAAATAATAGTACACACATTACGTAAAATTTATCAAACGGCGTAATCAACTGATTTCAGATGCTGGGTCGATCAGCAACGCAAATTAAATCATTGTTCCTAATTATGCACGCCAGAAGAATATTACCCAATAAAATAAAATACGTGTAGTAAGCGATTTGTACGCTTTCTTTAACATTTGCAATCAACTACTCACTAACATTAGACAAAAGTGGGTTATGTTGAATTGTTTTTTTTTATTTGTATGTTGGGGCTCTTATGTTGTACATTGGACGGGCCACAAAAATAGTTCTGCCTCTTTCATCCATCAATAAAACAACATAATACTGTCTTCCGCGCTGGATGTCCAACGTAGTGATATGTCATGATGATAAGTCCTACGTCCATTGCCACCAAATGTCAAATAGGTCCAATTTTTTTTTTATAATATGAAGCCACGGCATTTGACATTCATTCTTACTGGAGTCGTTACCTTTATTAAAACAGAAGCGAACTTTTTTTATTTTGTCTGTTGGACGTGGGAATCTTTACCCGGTGCGTCATTAGAAAGTGATAAAATATATTTTAAATGCAAGTTGAATGTTACGTAATGCATTTGTTTATGAGGTTTCTCATATAGTGTGGTAAGTACTTTCTTCGTTAATGGAAAGAAAATATTGTGTTTTCATTGACTAGTGATGTGCATTGTGCTTTGCTGTTGAGTAAATGTAATCTAAGTAATATCTTGAAATTTGTCCAAATTTCGTGTCAATTTCGCTTGAATAAGTAAGTAAGAAAGAAATATGAATTTATTTGTCAGAATATAGGTAGTACAATTAGGTGTTCATGTTAATAAAAGTTTCTTATAATCTGAAATTTATTTACTTATATACCAATTATTTAGAAGTAGTAGGTATGTATAATCTGTGCATATAGGTATCGTTTGTTGAAGTGTTTTTAGGGTTCCGTAGCCAAATGGCAAACACGGAACCCATTTACTGTTTACTATTATTTTATGTAATTCAGGTGTCTTACAAATAAATTTTCTTTTCTTTCTTTCTTTCTTTCTTTCATGTCTGTCCGATCGTATCACAGTCTTTTTTTTTTCGAAACTATAAGAACTATGCTGTTGGAACTTGATAAGTAGATGTATTTTATGAACCGCATTAAGATTTTCACACAAAAATTGAAAAAAAAACTACATTTTGGGGGTTCCCCATACTTAGAAGTGAAACTCAAAATTTTTTTTTTCATCAAACCCATACGTGTGGGGTATCTATGGATAGGTCTTCAAAAATGATATTGAGGTTTCTAATATCATTTTTCTCTCAACTGAACAGTTTGCGCAACAAACACTTCCAAAGTAAATGACTTCCTGGTAAAATGTGTGTGTAACTTCTAAAATAAGAGGACTATAAAACTAAAAAAAAATATATGATGTAGATTACCATGTAAACTTCCACCGAAAATTGGTTTGGACGAGATCTAGTAAATATTTTTTTTTAATAGGTACGTCATAAATCGTAATGGTACGGAACCCTCCGTGCGCGAGTCCAACTCGCACTTGGCCGGTTCTTTTTTTTTGTAAATCCAACTTTTACCGACTTTAAAAATTAAGATGAGTAAAATCACTCCGGGTTTTTTGGTCTAATTACATGATTCACAATAATATTGCAATAAAATAGCGAACAATCAAATACCATTTTGGACTGCCCGAATGACGCAAGTTCTGTGATGATTCCCGTATTTCCATCGTTGGTAATTAAGTTCGTTATTATTGTAGGTACCTATCACTTTTCTATATAAAACCACATACGATTTTGGTAATATATATTTTTTTATACTTCTAACACTTACGCTAATATTAGACATTGAAATAAAACTACTTTTTACGGATTTTTTCGAGTTTATATTGATATTTTTAATTCCCGACGTTTCGGATCACTGCATCCAGCATCCATGGTCACGGGTGGACACCCTTGACCATGGATGCATTTTTTTTGTTTCGATTTTCAGTAATAGGATGCCTAAATTGTCTGAATGTAGTAGAAGAGAAAGAAAGAAAAAATATTTAATTAAAAGAAGGCACTGCGTAGGAAATATGTTTGTTATTATATGGGCCTCGGTAACATTACAGTGTTCAAATACCATAATTTTGAGTTCTGTATTTAATTAACTAGCAATGATAGCCTGTTCGTTTAATAATTAAATTCGTCTTTCAATTGAATTCGTCGTTCTTTCATTGCTTTGAAAGAACGACGAATTCAATTGAAAGACGAATTTAATTATTAAGGTACGTGATAATTTATCTAAGTACAAAGAGATAAGAATTAGATATGTATAATTGTATATCCCTATTTATGGCAATCAAGTTTATCATCTGTTCGTCAATAATCCCGCCTTTATCCGGATGCTTCGGATATAAATACTCTTGATGAAGGATAACCTTTATCAGTCAACATAATTGTCCAAATCAAAATTGCACATAATTTAAATATTTTTCTATAAAATATACCTATAGCAACCAATATTATAAGATAAGAAACTAATATTTCTAAAACTGATATAAGTTATTAGGTATAAGTATTTAATAACTCATGGAAATCTATGGTCTACGCATAAATACTCAACTAACGAAGATCATTACAACAATTTATCTTCAAATATACACTTTTTATTTATGTTTTTATTATATGGTAACATGGGATTTCAAACTGGTTTGTTTAATTTTGGAACGACATTGAACTTCGAACGAGGTTGTACAGGAAAACGTTCATAGCCAAAAAATACGTGTGCATTAAAATACTAAATATTGTTTATTATATTAAACTTATTCTTACGTCTGCTGTCAACAACGTTATAGAATCTCGTTTCTCTAATGAAATCAAGAAGCAACAACGTTGTTATTTCCTTTCCTTTTACATATAGTAATAGACTTGTGTACGAACCACAATGCATTTGTTTGAGTTATATGTAAAAAAATCAAAAGTAATTCACTTACATAAGTAAGTCTGAAGTTATTTTTTAAGGACTGCTCTAGACTCGACCTTAAAGCATAATAAGCCCAATGACCTGAAACGTACCATCAAAACGTCTCCATTCATTCAAATCCAAAATGGCGACTATTTGTACAATCAATCTACATTACTATGTGAACTATTCAATTCACCAATCTTGCTAGACACCATTGGTAGGTAAAGGTATGCATGACTCAGGATGTACCTGGTGAACTAAGTTCCGAGATAACCGCGTTCTCGGAACAAATCTGACATTCTCGACCACCTTACATTTTATGAATGGGCTGCGTCATCGATGACTCACTACAACTTTTACGTTCACTCTTTTTGTGCTTAGCATTTGCGGGTTGGAAACTTGTTCTTTGAATTAAGCTTTTATGAATAGTGTAGGTGTTTAATTATTTTATCGAAGTAAATCGGCTTCAGCATTTTTATGTTGTGCTAATTCCTCACGGATCATTCACGAAGGCAGGCCGCAAAATATATCCATCCTATGTGTAATTTATCGAACTTTCCTATTTACGGTCATCGCCGGATCCCTCCGAGAGGCAATAGGCCTTCCCTCGCATTGTACTCACCTAATAGATTACCCATTGTATATTACCAAAATGGAATGTCACTCTTAACAATTAAATCAGAAATATGATTTATTTTGTATCTTTTAATAGCTGCTAATAGCAGTGCAGTAGAGAATTCCGTCCAAAGAAAGGATTGACATAAAATTAGAAGTAGTTAAAACTCATAAAACGTAATTGAAAACGACATGAAATGAAACTGCCCGAGAGAGTACATAAAAGCACAAGTTTAGTACCAATATCCTTCACAACAAATATCCCTTTCATAATTATCTGTTACGCATTTAATTAACTGCACTAAATCTCCGTTATACTCCACATTCAATGAGTAGTGATTTATATGCTAAATTAACCGGATGAGATACAATCTGTCACAATAGCCCGGTCATTCTCATTGAAACTGTGTTATTGTGTGACTTACTGGCACAAAATTATTGTGCCCGATAGTACTGATATTACCAGATACGACTGGAGTAAATAGAAACCGATGGAGAATCACTCTTACGTCAGCATCGTTCCAATAGAATGTATGTACTCTTCCTGTCTACAAGCCTCCAGAACTTAACGTAACTTAACGTAACGTATATTCTTCTTGTCTCTTTAGATTAGTAAAAACAAGAGTAAGTTAAGAATAACCAAGGAGTTTTTTGCCAGTTCTTCTCCATATGAAATAACAATTTGAGCTACACACTATAAATGAAAATCAAATAATTCGATTTTAGTTCCCTACCTACTTATTTCTATATATATTGGCGACAAACTATGTCATTAAACAATCCTTATACCACATTGAAACCGTTACTTATCTGGAGAAATAGATTTTAGTGATCCACCATCATGAAGAGAAATTTAAGAGAACAGGGTTTTTCAAGTAAAGTAAATAAAATTATACGAGATGACATAGATATAACGCGAGAAATAATTATACCTGTGTCGATAGACTGGCCACACCAACGGATTCCAATGCATAGAAAACATTAGTAAGAAACGCAACAAAAAAAAAGAATCTGTCTAACGGCAAAAATACAATAACATTTGTTTTCTCTAATACATAAATAATTATACTTTGATCACCGGAGGTGTCAATCGCTTGAAGGCAGGAAGCGTTGCCGATGGCTTCTCAATTTGATTCTTAAGAATGTGAATTGAATACATTAGACGTTACAATGTGTAGACTTTCATTGGCTTTGTTTATTTGTGATTTTTTTAAGGTTACATCTTATCTGTATAGTTTGTGATATCGGAACTGAGAGATGACTCAACGGTCTGAATGTTCTTAGCTTTTTTAGCCTGTGTTTCAAGCATTGATGTCTCTACAGCAATTGAGGTTGAATGAACTATGAAATCAAACTTGTGTATATCCTTCTTTCTGACCGAAACTGATTTATAATGATCTACTTCAAGGACAACAATTGATAAACCAGACATGTTAAAAACTTCATGGTGCAAAGTGTTACTCAATGAACTTATTTATTATTATTGCTCGGCCGTTGTCGCCCATGTGCAGGGGAAAGGAATTTCTTTTATTCCTCGCGATCCAAGGATATATTTGGCTTTCCTCCTTCCAGAGGAAATCGAACTCATCCCAGCATCTCCGTCTAGGCCTGCCACGCGCTGTCGTCCGCCATTACGTGTGACCCGCACAGTAAGTAGATACGTTGCCATTGAAGTAAATTTCCAAAATTCATGCCTTTTAGATGGTGTAATACTTAAGTACTCAGTAACTACAACATTCCTCGAAACAAAAGAAGCATAGCAATACAAGTACACTAATACAAAAAAAAGGTTACACCTTTCAACCTCACTTAAGGCGTTAGTTATATGAGTAGCATAAGTGCTCATGGGTGTAGTACCTACTGTTGTCACGTTGGCAACCTCAATATGTCATGACAATTTCATGGCATCGTCGCCCGCACGACTGACTGACGATGTGCGTTGCATAATTGAAAGTGTTGCTGCTAAATTATATGAAGCATAGCTGTAGACTTCTTCCTACCCATCAACATCCCCTAACAGAGGTTATTCAAAAACTCTCGACTGCAGTCGTGGTTCTCGATCTAGCTTGATATAAATGTATTCATAACAGATTCCTTGGTAGATCTTTAAGAAGCAATTTTCTAATATGAATTAAATTATGATTCATCAAAAGCAGCTTATATTCACTTGCTGTATCATTAAGGAAGCCTAAACAACTAGAAACAAGATCCATATAAGCTTTAGCATTAATATCTCGTTCAATATGTTCGTCTTTGATTTAAAGTTGCCCAAACCACAAAACTTCGATTAAAATTTTCATGATCAGTCTTCGGAGATAGAGAAAAATCTCTCTGATTACCAGCTATTCTCACTAATATTCACTGCTTCGTCTTCTCAACTTAGCAAACAGAAAGTTGATGTCTTCAAATTGTATTGATACACCCGGAAATCGATCTTCATTAATTAACCAAGTAACTCTTTCGCACTCACCCTAGATTCTGCCATGGTTTGCAATTTCTATGGAAAGATATTACATAAGTCACGAAAATACGCACCCACGGTACGGTATTGTTCGTTTGATTAACATTACATAACAGTATGGTATACATCGATGTTATAAGTAATGAGGTTATTCGCTAATCGTCGCTAGGTAACATCAGATCACGCAATGGACAGGTATTTATCAAATTAAATCACGATAAAGATAATGATCGTGTTCAGTTCATTTGCATAAGTAAACCTGATTCGCGTAATCGTGATAACATTCCTTGCTTTTTTGTGAAGTGGATTTTAATTGTGGGATTATTTATTTACAGTGTAGATTCCATACAATGATACAGCACTATGTTGTTGGAAAAAACTACAGCTAAATCCAAGCTTGAATAATTCCATACGACATTGCCGATGGGTCAATTTGGGCAGGAGAGAAGCAGAAATGCTGCGTTTCAGAAATACTAATATGTGGCCATATTTGCTGGCTGACCATATTTGACCCAGATTCTCCCTATATTCTGTAACTTAGTTGTCTGCTGGTTGACTATTTCATAATAGTTACTGTTCAAAAGATAATCCAGTCGAAATTGATTTGTAATAAGCCTTTGCCAAAGCCAAAGAGTCGCTGATATTTTTCGTCTTCTAAAATATTTTCCCAAGTTCCATCAAAAGTCTTAATACATGATAGGATTAATGGACTACGCTCTTTCACAACGAATCACTTGGTTACCAGCAAGAATGCGCCCTATAGGATAAACAAACCACTAATTACTTGAGTTACATAGACACTAAGCTACTTCCTTAATGCTACTAGTACCTACGTGGAACAATACAAGTTAGTACGTAACGCAGTGGCGACGACCAAACGTGATTGGACTCCATATTGACTCATCGGGATTCTAACATGGCGGCCAGTCCTTTTTATTGTTGTTTAGTTTTTAGCAAAGAGTACTGTTAACTTTGGAAGTATTTTGAGAGTAGTACACTTCCTAAGCTTGGAATGCAATATCCTTGAAATTTTATAAAATAAGATCTTGAGGAATTCTGACTATTCCCACATATTTGGTTGCATGTGGTATTGTGGATACGTCATCGTTTTGTAACACGAGTGAACTTGATTCTTATAAGTTTTCCTTTTTGTTTTGGGTAATCTTTCGGTTTCGTTTGAGACACAAACTTCGAAATATTTCTGATAAAAGTTGACTATATTTGAACCAGAAACTAATTTTAAAGATAATGCTGCATTTGCAAAGTCTCTTTCTAAAAGTTCTAGGCCATGAGTCCCCGTCTGTCATTGTTATGGCGAATGTCACGAACCCCATGGCCTTGACTATGGGGCATGAGCAGACAAGTACGGTTTTTAGTAAATATGGCAATGAATCTCGTTTATTTGGTGGTTGTAAATAAGAAACATTTTCTATAGACGCAGTGTGGTCTCAAATAAAAACTACAAAGGCTTATAATCAAGCCGGCCACTTGACCAGGGGTCATTCGACTACTATTTTAAGAAGTGACACCAAAGCTAATGACTGTTCCTTTGTTTTCTTAACAAAATAACGTCAGCGATGTTCTAGTGTCACGGCCAGCTTACTTCGAGACCAATCAAATGGCTAATTGCTTATAGTTAAGCAAGTGCACCCACCATTTTCTAATATACAGTAACATATCACAGAAAGAGTCAAAGTTTTTTTAAGACCTAACTTAGCATATTCAGCGGTAAAATGTGTTAACAATCGAGTAAGCAACATCTGTGTAATAAATATGGATTTCATTACAAAACCATAATTACTTAAGAAATATTGTTTAATTAATTTCCAAATACATTTATACGGAAAATTTTAAGTTATGTGGTATAAATATAACACTGACATAACAAGCAGAATTACATTTATATAAATAATATAATTTTGATTTAATAGCCGTGATATTTATTACGTGATTCATTGCTTTGTCATTTGAACTAGTGTTAAAATACAAACTATTTACGACGATTACGTAATACCTAGTAACAACCTAACCTGACTGTATTTACAAATCATAAAATAGATGTTCTCGGACCCCATATAAATTTTTATATTAAATAAAACATCATGAGATACCTCTATCATAATATCGAATGATATCTATTCCGAAGATAAGATAGTAATTTCTTTCAAACAATAATGTTTTCTCTTTATATCTAATAAAGTACCTAATAACATTTGTTGCTTGCTGACGTCGCCTGAAGACGTAAAATGTGGAAGAGAAATTCGACATCACAGGCAGTGGTCTCGGTAGCTTAGTTGGCAAAGCGTCTGGTGTACTTAACCAGAGAGACGCAGGTTCAAACCCTGCCTGAAATCGAATATTTCTTTCACTAGAAATTTCCTTTCATTAGAAAATTAATATCTTTGTGAACATTTGTAGGGTTAACGTAACTAAAGCGTAAGGAAATTAATAAGCAATCGCTAAGGAGTGAGACAGATGACCAGATCAACGTGTCTTATTGACTCCAGTGTATCTAGGCTTTAACTTACGTTAAAATAAAATTAAGGAGTTTAATTATAAAATATTTTATTATTTATTGTTAAATTACTGGCTATAAAACTATAAACTACGGTGACGTACAGTGTTAAAATTATTGACTGATAAAAAGGTAGACTACGCACTCCACTGTATCTTCTATTGTTTTTTTTTATTTTCGATGTATTTTTGCTTTACGTACACACAGCTACGCCCAGTTTCGACTGAACCACTGTAAACGCTTTCCTAACAATGTGAGTCCAGTCTATACTAGATTTGTACAGCTTGATATGTAGCCGTGCGTACGTGTCGTTGTTACGGCAATTAAATGATTCTTTCTTTCTTTATATTTCAAACTTATTTCACTGCCCCGCATCATAGTGTACTATAGATTTTATTACACTATGCCCGCACTTTTAAATAAATCTAATAGGTATTCACTGCTAAATATACTTTTCGGGTCAACATGATTGATATAGTACCTGTCTCTTCAAGAAATACTCACTAAAGATTCGACAAAAGTATCTTTTGAAAATATCTTTGAGTAATTAGGTAAGTTCTATCGGATGTGAAATATAAAAGATTCTTTGTCGAAATTGCCGAATATGAATTGGCTGGTCATTTTAAAACCAATTAATCAATGAATACGCTGAACTTGAGCGTTGTAAATTGAAGTCAACTTGTGAATCATATCGTCGGGATGACTTATATCCGTATCGGCGTTGTTTATAAGCCACATCATGGTTTGTTGGTAGTACATGTTAAAATCTTCATTATGACAAAAAACCTATTCCTTTCCAAAAGGTATATGGATTGTTGTTGGAATGAGAAAAGAGAAAGATGAAACAGCAAGGGAAAGATCAAAAATTTACATGTACAGCTGTACATAACATGTACAGCTGTTCGAAAAAATATTGGGTAGTAAACCGAATACCGAACCAAAACTCAAATTAAGTATTTGTCCCATTTTACATTATCCTCTAACTACAGCTTTAGTAGTAATATGCCTATACTTTCTAGTATTTTAAAGGCTTAAACTGAGTTTACTACGACTATTACTGCTAGATCAACAGTACAGTTACGTTCAACGTCAATTTCAAAGATAAATTACCCAGGTTTCAGCCTTAATATAATCCCATTAGTATTCCATCCACGTGAGCTGCTCTGGCGCAAGTGATCTTTACCACACTCCACTTGCCGCATTCCATGCGATATGAATCGATTTAATTACTATTGTATTACTTGCTCACTCGGTTTTGCTACTCGATTGCTATTTATGTCGTTAATCGATTCCTATAAACGTAAATAGTGCCAGTAAGACAGTCAAGGAAAACTTGCGTATGGAATTAAAAAATCGGCCTTTAGTAATAATATTTTTGACAGCATGCAATAAAAAACAGTATTTCTACAGACATTGTAAATTTTTAAAACTGGGATGATGATGAAATCAATACCGATTAGGTACTTGCACTAGTTCATCGGTACAACATTGGTCAAAAATTGACATTGTTTTTAATTCGAAACACTGCAATCTCTGCTCAAGTGCTTATGTACTAACTGCTAACTTCAATGTTTAAAGAAATGCCCAAAAGTGGTGTCCAGCTGATGTTTTGGGTGAATCGAACAAAATATTTCTAGAATAATTTCCATAGCGGAATAACTTTAATATGCAACATGCGTAGTTCATTACAAAATGTCAATCGTCTGCAGATAGTCGTTGTAATCGCATCTCACGATACGTGGTGCCGCTGCCGATAGACTTGTTAACGATTAGATAAAATGAGATGTTTGATATACCTAGATATCAAGCGAAGCAAGTTTTGTAATTCTTTTTTTATTCATTGACACGAGACTTTATTAGAAAATCGAACCATTAATGTCTGGCCTTACTAATTTTCCTAAGAGTTTCCAAATTTGAATTCAAAATTTGCATTTCTTACTCTTTTGTCTTTTAATTTATTATTATTCTAGTCCTTATCGAAATTAGAAGCTTCGAATTTTAAGCGGTGACAAATATTGTTTTTCAAATTCTATAGACAAGAGTATTTATCGAATCTAGAGGTAAACACAGATGTTTCTGGAAACAAATTCTTGTCTTATTGTGATCGTTATAACGTGTATTTCTTATGAACTTACTTGTACATTGTTTGATTTGTTGCCACGGTTTCCATGAAATAATTTTTGTTTGATCGCGCGTGTTCTTACATGTATAGGTACGAGTCTCTCTCCTCTCTCCTCCCTCAAGTTTTTCTTAAAAAAATAGTTTTCTAAACTATAATTAATTTTCCAGTTCGTTATAGTTAAGTTTTATTATTATTAACAGTTAATTTTAAATAGTATTCCAAGTATTTGTAATAATTAATTTCCAACACTTGTCCCTCCTTAATAATTAATTATCACGTGCTTAAACGGTGAAGGAAAACATCGTGAGGAAACCTGCATGCCTGAGAGATTTTCTTGACGGCGTGTGAAGTCTGCTAACCCGCAGTAGGCTAGCGTGGCGGACTATAGCCTAATCCCTCTCGTACTGAGAGGAGACCCGTGCCCAGCAGTGGGACAATGTATGGGTTAATGATGATGATGATGATGACTTGTCCCTCCTTAACTTTTTCAAAGGATTGGGCAAACGTATTGGATGTCTATATCTAACTACTGATATAAGGTTCATTCTGATATAGATGAGGACCTAAGCAAGTTGATAGTTATAGATCTACTCACTCATAAGCAGTCTACCATGAAAGTGTTCCAACTTCTAAGTAATAAGTGCAGTATCGTTTAAACGTGGTCGGAGTCCATTTTCCAGTTTCAAAGGAAGCACTAAGAGGGCCCAGCTATCTCGTTTATGGTACCTTATGGTACCGAAGTTGGACACTTATTAATCGTTACCGGATGCTTATAAATGATTTAGCATTCAATTACTGTACGAGAAATAATATAATGTATAGACACGTCTCCCTCTCTCCTACTAAGCTGTGCTGTGCCCAACAGGGTCCATAATTGATTCCTAGATTTAAGCCTACCATCTGTTTTATATATTTTTGTACATTATGGAATGCAATAAATGAATATGAATATGAATATGAGAATTACCTTCACTTAAATTGATAAATGTATGAAAGAATAATATGTGGGTAATATTACGTTTTTTTATAAGTATGATAGGCTAAATGTCAGAGGGAAAATAATAACAGATTATTATGACTTATAATTTGTTTTGTAAAAGATTGGCTATTTATTAGTTTTCTGAGCACAAAAAATATAAAAATATTTTAATGAAGCTTCACAGATTTTACAATTATTTTAAACTGAGAATTCAGTTGCATTTTTGTGTCTGTCTGTAGGTACTGACAAGTATCTAAGTTGTAATAGGGAAATACGTTGTGGAAACAACATTCCTGGTCAATAAATTTAAATACCAATCCAGTTTAGGAGTTTTTACGGGACTAGTTATAAACACTGCTAACTAACGACTTAACATTGCTCATTCAATTACTCCTTCCCTTTTTTAGGCTGCTTTCTTCTCAGTTTCCCTTCGGAAACATTTTCTATGTACGGTATGTTATTGTAAAGAAAACGTGCACGTGTTCTGTAAATTCCGGCCTCATGATTAAGTCTCCCAGTTTGGAAGACATCGGACAAAGAGCATTCCTAATGCTTTAGCATGAGACAGATGTATGGGAATGCGTTGTATGCAGCCACTATTTACATAAAATGCAATTAGAAACAGTTTTGTTGTCAATAGAATTAAAAGTGATGACTTTGTGTTTGAATTGAGAATTGAAATTGGAAGTTGGAATGCTTACTTCCACTTTAATCTGTGGCCTACCTAAATGTTTTTTTGATAGCCATTAAGGTATAAGTATATTAATGGACCATAGATGCCTGAAAACAAAAGGTTTATTATTTTTATATAATAAACCTTCCGGTTCAAGCATCTGTCGAAAAAAAAAAAATCATTAAATCGAATACTTTACTTTACTTTAGTAGATAGGCATTTTCAATTATTTTAAAAATATCTTCAAAGAAAACCCAATGTATATGAATGCTACATTCCTTAGTTACTTACTTCAGATAGTAATTGGTACATGTAACATTATTCTGATGATTCATAAAAATTGGTTATCATATAAACAAATTATAATAACAAAAGGTTATTATGTATTTATTCATATAGGTACCCTTATTTGAAAAAACAATGGGTGTCAAATGATGAATTTAAATTGGCACACAGTCTACTGAATTTTATTATAAATGTATCTAATAAAGAATAATATAGTTAGTTATATATATTAGTATAAGTAATTAAGATTGCATTTAAAAGCTGTTTATTGCCAGTCCAACCTTAGTTAAGATATTTATGTAATTAATGCCTTATTATTTTAAGTAGGTAGTTAATCTTAGTATTCAAGGTGCTGTTGGAATGATATGTAAATAATTATGTAAACATATTAAGCCAGGGTTTTTTTCCTGTTTACCTAATCATCGACCTATTGTAACATCGACAAATTATAATATATTGTATTAATGTTATAAAATATTCAGTCATACTCTTCATAATATTCATCATTTAGGATGCTACCCATTTAGGTTGATAATCAGCTACATGCTGTAGGCAGCTACGATATTAATTTCGTTTATAATCTTGCCACATAAAAATATTTTCTATGAAATATATAAATAAACAATTTAAAAATATATCATTCTTCAATAAAAAAAATGGAACGGTTATCAGCCAGTGTAAGGCTAGCCATACACGGTAAGACATCTGCCACTGAAGTAAATTGTTAATTACGCTGCTGTAATTCGCAGCTGCCTTGCCGTTAAAGCTAAATGTCAAACCTATAATCAATTCATTGCGAAGAACAACCAACAAGGCCGGACCGTTTAATCCTAGTAGACTTTTTAACGGATATGAGTAATGTGTTATGCTTGTAACCAATGTATCATATTGCTACCGATGCTGTTGAAAATATTTGACAACTTAAATACATTAGGTACTCATTCATAAACTTGCAAATTGCAAACATTTTTAGCTGTCATGTTTTCGTTCTTTACTGAATATTTTAGTTAAAATATGTACCTTTCCTTATACTCAGAGGCAAGGCAAGGTCAAATCATTGAAATTGACTTACTACAAAATGATTTGAATTAAAAACAAACGCCCTAAACACTTTCATACTCCACTGAATCAAAAAAAAAAGAAATTAACCGCTGGCACGTGGCTCTACTTTTTTAAGGCAAAAGCACGAAGCGTTATCAGCCATATGCCACCGACGCGTGCCCTATGAACGCCTCTGCGTTCAACCGACCGTATCTCGTTTATGCTGATAAACTTTTTTTATAACGCATCGTTCTTTTTTTGAAATTCTGCTAAACGAGGTACTTGACGTAACGTACCTATACAGTGAATTCTCGGAGAAAAACAGCGCGGGTGAGAATGTTAAACAGATTTGAACGCGTTTGAAATGCTAAATAAGCGCTTGGAGTGTCAATGTAACATTCACATGCTAAACCAATCTAATACTAGAATGTTGAAAGAATGGTTTTCTATCGATTTGCATCGTAAAACAAGGTGAACAGCACTGTCGTATCGTGCCGTTGTGATATTACGTATATCTAAAGTGACAATATAATATTATTATGAATAAGAATTTTTTGAATTTATATAAAATAAATGTTACGTTCCCTAAAAAATATCGAATTAGGTCCAGCTGTTTAGGAGGAGTTCGGTGATATACTGAAACAAGTACGGAATAAATTTTGATTGCTGATTACGTAAACAATACATATTTATTATGTCAACAATATAATTCATCATTACCGCGATTACATAATTCATTCGATACTTTCACTGGTTTTTTTTGCGATTGGGTGCGGAAGTCCCGACTCTAGTCTACAGTATCAACTTGGGAGCAGATGTCTTCGAACCGGTAAGTAACGTGTTTGGGGAACCCCTTGGTAGAGAGGGAGGGACGATCAAATCAATATACAGGCTGTGTCAAATATAAAATATTTATAGTTTTATGATGATATTTAATAAAGAGTGTTTATGTTGCAGTAAGTAAATATATTTATAGAAACTATATTGACTATCGGTATTTAGTTATTATTTAAAATCCTCTTTTCCTCTGGTTTATTCTCAGCTTGTTTCATTTTAAGTCCGATATCAATATTTGGACGGATCAATATTTCATGGCTTCCGACTGGTATTGATGGTGGTTAAAGTATATTTATGACAATCAGGATTCGCATGGTGGTTTAAGTAGCTTTTGGAGACACGGAGAAGAAATATCGAGCAGTTAAGAGTGATCATCATCCTTTCGCTGACCTCGATGAGTACCTCTTAATTTACAAAACGACTGACGCCGCGACAAACGCGATTGTCACTTAGTCAAAGAGCCACTTGCTACTGCAAGAATGTACCATTAAAATTCTAGTTACAAATATTATGCTAATTGATATTGCGAGATACTCGTTCACTGTTCGTATGGGTTGCGCAAGCGACTAACAATGGCAACAATCATGCGCTGAAAATGAATTATAATGTCACACACTCGTGAAATGGTGATTTGTTACACTTCACCATAGCACTGTGATCTATCATAGTATTCATAATAAAAAGCAAAGAAGTTATTGCATTTTTCAAAATTACAAACCATCTAAGTAATAGAGACTTCTTTTTTAAATCTTTTTGGTCTAAGATGTCAGTTCGCATGAACAAATTGTAAAGAAAACTGTAAAAATAATGCTTGCATAGATGGGAGGCTGCTGCGACTATAAATCCTTTTAGGGGTTGAAAATTCTACTCAAAATAGTTTTAGTTCCAGCTTCACATCTGTCTTTTCGTAAAAATAAATTACCTACTAAAACGCTACTTCAATTATACATGACCGACGAGTGCCTTTCTTGTACAACGCTTACATTTTGTGCCTACAGGTTACTAATGGGCAAGCGTGTAGCGTTTATCTCTCTCGGCCAATCAAACGTATTGGTAATTAATGACAGAAGATCAAGTAGCAAGATGTACTGCGCACCATTTAGTACTGTCACTGCTCGTTTTATTACTTTAACAATGTTCTTGTGATGCAGTGACACCGAGTTCCTGGTACCGCATCGCTAAGGAATACCATTATGTTGAGGACCTCCTTTAGGTATTTTTCCAAGTATATCGCGGTTTACATGGAGAGTTTTGGAAAAGAAAAGCACAAAAGTATTTCAGGTTATTAAATTTGAGATAAAATTATGTACTAAAAATGCCACAATAATTTGCGCGTGATCCTCAAGCTTGCCTTTTATCCCAGATTCACGCAAGTATGGGTGTATATTCTACTTTAGATTTCTTGACAAGTTTCTTTTAAAAAATGCGCGGTACAACCTCAGCCTTTTACCATCAAACTACCAATTTGCCTATACCTGATATATCTTATGATAATTGTTCCTGTCTGCATTTTCTATCCTTGATATATCTAGATGAGTTTTTGACAGTGTCCTTGACTTCGTTTTGCTAAAATCCTATTAACCTTGTAAGTCTTCCAATTTTATAATACGTACTTATCAAGACGCTACAGGCTTGGCAATTAAGTATGTCACAAAGCAATACTTAAGCTATTATTAACGATTGCCTTTATTTGACCCATAAACGTAAATTTATTTTAATTTCCATCCAAAGTTAATGGTGTATGAAAATTAAATACAAAACAAGTACATTATAGACGTAATTTAATCTGTATGTGAGTCATAAGGTAAGGAAATAAATGTAAGTTTATACAACCCATGATTAAAATTGAGGTAAATTGTTTAAACAAGTGTTAACTAATATAAATTTTATTGCTTTAAGAATCACGCTTTGCTGCTAAGGTAACGAATTTTTATTAGCTGCTTATAACAAGTAATAAACATTAATTAGCGTTGAATTGATTCAATGGAACTAATTAATTATTGTAGCAAGCTGCAGACTTATTTATATGACCAACATCTTTGTACATGAGAACCTGCAGGGTTAGTATTGGTACTTAAAAAAGTATACTTAAAAAAATAGAATTTTAAAAATCAAACACCTTGTATATCTGTGTGAATCGTTTTCCGAAGCGGTATGGGCGCCATCACCATCGCGACCCTTGCGCACACGCACAAAAAGTGCCAACACCTGGCCGTAACCATAGAGATCAAATCACTACATCGCTCGTAAACACATATCATTATCTTTCTACAAACATTCTAGCCTTTAAATTATAATACATAAAGTCCATTTTCCACGATTTTTTGATAAATAAAGCATAGAAAAGACGCTCAGGTTTTATCGATTATTCGTGTGAAGTATAACGGTTTTCTTTTGTAGATATTTTGACAGGTAAGCGTCACAAAAACGGCTATCAATCTACATAGTTATTCGCATCATAATCATGCGTTGTGCAATAGTAGTAGCATTTTTATTTTCTAGTCTTTATATATCAATGTACTGAATTACGTCAATAGCCTATCGTGTTTCCAATCGACACGTTTTGTTTTTGTACAATCACTGCAATTAAAAGCCAAACCATATTGCACCGTAAATAATAATTTTAAAAAGTAACGTACTTCTAATGAATTTCGAACATTATAAACAAAATAGATATCAAAAATCATAAAAATTCGTTAAGGCCACAAAAAATAAGCACGTCAAAAGAATTCCCGTTCAATTTCAAATTTGGAGCACAGGACGGGACGCGCATGCGCGTGCCATACTGCGCGGCAGAGCGTGGCGTATGGGAGCAGATGACACGCGACCGTTACACCAGGTGCACGTGCCAGCATATTTTTCACATCGGAATTTATGGACTGTACTCATAACTAGTGGGTGCGAAAAATAAGAGATGGTTTAAAACTCGTTAGAAGAGTAAACATTTAATCGTTCCACGATTAAAATCCCTTTTTTGGATAAAGATTAAAAAAAAGAGTAAAAACTTACTGGAGACACCACTAAACCATAAAAAACTATAGGTTTTCTTGATGGTTTCGGAATATGTTTGTTTGTAGGAGATTTGCGTCGTAAAAAGTAAAATGTATGAGCAAGGTTAAGGTTGCGTTACAGATACCCTACACAGGTCATTTGCTCAAATTGAATTGCGAAGTGTTCGGAACTCTGAAGTTCTACATTCACCAAGTTAAAAGGTATGACCTATCCTTGGCTTCCATTCGTAGAAAGGAACTATTTATTTCCTTGCTCGCATAGCAGATGATCTGATTAAATCAAATAAAATCCGTTTAAAACTTGCAAATAAAGACTTGCTTGTAAAGCTTCTTGAGCTCGAGAAAGTACGTAATGTTGAAGATAATACCAACAATGCAAATGGAAAAATGGAAATTGTCTTAATTATAAGATGCTTTATGATGACTTTGACCCTATTATTTGAAAAAATACATAAATTATGCAGGTGTTAGAAAAGAAGGTAAAAACCGAAGACATAAGAACTTATACTTTTTCTATGGTATCGACTGATGCTATACAATCAGCGAGCAGACAACCGAGAGTGCGTCAGAAAATTATTTATTGTCACTCGTGGAAGCTCTTATGAGTATACTTGTGTAATATCTCCTTATCATAAGGTAAGAATAAAAACTAGAGCCAAAGAACTAAATAAGGTCTATTTGGAGCACTGTCGTGAGTTTGAGTTTGAGCAAGCATATACAAAGGCTAATATATTTTTAAATATGAAATGTAATGATAATGTTATCCGCAAAACGTCGACGCGTGTAATGGAGCGCAGTAAATACGCTACGGTATACTCAATTACTCAGAAAAACTCAGTCATGCTTTCCCCTGACCGCTTCCAATTATTATAAATATTATATCAGTTTTTAAAGAAAAAAATACATACTTAGACGAAGATTCCTTGTTTTTATGCGGTGTTATAGCTACAGTTTTTTTGGAAAACACCGTTGTAATTGTTAAGATTCCAGTTCCGTTCTTGTATTTTTTTTACTTGAAAATCAGTTGTACTTTTAGATAAGGTTTTAAAAAATTGATGAGTCTTCTATAGGTAAGAATTTGTGATAAAACAAAACCATACAATTGGTATCAAAAAGGTACAGTTTTAACAACAATCGAAAATTAGAAAGTAGGCCTTTAACCTTAATAATTATGGTCTCTCTCATAGGTACCTACACGATTGATACTCAATATATGGTTACTATGAATACTATTAGTAAATCATTTCTGGTACCCCAACATATTCACTTGGTAAATGAGAATGTCCTTCTCTTGATGGCTGATGATTCTATTCATGCAAAATCGATCCTTACAATTCAGTTTCTCCGTATACCCACGAAAATCCTTACACCGTTGATAAAAATAATTCAAAGTCAACCCATTGAATCATTCATTGTTCGCATTGAAGTCTACCGGTGGAAATGGAGGAAGCTGACAGCCGTATCGTACATCGTGAAGGCCCATTGATAACTTCAAGGTGTCACCTTTACTGTCACTATTTAGGTCGATTGATAAAATTATTCAATGTCAGACGAAAATAATTATGTATCAGTCTATTCCGTATAAGTAAATAAAAATTTAAATAACGTTCCGAAAAACATTAGTTATTATTTTTGCCAATGTCGACGACATTTCTAGTAAAACAAAAAGGCCTACCACCCTTAAAGGTAATAAAAAAATAAATTAAATCACACTGTCTGCCAATCGAATCGTTCCTAGACTCAAAGTCTAGGAAGCAGCTTGAACAGCATTATAATCATATAATATAAAATATATAAAAGACATTCAAAGATTTATGCTGCTTTTGATCCTGCAGGAATACGTACCAGATCCTTTTATCGCCTGTAATGATCACAGGAGGGACGAGTTCGTTAGCGTTCTACCTATATACACAATACAATCTTAAATCACGCCAATATCGCAGTAATATAATGCGACTGGTTATTGCAGTCAGAAGTAAAAGGGAAAACATAATTGTTTAATTTTTTAGCTATCCAAATTTAACACTAGAAAATATACCTACCTACTCAGCTCCATTTTCGAATTTTGTTCGTATCCCAACAATAGGGGTACCAACACATGTAGGTGTATCGGTTAATATTCGTTATCCCGCATTTCCGAACGAATTTAAAATATACATTTGAATTACTTTGAATGGCCACCTTTATATTTGAAACCTCTTTGATATAAAAGAAACATTATTATTCACGGTTTAATAAAAGTTATAAGATTGAGTCTGAGTTTCTACTCTTTGTAATAAGCAGTTATTAATATTGTTCTTTCTTACAAATAAAGTAGTCTAGTTTCTTTCTTTCAACTTTTAACCGATTACTGTTATGAGTATGTACATACACTTCAATCGTGTGACGAAATTATTATGTAGGTTTAAAACATATTTCAAACAGGGTCTTCATAACTTGTTAATACTTAACGACTTTGTATTAATTATCGTAATCAGTTTTAAACCGAGTCATAGTGCTTCGCAATGAGGATTAGAGCTTATATGCTAATTGTTAGCACAGTAGATAATATACGTGGCATAGACATAGTTACATAACAATGTATTATTTGTATTCATTATCTATTGATGGTTTTCTTTCTTCCCTTACCGTCTTTGATTATATATTTGTATATTATCAAAGCTTACGTTATAAAATGAAGCTTAAATATAAATAGTCTGCAATATTGTGTTATTTTGGGTAAACCGTACTCTCGAACTTTTGATAATTCGGCCCGTGCAGATGTTTTGCTTTACCGTTAAAGCAAGCAATTATAAATTTTTAATTCCGCACTAACGCTATTTTTGATATTTTACCTTTTGTTGAGGTCCTTATTTCTCTCTGCAAGAAAAAAGTTAACAAACATGCTGCTGAAAATATCCAATAATTGCTCTCACTGGGAACTAGAACTTCACGCTCAGCAGCCGCGCTCGCGACGTCTTTACTAATAGGCAGTTCGTAATAGACAGATTGATAGATACATATAGGTACCTAGCAAATAAATATGTTATGTTCACATTATGACATGATGGCAATACCTGAAGTTGCGCCATGGTAACACTCCTACCGTGTATACCCATTACCTACTACTTATGTAACATATTTACTGATGTGGTAGACATTGTTATTTATTTATCACTTGACTATTATTTGTTTAATGGGTTATGTATTTGTTTAAATCGTAGGAATCATCATGAAATAGTGTGACTCAATTTTATCGATATCGAATCACAGAAGAAATAACTAATAAAATAAATAACCGTTTCACAGAAGCAGAATGAATATACTTATGTTATCTTGCCACACCAAATAATTATAGAAACATTACCTAATTTAAATTTAATTATATATAATTAGAAAATTCCAAGATGACTCTCTCAGCATATTAAAATTATGTAAATTTATTCCAATTAATAAAGGTGAAGCCGATTACCGGTTATGGAATTTTATAGATATGGGTAAATACATTGGTATTACCATACTGCGCAAATAATGAGTCAATTGAAGGAAATACTTGTTACAATCGGTTAACGAGTTGTCACTTTATGTTATGCTGGGACCTTTAGACCTAACGTGCAATCGACGCGTGCGCAAACGAGGCTACTTGGGATCGCTAAATGTTGCCAAGATTAGTAAAATATCTTAGCATTAGAAGGTACTGTCATTCTACAGCAGGGTTACAGATCTAAGGACAGGTGATGTAAAAAATAGACGAGGTTCTTAAAAATGACTTAGCTAAGACTATGCTAAAACAAAAATATATTATTGTAAGACCCATTCTACCTACCATTTTCAACAAATAAATTATTTGAATAAGATGTTTCTCTGTGGAGTCCAGACTCCTGGCTGCTCCGTTCAATAAAAAAAAAGACATTTGTTGTTTTATTTGTTTCTAGGTTGATATCAGGTAATCTTGTTAATAATCTTGTCCGGATATGAAGTCTTGAATAATATATTGAAGCAGTATACACTTATAGCTTTTAAACAGATTGGTACCGAATGATTTACTTTATATATTTTTATGATACAAGATTGAGGAAGAAGACCCTGGAAGTTGAACAGTAACCTTATAGTTACCCTTCACTCTACGGTCACTTACTTTACACAAGCATTTTAGGACTCCATTAAGTTTCAAATCCTAGGTTAGGTTGCCGAATTTAAAATCGCTCTTGTAAAAACATTGTCTGAAGAAATCACACTAGACAATACTGTAATATACAGTTTAAAAGTAATAAAAAGTCTATCGACTGACTAACACCGACTGTGTGTTTAGTTGCAATGTTAGAGTAGACTAATGAATCAGATAGCTAGTTGAGTCAGGCGACCGCAAACCGTGGCATACTTAACATAAGCTGAGATGCCGACAAAATGTACATTGTTTTATATTACTATCACCGCAAATTATAAACATGTTGCAGGCCAACTTGGACATAACATCAAATGGAAACTTCAAATAACCTTATCTTAGACAGAACAGAGGTTTTGCCGCATGGTGTTACGAATGTTGTATTCAATGATTCATCGTACCGTGACAAATCTTAGTAAGCTTTGAAGCAAGGCTCAATACCAAGAGAGTTATTATTTATGTTCGCAAGGCAAATCGAAGGGGAGAAATCACAGTGATGTGTGAACGCCCTTGCATTCTGTGCACAATAGCCTCTGCAACGGTTTTTAACATCTGCCGACCGACCCCGGCGCAGACTCTCGTGATATGCCATCATTATTATTATTATTTCAAAAGCACGCGTCATACCACCTTGGACTATGTTTTACCACTTTTTTTCTTCAACTATTGTAAACTATCAACAATAGGCGTACCAAATTCCCATGACTATCAAACAAAAACAAAACAAACTTAACATACGAGATAATTTGACCTCGAACGGCACCGGGCGTCACGCACCGTGGGCACGCACCTTCGATCCTGCTCATAATGGACCAAGACATTACGTCACTGACACCGATCATTAAACGCACCACCTTAGACACGCTGTTCCCACGAGTCATTTACCTATCGATTTTTTCCTTTTTCAGGATGTCCAATTTTCAACGAACGCGCAGCAAAGTATGGTGGGGTGATTCACCGCCGAACGTAGGAAGTCCGGTAGCGCAGCCCGAGTGGAACAGAAACAATCGTGCACGAAACGATCCTGAGTGGGAACCCCAACTACCTCACTGGATAGCTAACCAGCCTGATGAACCGCAAAACAATAGCGTCGATGAGATCGCGCAACCCATACAGATAAACCAATGGCCTCTGCGCCACGGCAGCCCTGGTAGCCACAAGAGCCAAGATTCTGGTTTCTCGGATTCAGACAGCTCCCCGCCCCCCTCACAGTACTATCAGTGTCCGGAGGCTACCGATAATAACAAATCGTCAAGTAGCAGCGATTCAAACAACAATCAAAATATTACTGTGAAACAAGTGGCAGATTTCCAAAACACGTCGCAAATTAATGATGCCAACAATGTGAGGATGCCTGACAACGTCAGTTGCGGTATGCCGACACCGAAGCCACGACTCCGGAGCAGCAGTGTTATACAGACGCCATACGACTTGCAGAAGTATTGCGAAATACATCAAGACGAAGAACACATGGAACTGTTAAAGGATAAAGACTCAGAAAATGTACCTAAAATAGAACAAAAATATCCAACTCCGAAGAATATAAACAATGAAAAGGCGAATAAAGAAAATTCGAAAAATATTTTAAATAATAACTTGAACAGTAAACCTAAGGTTAAAACTGATAACAAAGTAGATATTAAAGTTTCATCTCCCAGTAACATTAGTAACAAAGAGAATAACATAACAAATAAGAGTGCAATACAAAAAGATACCAAAGACGTACCAGTTAAAAATATTAATGTTATAAGTCCCTCGAAAAAGTATCCGGTGAAGAAGTCATTCATATCAAGTACAGAAAGCGATAGCACCAAAGTTATTAAAGTAGCTAAAGTAAAGGATTTGGAAACTAGTAAAAATAAGTCTGATGAGAGTTTAGAATATTTGAAGCTAGAGGATAACAACCAAATAGCAGTGAACAATCAGCCAAGAGTTCGGACACCAATATCAAACATATCCTACGTACCGACAGAGAGAACTTCTGCGACAAAAGTAGAGTACATACGAAGCTTGTCCAATGAGGACAACACCCCAATATCAACAACTCCTAAATTCCAAAGAAATAGGCTAAACAAATCGCTGAACTTTGAAGCGCAGAGGTTAGACCAGCAAATCTTAGATATCCAGGAAGGCTTTCATTCATTAGGATACATAGATGAAGAAGCTTTACCAAACAATGAAATATCTAACGAAAATGAACAAATACACAAACCTGCTAAAGCCATACTTGGAAAGAATATTATGGACAGTCTCCATTTGAAACCTAATAAGAAAGCAGGACCTAAAGCTAAGCAGCGTATGGCTACTAAAGCAGACAGAACGAAGGATTTGTTTAGAATATTTCCCAAAAAGGAAAAGCCCGGTGTTGTCGACAGTCACGCTGGTGGTCATTTAACTGGAAGTCGAGTACCATCTCTTGGTCTACCAAGAGCTAAAGAACAAGATTCTTGGGTAATAGTTGCACATCCTGAAGAAATGCTGATACCGCATTACAACGAAAGGCTTGTTGCTACTGAGAGCGAATTAAACCTAACAGCAAAAGGCAAACCTGAAGAAGATTACCTCAAGAATGAACGAATCTCTCCTCCACCACAGTTTCAGGACAAACAAAAAACACCGTATGAAACGGATTCTAACACGAATAAGAATTTAACACACGATTCTAAAAGGGAGAAGTTAAAAGGAGAGATGGATTTTGTGGATGTCCAGCTAAACCTGGCATGTACATCGACGCCGAAGATGTTGACTCCTCACGAGTTCATGGACATTCCAAAGAGCGATCGTAAAAGTACACGGAGAGTCAATCTGGCGGAAAACTTTAATAGTGGGTAAGTGTGCTTTATATGTATACAATGTAATTTGATCTATTTTACGTTTGCAATACTATTCTAGAGGATTTTATTAAATTATGATGCTATCGTTACTTACGAAGGTTTTTAGTAGGCACGAATCGCTTGTGATTTTCAATAGGGAATCTGATCTGTCAACAACAATAAAAATGGCTGCGATTTTCATTATTAAATTTACATTATTCCTTTATTTCCTGTATAGTTTTTTAATTTAACAAGTGCCGTTATATTTAAAAGTCCTTTGTCTTATATGTAACAGTAATAATAATTGACCTAAATAAAACAATTAAGTACATTTATGTAATTCAATATCCAATGTCAACTAATTTTAAAAGGTTAACCACTTAAAAACCTTTAACTTCGTACATTATTGGATGAGTAACATCCTCTTCGCAAACATTTTAATGACCTGTAAACAGTTTTCGCATTTACCTTACTAGGGCTTGCATTGCAATCTTTTTATAATGATCAAATGTTTTAATTATTTGAAATAAAAAAAAAATAGAGTTTAGTTTATTTATACTGTTATAAGCTAGAAAGTACCTTCTTTAAACATTTGCGATATCATTATTTTTTCAAATGAATATATTCTTATTGTATGTCTACTGAAATGATTCCATCACAACTAAGGCAAATCACTCGACTTTATAATCAAAATATGCTTCGCAAAAAAGATTTTCTTGTTTCACCTATCTTTTGTTTTCATCTCAAAATTGTTGCATGACCATTCATCCATAATCTAATTCATCATAATTGCTTAACAGCAATTTCCATTCCAGAATAGTACTGAATAACCAAAACGAAATTCTCTACCGGGAGCGATCAATTGATCAGACTTGCCTAGAAAGGCTCTGTGATAGAAAGCCAGAACCCGTACAATACTGGCTGTGCGACCTAGTAGGGTCGTGTGAAAATGAATGCATGACCACACTGCAAAGCAAGCCACTGGGTGCTGAGATGAAAGCCCTGGTGTCTGCCAGCTCAGCCACCATCACTGGGAACATAAAGAAGGTGCAGACACACGGACAGATCATTGTGCATCAGTATAGTGATGTTCTGAGGTAAGAATTATTTGATAGTGGTCTTATATTGGGTAATTTGAATAACGCAATTTTAAGCCATCAAAAAACGGACATTGATATATTATACAAATTAACTTAAAAACAATAAAAAGTACGACATTTGGGATACATTTATGCAGCCACAAATTAATAATTATAGGGTATGTATCATATATTATGTATTAAGCAATAAAAACGAATAATGTATTCAAATAATTAAGTTATCAAGCATCAAGACCGATTAAATTACAACTCATATTAATATTTTAATAATGATAAAAAATATTCATTGTCAGAAATTATTAAATATTTGATTTGGACCCATTTATTAATACTAGTTTTGATGTCGCTGTCGACGTAACTGTCCCAGTAAAAAAAAAAACAATCCACATTACCATTTCACCTACATCCATACTTGCGGAAACAACTACTTATTTTTCACAACAACAATTACCATATTGAATACGTGATGTAGTTATGTGCTTAGAAAATACTTTCACACAATTTACAGGCAAATCGAATCGGGAAAATCAAGCGAAGAACAAATCTGTTTGTTGGTTGCAAACATCAATGAGTTCGTACTAGCTCATAGCATTACATTGAACACCAAGCCCCCGGGAGAAACGCCAGAGAGATGGGACAAGATCAAGAAATCTCTACAGCTTTATTTACAGAAGCTGATAGATGTGGGGGAAGATGTGAAGGTAGAATTGAATGAGAGTAATCCAGAATGGAGTTTGGTGACGAAACATCTGGACACATTGATCGATATCTTCTTGGAGACGACTAAAGCTGTGCTTGTGCAACAGATGAAGGTAATTTTTTTATTGTTTGCTTCTCAGATTTAAGCAGATTTTATCACGATATTTTTCACCACGGTTAGAACAAGTGATACCTAATAACATTTGGAGAGAAAATGCATGATTACTTTATAATGAAAGGTGTTAAATAAAGTGCCGTATTTCTTCATTCACACACTATCTCAAATTCAAGTTACCAAATATTCGGAGAGTAACTTTAACTTATGTAAATGTTTATGTTTAAAAATCTGATATTGAATATCTAGATTTTTTCACACAATCTCACAATACATTTCCGATTCCCATAGACGCTGGTGTCAATCGTCGAAGAGCCGCCATCAGACATGATTCTCAAGAGCACTCTAACTTCAATAGGGCACTTGGCAATGTTGAGCAATTCAACAGAAAGTTCCTTACATGAGAAGTGCACTAAAATAATGAAGAACATCACAGAGCTGCCATTTGTGGACTGCGCTGTGCCCAGAGCGTTGTTGACGGCGATTATCGAGTCTAACAAGAGCTCTATAAAGGCTCTGTCGTTACGTGCGCTTGCGACGGTGTGTGTCACGGGGGATGCAGTTAAACAATTTGAAGAGGTAAGAGTTTTTTCTGCACTTGTTTTTAATATCTTAACTCCCTCAACTACACTTACTGCATTTTAACCAAAGTTGAAAAAAATATGAAAAATAGGTAAGTACTTATTTAGATAATTTATCTCCATCGAGAGTATGTAATATTTTAGTCTTTATTTATTAACTACGTGTACGAGACTTCGTTTCGTTAATTAATATCCAGGATACCTAAAAAAATGCAAATTACATAAATATACAATTTGGTTCGATCGTTCCTCGATTCGAATAGTCGATTACAACTTGTATGGGTAGTAATTATTTGCGTAACTAGTAAGTTTGGTAAGTCGCATTAAATAAATAAATTCTTGTATAAACCCTCATTTGATCCCAGTAGTCGGGAAAAGGACTGTCCTAGCTTAGTCCAGGATACAATCGGACATATAGGCCAGGCTAGCTACAGAGTCGGTACGACGTAACGCTAGTCGTGAACAAGGCCAAAAGACGCGACGTTGAAAATTATTCCAACCGCGGTAATATGATAACCTTTAGCCGGGACTGTAAAGTACCTAAATGATCCTATTTTCTCCAGGGAGGTGGCATCGAAATTCTGTCAGACATCCTGTCAGACCGGTCGAACCCTGAGCCTCAGATGCGAGAAGCGATCACCGTCCTCACTCAAATCACCGCGCCGTGGCTGAGGGGACACTACGACTTGACGCAGCTCCATCTATACCTCGACAACATTATCGATAAACTTACAGGTAAGACTAAGGATTAACTGCCTCATTACTTCATTAGTCTAGTGGTTCTAAGCATGGCTGCTATGCTAGAGATCTTGATCGATTTCTAGGTCGAACAAAGTGTTATTGGGTTTTTCTATGAAATTCTCAGTAGCAGCTCGGAGTTTGGATATGTGCCCGGTGAATGGCAGTAGGCTCGCCCACTATTACATAGGACCTAAAACATACCGTCAAAATGTGGGTGGAAGCACATTAATTACACCTCTGCCTAACCCTTCGGGGAATACAGGCGTGATGGTATGTATGTATTTTGTATTTTTTCATAACTGTATTCTCAAAATGTTTGGTTCAGTCTTACTGAGCGATAGATATCCTACACAAAATATACTTGTAATACAATGTCGAATGTATATTGTGAAGTCGATAATAGTCAATATAGAGTGAGGCAGTAGGCTAGCAAGGTTTTTTATGTATGTTTTATATACTACGAGTATTGAAGTGGAAAATTGATTTAGTTTTTATAGTAGGTACAAAGTTCTTATTGGATTCTGGATAGTTTTTTTCGATTCTTAGGCTCGCACTTTTTGTAGTGTACCTACTTAGTGTAACCCAATGTAATATGGGGCGAGCCTATTGCCATTAACCGAGCACAAACCCATACTCCAAGCTGCTACTGAGAATTTCATAGAAAACCCAAACACTTTGCTCGACCTGGGGATCGAACCCAGGACCTCTAGCTTAGGACCACTAGACTAATTAGGCGGTCTCATTAGTCATCGTAGGAGATTTAGGTGTAAATTGTAATTTTTCGCAGAATCGACTATTTTACACCAAAAACTTCGACGATACGGGTTTTTTAAGCAAAAGTTATAATTCTCAATTGTAAATAAGTTATTGTTGATGTCGCAATTTCTACTGCCATGTACCTAGAATGTGTTATAGCCGAAAAATTTGCGAAAACCCAAGAAAAAATTGAATTTCGCGCTCAACCCCGACGCTTCAGCCTTAAACGGAACAAACATTTCACAATTATATTATTTGTCTAGGTATTCTTTCACGCACGGATTGCTGTCAGCTACTTTTGCTGTGTACTGCCTGCCTCGTGAACCTCGTACGAGAGCTGGAGCTGGAGCGCAAGGATGAGGACACCAGCACCAAGTCTGACATAGTGGAAGTCATCACCAAACACAGGACGGTCGAGCGGCTGCTGGAAGCTGTCAAACAACGGGGGCCAAACATCTCCGTGTTCTTGCAAGTAAGTCATAATAATGTATTATGGAACAAATTATCAAGTTTATTTTGTAGTTTATTTTGAATAGGTACTTTTTATTTTATAAAATTGAGACAAAGAGCAAATGTTATTATCAGTTTTTCCCGACACTTCAATGCAATGCTTAAACCTTTTTGGGTGCTGAAAATCTTTATGGATCGTCTGCCACCTGGGGAGGTGTGTGTACTAATGGATGTACTAATGTACATCCGCATTTCGCCGATATGTTTAGGTCCCATTATAGGGGGCGAGCATATTGTCATTAACCGGGCACCAATCCAGACTCTTAGCTGCTACCTACTCTTTGCTCGCTCTTTACGACACATTGCTCGACCTGGGGATCGAACCCTGGGCCTCCAGCGTAGCAGTCGCGCTAAGGACCGATAGACTAATGAGGCAGTAATGCAACAGTCCTGACAGAAATAAAAGTAAAGACAGGTTAAGCTACTTACATAAAATCTACATTAGCTTAAGATCCTATTAATCCAAAATTTATAATTTATACCAAAATCTTCTACGATCACGAATTCCAAGCAAACATTTAAGTACTGAATTGTGAATAAGTTATCGTTGTTGTTGCAATTTCAACTGCCTGACCTTACCTACAATATGTTACAATACGTAAAATTTGCGAAAAACCAAAAAATATTCGAATTTTGCGCCCAAGGAGAGACGATCCACCATTGCGCAAACAACAATTAAGAAATAAATTAAACAACTTAATTACCAACTTGGCTACAAGTCAACCTACACAAATCCAGTTTGCTGATCTCGCATTGTATTGGCTTCCCATACAAAGTGTAAACATAACATAACTTACCATTACGCATGTATTCCCCGAAGGGTTAGGCAGAGGTGTACTTAATGTACACCCACAGTTCGCCGGTATGTTAAGGTCCCATGTAATAGGGGGCGAGTCTATTGCCATTCACCGGGCACAAATCCAGACTCCGAGCTGCTACTGAGAATTTCATAGAAAAATTCAATAACACTGCTCGACCTGGGGATCGAACCCAAGGCCTCTAGCGTCGCAGTCGCGATTGTGACTTCTAGGCAGTCAGTGTAAACTGGTTTTATATAGCTTGATGTCGCCGTGCGTACCACATCATAACAATACGTTGCATTTACTAGGAACAAACAGCGTCTCTGCTGGCGTCCCTGTCCCGCATCCCGCGCTGCATCCTGCTCCTGTCGCGCATCGCGTCGTGTTGCGTGGCGCTCGTGTGCTTCACACGCGCATCGCCCGCCGGATGCGCACGCGCCGCCGAGATGCGCGCGCAGGCCAGGCTACACTGTCATGCTGCTGAAGCTATCTCCAGGTAAATTTAATTTCTAGGTGTTGCAATTTACGATTGTGCGTCAAATAACTTCTAAGAGCACTGATATAGGTACCTAGAGCTCAAAATAAAATAAATCACGCTCATTCCTAAAATGGAACTAGGTAATAGGAAAAGGCTGCCAACCATATGACGTAACGGAGGACATTGACGGGCACTCAATTTGTACCCCCGTCCTCTCGACCCAAGCATCTTACATCAACCAGACACTTGGCAAAAATGGCTAACCATACTGATTCTATCGTAGACAAATGCTTCTTTTACATTAAGGAGAGAAGAGGTGGCCGTTCCTCCCCACAGCTTATTTAAGCCATCACAAAAAAAAAATCAATCATCCTACTCATAGCCTAATCCAGTTTAGGTAGACTTTGCAGCTACTAACGAAACAAACGAAAATCAAAATTTTCAATACTCGATCGACAATATCTAACCAGTTCTATTCGTCCACAGGCTCTCAGTAATACCGGACGTGGCCCTCCAAATAGTGCATCTGGAAGGCGTTCCTCTCCTTACCAAGTTGGTAAGGCTGCAGCGAACGCGGCCAACCCTCGACACTAACCCAGACCAGACTCTGATACACTGCCTGAAAGCACTCAGGACGATACACAAACATCACCCGGAAGCCTTCGATGATGAGAAGGATGTTGAAGAGATGATCAGACCACATCTAATGGAGTCGCTGATGTTGTTCTCTGCGAAGAAAGAGAGCTACGTCTAAATCGACCGTGTTGTCGATTTTGGACCTGCATGGATTAGAATGGAAAAATACAGAATTTGAACCAATAAAAATTTTCTAACGAATTCAGAAGTGAATAGAAAATTTAGTTAAAACAACATATTGGTTGAAAGATATTTTAAACAATAACAAAATTTATCCAATCCAGACAGATGATAATTAAATAGATAGTAATCGATAAGTTTTATGCATGTGGCTAGAACATTCTAGATATTTCCATTTTACTTTTTAATGAGTTATATTAACGTAGCTCGAATATAGTTCTTAGAGACTGAACTTATTATAGAAAATATTTATGACTTAATAAATTGTTTGAGAATTCGAGATCTTGTCAATAATCGATTAGATAAATTAATTGGACTTAGATTAATGGATTATAAAATAGACTGTTTATCGTTTTGAAATCGATTAAACTGTAAATAAATTTGATTTATCGTTCATGACTATGAACTTCACGGATTTAAATGTTATCGAAAAAAAAATATTATTTACAACTTCTTTGGCATAAGCATTGGTTTTATTTACTGGGATTATTAAGTTTAAATATCATATGATGTTCAACGCTTATTATAATATGTTTATATAATAATCATTGCATTTGTATATGTAAAGTATAGGCAAATACTAAAAATATGATTTAAACCCATTAAAAACTTTGAAATGTATTTTTTAACATATTTAATTAATATTTTATAGACTCAAATAATATTGAACTTAATAATAAGGTGTTCAAAACTAATTCCCTATGTGTTGATTAGAAATCTCGGAAGTAAATGTATAACCATTTATATGTCTATTTCAAAATTTTCACGATATTGATACAAGAAGAGGGGGATTTCTGGCTTTACAAAATATGGTGTTGTACTTATTGCCATACATTCCAGTCGGAAAAGTGTTGCTGTATATAAAATTTTACTACTTAAATTAGTACTGAAGTACATAATTGGCTTTGTAAATAGCGTGATTGTACATCTACTTATTCTTAATACTATTTATATCCTGAATACTTAGTTTAGTCCAGAGGCCATATACCTACTTTCGTGAAATTACTTTAACTAGTCCTAATATTTTTTAGCTTTACGTAAAGGCATTATTTTTAATTACTTAGCACTTATGAATCTCGTGATACAAAACAAAGGCAAGATTATAATTGGAAGAATATAGGCCTACTTCGCACTATCGTTTTTAACGTAAACGTCTGTAAAATACGCAAATATTGCGTTTAAGTTAGCCATTTTTATAGTAATTGTGTCAAAACGCTACAAACTATAGTGCGAAGGCCTAGCCTAGGCATAGCCTCGTCCATACTTGGGCACGTTTTTGGTTCTATCATAATCATATTGATACATTTTATTGCATTTTTTTGTAAAAACGGATTTAATACATTCTGTGCCCTTCTATGGACGTGGCTTTGAGGATAACTTCATACGAAAACCTGGTAGAATAAACCATCACATCAAAATATTTTCTGGATCTTTATACCCCTGTAATCCAAACGCTTATAACTGCGAATTTCCTATATAGACACCAAAAATACTGCCCGCTCTAGGACCATCTGGCAGTTTAACTTTAGGCTTCTAGAACATTCTTTTTCACTGTTCTAGAACATTCTTTTTGCGTTTGTCTGTTCTAGAACTTTCTTTTAGCTTTTATACTTTGTACCATTATTTCCCTTTTCTGGTTTATCCTATTCATAATTACGGTCTTTATTTTGTATTACGATTGTTCATTTCTTTACTATTGTATTTACCAGTTCACGTCACATGACAACACGTAAGTAGTATTTAATTCGAAACCACCTTAACTTTGTTGTAAACTAGACATAGCTAGTGATATACGGTGAGATATATTGACAGTTAAACTCTTTTCGACCTTATGAACTTAATTATAAGGTTGGAAAGAGGTCAACTTCCAAGATTGACGATTGTACCTACTTTATACATGTATACGCAATGTTTGTAAAGAAATTACGATATGCGGCGCCCGCCACTGTTATATTATGTTTATAATAAAGTATATTATCCATTGAATTTTGGTTTTTATTTGTAAGGTTTTAGAATACATTATTTATGTGGTTTTGAGCAGAGCCTCGAATCAGTTAGCTCGACTCTGTTATGGTCGACTTAATATTGGGAATATATTAATTGTGAATAAGCACCCCTTTTCTCCGACATAGACATAAAATACCTAAACGCATAAGAAGAATCTGTAGTCTGAAATCTTTAATTATCATAATATTAATTAACTAATAGCAGAATTAATAATATATTTTCAACATGATTACATTAAATAAATTCCTAAAACAAGATAAAATCATTAACCAGTTCTGGCTTTAGGCTTGTTGTACTCTTGGGCCATCCCCGGCGGCTTGATATTCCACATGGTATATGATTTGGGGGTCCTTATCACATGTACCATCAATAGGACCAATCCTACAAACATTAATAGTAACAGCGCCTGAAATAAAATTATATGAATCAATACTATGTTTAGCAATTTTGCTTTCAAATTCTTTTCGTGTGTTTAAGAACTTTGAACTATACGATTTTATTTGTTTTGGCGTGCATCCTACCTAAAATTTCAAAGACTAAGTGGAAGAAAACTGAAGAGTTTTCTTTTTCAATCAGAATCCGTCTAATGGTTACTACCAAGCTAGCGGGTTCATACCAAGCCACGGTATAAACTAGCTGTGCCCCACGGCTTCACCTGTCAGCTAGGTAGCATGTGTACGTGTGCGTAATGTGTAATGCTGGCGCCAGTCCTGCAGACAAGCCAGCGTTGGCCTGGCCCCTCTTGTTTAGACGATGCCTTTCATTGCGGGGTATGCGAGCGGAGGTCACTGGCTTGAAAAATAGCAGGTGCTCTATTCTCGCCAGCGCTGGCTTGGCTTGAAAAACTGTTTACACAAGGCAAATAACAAGCCAGCGATGGCGTCGTGTAAATTAGGCTTAATGCTTAAACTTGGCACTTTTCACCCTCGGCGTTGGCATATTCAGATAATGTCTTGTTAAGCTATACCTATATAACCAATCGTACATACCTCATCGATGAGCAACGAACGTAGCATATAAACCAGGACAAAAGTCAACAACAAAATTGAAAGAAGTAAGAATTTATTCATCGTCAGAAACAAATATTTATTATAGGCTTTAAACTTATTTGCCATTTCGGTGAGACACATTTTTAGATGATTATGGTTTTAAATATCACAGTGAAATATAATTAATTCTTTGATTTTATTAAATAACGTTTAAAATTCGAAAAAGTGCACTGATGTCAACTCAGAAGAATATTAGAGCATTATTATTCTGAGGCTGACAATCAGAAAGACATTCCTTGGATAAACTATTGAAAGAGGACAACCTCTTTCTAGTAAGCGGCCAGTAACTAATTCATTAAAACTTCTGCAAAAAAAACGTTATTATTTTACATCACAATCTGCTAGACTTTTCAACCAAACGTTTTTGTACTTAGTTGTGAATCTATATAAATATTTGACTGCCTCAATGGTCCCAAGCGCGACTGCTATGCTAGAGCTCCTGGGCTTGATTCCCAGGTCGAGTAAAGTTTTATAAGTTTTTCTGTGATAAAATTCTCAGTAGCAGCACAGTCTGGATTTGTGCACGGTTAATGGCAATAGGCTCGCCCCCTATTACATGGGACCTAAACATACCGGCGAAGTTTGGGTGTACAGTCGCCAGCACATCAGCTTATACAAAACTGTCAAATTACTCCAAATGCTAAGTTTAAAATAACTTAAAGTGTTGTCGATTAAGTTCATAAACAACTGAGAAAATTAGACATTTTGTGGTAGCTTGATGTGCTGGCCACCATACATAAGTACACTTTTGACTAAGCCTTCGGGGAATACAGGCGTGATGGTAAATATAAATACCGAAAAAATAAATACCTATATAAAAAATCATTCTCGATTTAATTCATTATATCTTATTTTAAGATCAGTCCTTCATTCTTTATCATCCATATGATTGTTTTATATTTTTAGAGTGGACAATATCCACCGTGGTCTCATGGCATTGTCGTAAATCTAAGTCATAAACGCCCAAACAAAATTTATTTTCTGGTGCCTTAAAGTAGTCTAAGCCTCTTCCAATTTTAATTATCCAGCCAGAACTTAACCTGAAATAGAAGAAGCGTAATAATGGGTTGAAACATTAAGCAATATTTCTTAAAGAATTTGGTAGCAAATGCAGATTACTGCCAGGACTGTTGGTATAGGGATATATGGTTAACTTATACAGAATAAAGTTATATAGAGTCATAACAGCTATGCAGGTATGTTAACCCACCATGCAATAGTATGAGTTTGAGTCTAGGGCACACACCTTTGACATTTAAATTCTCGAAATTGGCTATACATTTCGGTAACACAAAAGAAAAGTAATGTGAGTAAAGCCACAAAGAGGACTCCATTAAAAAAAACAGTATCAACCTTAGTAATTGTGTATGTACTTACGTAATCTGGCGGTCATGTAATGTGTCTGAATACTTAACGATAAGTTGCACCCTGTATTTGGACAAGTCACTACTCAAGTTTCCAAACCACTCCCTCTGGTCTCCTTCTGATCTGCCATCTTTGGAAGTGATCAATTCAATCAGCTGTAGGTTTGTACATGATCGGACTAGCAGTTCACATAGCCGTAGGAAGTTCTGACACTGCAAAATAAGGTACAGAATCAGTTTGGAAATGTTGGCCCTCTAAACTACGTTAACTTGTCAAAGTCCCAAATTATAGACAAAATGCAAAATCTATAGGTTCGGTTGTCAGCGACCAGGCGTCAAAGAATTAAGATATGCAAGAGGTTGCAATTTTGGTGGTCTGCAATGAGCTACCAATTACAAATAATGAATAGGCATGATGACGGTAAGCAAGAATTTGTAAAATAATATGTTCATATACTGAAATATAATTAATATGTTTAGAAAAGAATATTTATTTTTATTTATAAGACGGGATTATTAATTTATTTGATAAAATAAAACTACAAAATACACAAGTCCGCCATGTTCAGTTGAACACCAATCAGATTCAATTACGTCACATCTATGTTGAACTGTCGCTGTCACGTAAATTTCGTACAAATTTCGACGATCTCCGCGCTTAAAATTGTTTATTATGTATCTCCTAATTGTATATTACTTAGCTTTTGTCCTACAACTTGTGTAAGAACTTATTAAGTAATGTAACAAGGGTTTACCAAGGCAAACAGCTCTAATTTGCCCAGAGTTGATTTGTTAATGCTGGGGTAGTTCCTGGTATTAAACAAAGACTTCTGTTCAGCAGAATTTAGAAATGTTAAAACTACAATGTAAGTATTATTTATTATTATTTGTATTATACCTACTATAATTAAAAAAATAAAATCACTTTTAAAAAGCACAGCTTCGTATGTTTAGTTTTAAAAATGTTTTGATTTTATAAAATATGCTTTCCTATCGATTTCTTTGTTTTAGATCCTCCAGGCCCACTTATGGGGACGACACGATTAGCTACGTTCAGTTAAAACGCGATGGAAATCTATGTACTTATAGTTAAATCAAAAATCTGGCCAGAACACAAGGTCCACGCGAAGTTATATGCAGTGACGTTAATAGTTGACGAAGTAAAGGAAGAAGTTCCTCCTCACAAGGAGGCTGCAAACATGCCATTGCATTTCTCATGTGGGTCCATCATAGGAGTGAAGAACCGATTATTCAAGTCGGTAATTTACGATCCATTCGGCGAGGCTCAGGCTCAGTCAGTGTCTCGCCTCGTAACTTACTTGAATAATTGATTAAAAATTTAATGTAATAAAGAAAATTTATCGGGTAAAATCTCTCGAGCTATCTATGAACTTTATTTTAGTAAATAAAACATGATGTCAAATAATTTTCGGTTTTATTATTTTAAGAATAAAACCGAAAATGAAAGATAAAATTACAAAAAAAGAGGTATCTTTGTGAATTTATTCTATCGAGCCAACTTTATCAAATCGTGTTTCCCTTGTATGTGTTCCCTAGAACATATACTCAACAATATAAATTTATTTTCTCAGATTTTAATTTTACTATTTACTACTTAAAAAAATAGTTTTTAAATCGTAATAAAAAACAAAAAAAAATATCCAGATACGAGTACATCTTGTGGATTATAGTTGAACATATTTATGTGGGCTTTGCAGTACCACCCGGCCTTAATCTCATAATGTATACGATGTCAAAACATAGAAGTGACGTCATAAGCAGACGCCATGACACCAGGGACCGTTTTCGCGCTAATTTTAAAACATTGGATTAAAATTGCATTTTTGTATCAAAAACCTTTTTAAATTGCAGAAAAAATATATTTTTCGGAAATAATATACACATAAGAATATTTTAGATCAGTTTTTGAAAATCAGTCATCATGCCTATTCCAGGGCAAACCTCTTTTTGCATTACATTATCTGCTAAAAGATCTACTTATCAGATGACACAGACAGATGAGAAAATAAAAAAAAAGTTTTACCAACCTGATGAAAGTTCCTAATATATGGGTCTTCAACTGAGACATAATGTACATCATCATCTAAAAACCGTCCGAACAAGGCTTTATAACTGTGTCCCGTTGAATTGTTCTCTATGAGCACTTGTTCATGAAACTGACCGGCCTCTTTCTGTTGTAAAACTAACTTTTTTATTGTCTCTGCCCTGTTCATATACTCTTCAACTTTTTTTCTAAGATACACTTTGGTAGAATCGTCATGCTCACCTGAAAAATATTAATAACTTGTTAAATTAATATTTTATAGGTTCCTAAGGGCTACACACTGACCAAAACTTACATAGAAATAGGACCAGGAAACACTATTATAAATATATGTATTATAAAAAGTTCAATTCAAACAAAGGTTTATTATTGCTTACCTTTCATTTTATCTACTAATATTTGTAGCCCCTCTTGATAGCACACAAGGGCTTCTGTATACCTTTTCTTCGTATCTAATTCGACACCACGCTTCAAAATATTAACCGCAGCGCTCTCTATGTTCATTTTTGTAATTATTTATTAGATTTATTTTATTAAAACTTTTAAATCAACTTTCCTCTTATCCTTTGACTTGACTGAACTGTCAACTGTCAAAAAATTAAAAAACTCAGTATTCGCACGGCTACACATCAAGCTATAAAAAAACAGTTTACGCTGGCCTCTTATTGTATGGGAAGTCTATACAATGCGAGATCCGCTTAAACTTGTTTTAGTATAGGTTGACCTGTAGCCGACACTGTTAGAAACAGAATAGGTACAAAATTCAATGTTGTTAACAATTCACTTATTATTTGCCTAAAGCTCATTAGTAGTAAACAAATAGAAAATTAGTCATGATCCTACTCAAAGAATACTTATTTAGGTTTAAAGTTATCTTACATTCGTAATCCGGTACATCCCCATCAAATTAAATTACACCATAAATTACACGCAGCAATCGGAGTACAGACGGAGTCTAGCAACTTAAACTAATTTGTAATATTAATTTCCAAAATTTAATAAAATAGAGTCTTACAACAAAAACAAGATTTATGTAATATATTAAATAAAGGAAGTAGTTTTTACATTTTTATAAAATTTTAATAATCCTATTGAGTTTGACGTTTGAGTGACAGACTATTGAATGAAGTTTTGACAATTTGTATTTGACAACAACGGGAACTTATCATAACCTATAATTTTAAATCGTTTAAAACACTATTATTGGGTTATCATTTTATAGCTTGATGAGTTATATACTTTAATATGTAAAAGAGCCTACTTGTAACGGATAAGACGCTAATAAACCAATAATAAATTAGAAAATGTCGCATCAGCTGGGCCGTGTAGTGTCGGCGATTTTGCATCGATATTTCGGTGAAATCGTTCAGAAAGTGGGTGATGATTTGTTTACGTATGGCAGCAAGCCTATCGGTATGATAGTTAAGACTACTGGCCTCACCCGCACCCAGGTAATACACAATTTTAATATCTAAGTGATATAAGCTAAGTTAGTATTTTTACCAGCTGGTTTGGACTCTGGAGGAAGATGATAAAGGAAGCACCGTGAACTTTAGAACCATAAGTTAATACCCAGTAAATTTTCTAGCCCCCAATAGGTGAGAGTAATTGAGGACCTTGCAGCTAAAGGGAGGCAAGTCCAAATTTCAAAACTGTTGGGTATTTAAAAAAAAGGTTTTTAAAAATTGAGTGATGTACTTATGTCTTATCGTTATATGGCATTATATAATATGAACATATATACACATTTTATTCATGATTTTAAGCAATTTGAAGAAGTAATAGAATTACTACGATTTTTTAAAGTTTGGATCTGCCTCCGTTTTGCACCAAGATTGAAGAAAAATACTACCCTATTTTGTATTAAGGATAATAAAACAAGTAAACACGGTTATTTTTTTATTTCAAGAATTAGTAATCAGTCCACAAAGAATTAAACAATCAAAAGAAATACAAAAACGAATGAGCGCGCTGTAACAAAATTTGGATCTGCTCCCTTCTTGCACCAAACAGAATAAGGTAGCAGATCCAAATTTTGTTACAGCGCGCTTGTTTTTCGTCGGATTTGCCTCCTAAATGCACAAAACCATAACAATTTTTTTTGTTTAAATTGTAGGTGAAAAAAAAGGTAACGGTTAAAATTTGGATCTGCCCCTCTTTTGCTGCAAGGTCCTCAATTGGCATACTGAGGGCATTTTGGTTTTTAACTAAGCTTAACAACCTACATTACAGATGCATAGGGTTGCCATCCGTCCGGGTTTCCCCGGATTTGTCCTAGTTTGGAGGGCGTCCGGGGACGGACGCTCCCCGGACGCCCTGCGGGGTTTCATTTGTGGTCCGGGTTTAAACGCTGTCAAGTCATTGGTCGCTGCCATATTTTATTGAATAACTTTAAGAAAACAATGTCCACATGTCCGGGTTCTAAGCTCCAAAATCCAGGGTTTTTGTGCTTCTTGTCCTGTTTACCTGATTTAAGAGATGGCAACCCTACAGATGCCCTTATTTCCTATTCAGGAGTTCATTTTATGCTAAACATATCAAATCAAATCAAATCAAATGTTTTTATTTCAAATAAGCTTTCACAAGCATTTATGAAACCTTATATGATTATAATATTAGGTCATTAGCTAACTTAGAGATCGCAGTTCTCATTACAAACCATTGTTTGTCCAATATGCACAACAACATGTTATTGTCTTACCCATCCTATCTGCCTAATGTAATTTTACACTTTGAAGAGCTGCATACACAAAAGCCATCTGCAATTCTCAGGGATACAGACTTTAACAATCACGATCTGATTCTTGTCAATGCCTGAGATGCTTTATACTTGTTGATTTCAGGTGATAGAAAGTCTACGCACTCTCCTCAAGTTTGACCTGGCTTCCTTTGAGCCATCAGCCAATGAAGTGATTGCTGACTATAAATTAGTCCCCGATAATGTGCTCCTGCTGATAAGATATCCCAGGTAGTTATCAGTTTATGGTCCAACCAGGCATTAGTGTAATTTTACAGTAATGTGTAAGGCCCTTCTCCATATTATTGTTTTATTTAACCATTACTCTCTTTTCCCTTTTTTTAACACTTTCCATAAAAAAATAAAATGTCCTACAAACCTATGGGTATTATGTGTGTCTTATTAAGCTATCATAAAATATCTATTTCAAAACAAGCAAAAGCCAAGCCTTTTATATTTGTTTATTAATACTTTATGCACCATTGGTACAAAGGCATTTTAGTTATAAGACTTGCTTGAGACACCAGTTTAGGACTATTTATTTTCAAAGAACACATTTTCTTCATCCATTCAATCACATAAGAATCCTAGCACCCAAGAGCATCAAATTTCCTATTGAATCTGCAAAAGCAGTCCAAACATATTGAACTGCCACCTATCAACAACTTTTAGGTATCTACTACAGATAAAGAGCAAATATGGCAGTGAAGCGGAGCTTATAATTGAGGAGTTACTGCAGCAAGCTTGCTGCACTGCTACTGTTCTGCTGTTCACCATTGCAATGAAGTATAAAGATGACAAGGTCAGTAGTAATTCCTTTGAATATGAAGCATTAATGATTTTTATAAGGGTTGCACACTAAGTTCAGTAGTAGTCTTAGTAGGATTGAATAAAGCTCTTGGCCCTTTTCCCTCTCATGCTAGAACTGGCTTAAAATAGTTTTACTGTATTGAAATATCGTTGAAATAAAACTACTTTTCTCAGATTGTATCTTCCTATACTTACAGCATCAAAGTCTCGGTATTATAATTACAATTTTGTTAATGTCGAAATATTAAGAACCTTGCTTTTTATATTAGTTATATTGGTCTAAAATGTCTGTTCAGGAGGAGGAAACTATAAAAAGGCTACATTTTTCAGCAAACTTACCCTGCATGCCAGATATTGTAAACACATGAACTTATTTCTTTTCTTTCACACCGGTGATGATTTCCTTGATGTTTCGCGACGTTGAAGGGGAATCCGCGGCCGAGATTTATTGTGCATAATTAACTTCATTTCACTTTCAAGAGAATATGGAATTCTTGATTCGCTCGCGAGTCAACATTATGAAATAACTCCAACTACCCTCAGTCTAGCACTAAAAATAAAATATTAAAATACATACCTACATATGTTGTAAGGTGATCTGGAATAAAATAATTTCGTCTAGAAACAATTTTAAAGAGATAAAGTTGCGTTTAGAAACTGAAGGTGAATAAATGAATATGCAAACAGTATTCAAAAAGAGACCTTAAAGTTTCAGAAAGTCGGAATGGATGGTTTCGTAATATCTCACAGATAAATTGATCGATTTAACTTCTTATCACTCGATTATCGTTACTTATGAGTTCCGCACTCGACTCGCTACCCGTCGCAGGTGTGTACCCAATATTCCACATTTCGTACATATTTTTGCAGGAAAAGAACATAACAATAATCAAGCTGAAAGACATGTTCATAAGCCTGGTGACGGCTGCTTACATCCAGCAAGCTCCCGTGGCGGAACTGAAGGAAGGCAGCGAGATACCCACACTGGTGCCTGTGGCTACCATTGTACCTGACCTAGATACCAGGGCGTTACTACAGGCCATGAGTACAGGGTCTTTGAGTGAAATTAAAGATAGTGAGTAACCTGTACATATGATAAAATTGTAACAAGCTGATGTCTACATTACAGATATTGAAGAAAAACTAATAAATGATAAATTGTATATTTACTTAAAGACTGCCTCATTAGTCTAGTGGTCCTAAGCGCGACTGCTACGCTAGAGGTCCTGGGTTCGATCCCCACGTCGAGCAAAGTGTTATTGGGTTTTTCTATGAAATTCCCAGTAGCAGCTTGGAGTCTGGATTTGTGACCGGTTAATGGCAATAGGCTCGCCCCCTATTACATGGGACCTAAACATACCGGCGAAATATGAGTGTACATTAGTACACCTCTGCCTAACCCTTCGGGGAATACAGGCGTGATGGTATGTATATTATTTACTTCTGTAAATAGATCCTTCAAAGTCAATGTTTTAATTTTTTTTTAAACTATCGGATTTACCTAACTTACAGGACCTTAGGTTGGGTTTCTTTATTAGAGCAACAGAAGCCAAAACAATTTAAAGATTTTTTAACTGTCTTGTATTTGTTTGTACACGAATCATGCTACAAAACTACTGCACCCATTGGATGAGGCTTTCACAGTTGTATTGTGGAGATCTTACTGAATATCTCTTGCACATTTAATCGTGATAAGCTGCCTAGAAAACGAGTTCCTTGTGGGATGTGAGTGGAACCGCGGTCAGCAGTCTTCCATGGTTACTTGTATAATTTAAATAATTTACATGAAGTTTTCGAAAGGCATCAGGAAATCAATTCGTCAGAACTCTGTATCTGAAGTTGTTGTGTTTATGGGCTTCAAATTCAGTGGTACTCTTGAGACGAGAGGTCATTCTATATATATATATATATATATATATATATATATGTTTTTTATTCCAGATATTTATTGGAAAGTAAATTATGACAGGTTTCATTTGGACTTTAGAGATGAAATAATGATAAAAGCTATCACGCGACGTATTGATGAAAATGGTGAGTAATTAAGTAAGTTCTCCAAAAAGGTCAGGTGCGTAGTACTCGCAACCGGCGCGTATGTATGAAAAGATGTATGAATGTGGAAGAAGCGAAAGAGATATGCAAGAGTCGTAGCAAGCGGCAGTCCATAGTTTCTGCCTACCCCTGTGGGAAAAAGGCGTGAGTGTATGTATGTATGTATGGTGAGTAATTACATTGTATAAGACTTCCATAATGATATTTTTTCAAATATATAAAAATATTATGTCACAGTGTTTGTTATCGAACTCCTTCGAAACGACTTCACCGATTTTTATGAAATTTGGAGAATAGATCACAGGCTATTTTTTACCCTCCTACCGCCACACCCCCATTTTTTATCACGATTTATCTTATGTGATGCAGACGAAGTTGTGTGGGTCTGTTAGTATTGTTATAATTTTCACTATTTCCTCTTAAATTTCAGCGGGTGAATTGATGCGCTTTCTCCTCGAACAAATGTACCTGACTTCCCCAGCGTGGGCTCCAGAGTCCAGTCCGCTCAACGCACTGGACTTGCGGGAGCGATGTCGAGGCGCCTCAACCGACAAACCGCTGCTTCATCAATTTGTGGACCAGTATCTGAAAGTGCTAGGTATGTTACAGAAAGACAGAACCCATTACCTAACTTTCATCTTTCCAAAACAGAGAACTAAAATGTAGGCAAAATATTTATTTCAGTTAGTAATATTATATAGTCATTGCTAAATCTAATTGTTTATTGATACTCAGGCCTCTCACGCTGTGTATTCTCGCACAAAAATTATAATTTAACCCTACTGATTAACGACGACGGAAAATATAACGGTGTATTGTTTGAATGTCCCATATATGCATTTTAGGTTTGTCCCTATTTGCGTGTTTAGGTTGAATGTCCCATTTGCATATTAAGTTTGAATGTCCCAGTTGTACGGTGGTCACCACATCAAGTTACCACAAAATGTCAAATTTCCTCTGTTGATTTTCAACTTAATATTCAAGAGTAAGGTTTAAAATTATTTGGAGAAATTTAACAGTTTTGACCTGATGTGTTGGCATGGATGTACATTCAATTTATATTTAGTTTGAATGCTTTTGAATGTCCGTTTTTATATTCAGTTAGAATGTCCTTTTTATGTCAGTTTGAATGTCCTAATTGCATATTAAGTTTGAAGGTCCCTTTTTAGTTTGAATGTCCTATTTGCATATTAAATTTGAATGTCTCATTTCCGTGGTACAGAGGAGAACGGCGGCGGGTTTGTCCGTCGCGTGGGTGACGCGGGCAGTGGACAGTTCGCTGTGAGGACGCAGCACGCCGCCCGACAGCTGGTGCTGTGCGCGCTCGAACACACCGTCACCGAGAGACTCGGCTCCAAGGCTGCCAGGATATTTAGGTGGCTAATACTCTTTATTACTCCTGCCTCATTAGTCTAGTGGTCCTAAGCGCGACTGCTACGCCAGAGGTCCTGGGTTCGGTCCCAGGTTAAGCAGTGTGGGTTTTTCTATGAAACTCTCATTAGCAGCTCGGAGTCTGAATTTGTGTCCGGTTAATGGCAATAGGCTCGCCCCCCTATTACACGGGACCTAAACATACCGGCGGTATGCTTTTATTTGTAAGGAAAATGTCCTCGACTGGATTTAGTTACCTCAAAGCAACCAGCGATGTTAATTGCGTCTTTGCTTATACAAGTTTGGTAATTAATTGGGCTAATTAATAGTGTAGCTGAATTTTCTTTTTCTTCTCTTGGTGCCTCTCCAATCACTGAAGGTTGGCCATCAACTCTGTATATTTGGCAAGGTGGAACAGCTCAGCATTTTTCTTTTTAAATATGCAATATTTTGCCACTGGAATTTCCTCCTGTTTGCAGGGAAAAGATCAAATCGCATAATAAATTATATGAAAAAGTGCCTCGTTTAATTACTTTTTGCAGAAATAAACTATCCAGTCGATATTTCATGTTAGAGGAACAAATATAGATAATGATGTCATTTTTCAGGTTAATTCGCTCCAGAAAGTATATAGAAGAGGACGATATACAGAAGAACGCTATGTTAGTGAACAAGGAGTGTAAGCAGCTCACGTACAAGTTGCTGGAAGAACATTTTATTAGTGTACAGGTAAATTGATCCTTTTTTATAGGCATTGAATTTAACTTTTAAGCTAAATCATAAAGAATTATTTTTTTCCGTCATCACTTTTTTGGAGTTCTTTTACATTAAGACATGACAACTCCATTATAAAGTTTTTTTTTAAAATGACTAACTGTCTCATTAGTCTAGTGGTCCTAAGCGCGACTGCTACGCTAGAGGTTCTGGGTTCACGGGTCGAGCAAAATATTATTGGATTTTTCTATGAAATTCTCAGTAGCAACTCGGAGTCTGGATTTGTGCCCGATTAATGGCAATAGGCTCGCCCCCTATTACTGAGACCTAAACATATCGTCGAAGTGAGCATGTACATTATAGTACACCTCCGCCTAATTCTTCGGGGAATACAGGCGTGATAGTTTGGATTTGCATATTAGTGTCTATTTGTATGCTGGTATGTCGGACCAAAAAACCCCATTTGCCTTCCCATGTCCATAGTTACATGACATTCACCACATGTGTCATTCATTAGTTTATTTTAATATTTGTAGATGAATGAAGCGTTTTAATATATTTCAGCCAATGAGAAAAGCAGCGTCGGCTGGTGGCTTGGCGAAAGCAATCTACTTATACCACATAAAGTTACACGATGTAAGTTAATGTTTACATTTCGTTATCAGATGCCAAATAATACTATATCACTTTTTTATTTGTTTCGTGTTTCTTTTTAATGAGAATGTTTAAGAAAACATTCAGTATTACAACAGACTGTTTTACTATTTGTTACTATACATTTATAAAAGTATGTAGCTGCTAATATTTGTAAATATGGAAATAATATATTTTAAGATGGTCTGTATGATGAAATCTTTAAATTAGATTAATTTAATTAATAACGAAAAGCTTGAACACAGGGCTACACATCAAGCTATACGAAACCAGTTTAGACTGACCTCCCATTGTAAAGGTATTTAGGACAGTTCAAGGCCAGCCTATACTGGTTTTGTATACTTTGACGTGTATGTGTGCGTATGTATACTCAAATAAGACTATGTTATTCCAGGTAAGTCACGCGGCGCAGGAGATGTGTTACCGTGCGCTGCACAACGTGTTGCGTCGCCACGAGTGGGAGCGCTGTGCGCATGCGCGGCTCGTGGACAAGCAGCGCCGCGTGCGCACCATAGTACACGGGATGCGACTCCGGGGAGAGCCGCAACAGAACATCGACGATGTACGCACTGTTAACCAGTTTACGCTGGCCTCTTATTGTACGAGAAGCCTATACAATGCGAGATCAGCTTGTTGTTTCAGATTTGTATAGATTGACCTGTAGTCGTGTTTACGTGTTACCCCAACATTAACCAGCTTAATCTTTTATTAGGGGTTTTATCCCTGATGCAATTAGTAGGCATTCTGGCTATCAACTTTTTTAACATGATACATGGCTATTACAGTTCATAGAAGTACTTTTTCGAAATTAACACACTATCAGAGCAGAGGGCAGAAGTGTACTAATTTAAACACCCACGCTTCGCCGCTATGTTTAGATCACATGTAAAAGGGGGGACGAGCCTAGTACCTTTAACCAGGCACAAATCCAGCCTCCCAGCTGATACTGACAATTATATAGGAAAACTCAATAAAACTTTGCTCGACATAGGAATCGAAACCAGGACCTCTAGCGTTTAGTGGTCCCAGGTGGTTCGATTCTGAAGTTATGCAGTATTATGGAGTTTTTTTTATGAAATGCTCAGTTGCAGCTCAGGCATAGATGTGTCACCAGTTAATGGCAATATCGCCCCCTATAACATGGGATGTAAACATACCGCCGCAGTGTGGGTATCATCAGTACATCTCTGTCAAACTCTTCGTCAATAAAGGCGTGATGGTATGACGGTAATATTGAATTTCCAGGTGGAAGAGACTCTTACACCACCAGAGCTTGCAGTGCTGCAGGGCGTGGAGAAACGGCTGAAGCAGCTCAGCACTGCAGAGTTGGAGTTAGACAGGAACCTGTTTATCTTCAAGTGGTACTTCATGTTCCCGCAGAGCAATTGAAAGTAGTTAAAGGTTTGCTTGATAGCATCAAGGTTGCGATTTATGAACGGTCATATTGATAAATGATCGGTCAATTTAATGTTTGACTTTTTTTTGTTCACTATTTTCGTAATTATCTGTATGACTTCAATAACAAAGGCGGATCAAGGGGGGGTCATGGGGTCATGACCCCCCCCCCCTCGGGACTTGGTCAAGAACCTGTATCTATTATTATCAAAATTAAATTATAACTTTTTCTCATGTTCGTATTAATTATTAATTATCACGCGCTTAAACGATATAAGAGATTTTCTTGACGGCGTGTGAAGTCTGCCAACACGCAGTAGGCTAGCGTGGTGGACTATAGCCTCATCCCTCTCGTTGTGAGAGGAGACCCGTGCCCAGCATTGGGACAATGTAATGGGTTGATGATGATGATGAACTTTTTGTGATTTAACCACAACTGTGTGATTACCTGGCGCCAAAGCTGGATACGCCCCTGTTCAATATAATATTGATGTCTAAAATATGCGTGTTGTGAAGCGTTTTTTCGTACCTTTAATAAAGGTATTCCAATCATGATTCCGTTGAAAATCAAAACAAAGAAAAAAACTAAAGTCCATATGGTTCACTTGTGAGATGTATTTATTCTTAATGAAGTCAAGACTCGTTTTGTATATATTATTAAACTAAGTCCTAGTATAAGGTAATGAATAAAATTCTCATAATATACGTTCTTAAAATTTTATTTGACCCCATTGAAACTCAATAGTTGTTCAAACAATGTACAACCTATACCGTCCATCGACTATTATTATAATACAAAAACATGTCGACTATCTACTGGAGCAGCCGTCACACAAATATATTGTAAATAAAACTAAAATAAACACAATATGGCGTATAATTTGAAGCGAAATTTACACTCTGAATCATTGCGAACAATGAAAGTTCTGTAAATACCTAATTTTTGGTCAGTTCACCGAGATATATATTAAAAAGCTCGTATGATGTGGTTTTTTCTATCATAAATTACTGTATCTTATCTAACAAAGGAAAAGTAAATTTTTTTGGGACCAAAAATAGATTTCGTAAATAAGAGAGTAATTATAGTATTATAGACGGGGTTAAATGGAGAAAATAAATAAAACTTAACGTGATTAAAATATTTTACGAGCGTGCGCGAAGTATTTGAATTCGATCTTTATGTCCGTGTAATTAGAAGTGTAAAAAATTCAACTAAGTTTTTTTTTTTTAAATAATAATTGAATTCACTACAAATGATTGTTCATCTCACTCTCGGTGAACTCAACCATAGAACACTTGGAACGAAATGACAATTAATCAACATTGTTATAATTATTAATTAATATTAACAAGTATATAGATTATGTACGTACGTAGTTAAACACCTGTTATACAGTGACATCTAATATTTTTTTATTTAATTTATTACGCCGAATGTGTATAAAGAAATATTTTATTGAAAATTGTGTAGAAGAATGGAATTACATATTTCTCATTACCAAAATGTTAGGATCTTCTATTTTGGAAACAGAAAAAATAAAATTGAGAATAATCATTTTCTTGCATATTATGTAGGATGGATATGTAGCTCTTCGTCTATAAGTGCGGTAGTAATATTTTTCTTCGATAGCATAAGTAAGTTATAATTTGGGTTTTTTTATTTCAAATGAAAGATGAAAAGACAGGAAGACAGTAGAAAAACAATTGATCCTACCCTCTATAATGAATTAAAATAAAAACTCAAAAATTACTCGACCGATTTGTTTTTTTTTTTGTTTATTGTTAGCAATTGTCAGGACCGGGTAAGACAGTTTTTTTTTAAATTCACCAAAATAGGAGGTAGTTCTGAAATTCACCCGACGCCGAGAACAAACAGCTAACTGCTAGTATTCAATTAAATATTCCCTTAAACACACTCCGCGCTTTGTAAAGATATCCACTTCAAGCTAAATTAGTTGTACACTAGATTCGTCTAAATTAAAAAGTTGTAAAATATTTACATGTCGCTTTGCCTCAGCTTTGTGTCGCGTCGTGTAATATAAATAAACTACGGTAAAATAAAAGAGGATTTGTAATTATAATATAAAAAAAACATAAATATGTAAATTATTTCTCAGTCATTCCCTGAAATACGCTTTCTAATTAAAAATGAATTACGAAAACATTTCTAATCATTCATAAAATTTGTAGAAGATTCATACTTGGCTTCCGAATTAATCATCCGAACCAAATAAGTTTTTTAAGTTTGTAAAATCTTGTGCGCATTTTAATTTAGCAAGTTACATAATTATATTTATAAGAAATTAAATTATTTCAAATATAAAAAACACGAGTGACATCAAAGCAGGGCCACGAAAACACCCAATATTTTGTAGTCAGATTATTTTATGAACTATTCTATGGAAATATTAAAAATACAGTGAAGACATCGATCTATCTGGCCTAAGATATCACCTTAACGCGAACGAATCGACCTACATTATCCGACTATACACACTTGAGATGTTTACAAAAGCAGTTATTTATTTTAATATTATCATTACGAATTAGTTTGTTAAACTCAAGCGAGTAACATGCAACGAAAATAACAACTAGGAACTCATACAAAAATAGACTGGCGCAGGCGCAGGCATTCTACATTGTATTCAACTTGAGCTTGAGCAAAATAAATAAATCAGCGCCATCTATATACAACGTGAGGTAACAAGCGAAATAAAATAAAACATGCAAATTAAAATTGTATTTATTTTATTTATAAACTAGGTATTTTATACAACTTAACAAAATACATACATACAATAACTAAACAGAGCAACCAAAATATAATCATTCATACTGGCATTGAATCTTTATCAAAACTCATATTGCTGCATTCATTCCTGGTAGTTTGGTCATCACACACTATCGTCTCGAAAGTTTTCGATTGGCAAGAACCATTTCAGTCGTCAATCATATTATAAAGTTACGTATCGGAACAAATGGAGCAACATGTATGTCACACTACGCTGTTGTCAATGTATTTTAGTTTCTCTAATACTGTTCAAGTTCATGTTATCACTGAGTACTTGATTCCCTTTAAAATGTATCGGAACGCGTAAATAATTTTATTTGTACTATCACTAAACACTTCGCATTTTATAACGGGATGGAAAGTCTAAATGAACATGTTTTAATTATTCGAAAGATATTTTAAGCTTACAACAAAAATTATGGCTAAGCCGAACAATATTTTAATGACAACTCAATCCTTAAGCCAATTTATTATAAAGAAATATTTTTATAACTACATGGGAAGCCAAATAAAGTAAAATGTAAATACAGAATAGATTTGTGATGTAAAGTAAAGATATAAAAAGCTCTAATCGATATTTACAAAATTAATCAGACTGTGGTAACACTAAGACGAAAGGATCAGTTATCTATAGGCAGGCGATATCAAAACTGGTCTGCTGCATAACAAGATGTGCTTCTATAATATAATGTAGGCATGTACAGACTTCATAAGCGAGACATATTAAAATTTTCCAAATTTACTCTAGTGCTTTATTACTAAAATTTACCACTGTTGAACCAGTCGCCGTGTCGTGTACTATACATATTGTTTCTCCAAGTAAACATTATGTATGGCGCGAGAGTGGCGCCACCTCAAGTTACAATCTACGTCTAGCGCAGTAAATAGCATAATTTAGAATAAAAACATAAAAATGTCCAAATATATTGCAAGAACTTATCACATAAAGTAATAAAAACGTCTCCTAATTCAATTATACTATTTACAATGCAAACCAGGGTAATTTACACACTTCGTTTGTTTCACTAAATAATTTGTCATTTTTAGATAAATATCTCCATAATGTAATATAAATTTATATATGATGGCCTAAATAATAATACTAACATTTGTAAATTAACGTGGCTAGCCGGGATGAAGTAACCTATAAATGAGAAGCCAAATACCTATTACGTCCAGGAACTATTAAAATCATAGGCTTACTTATATCGACGTACCTTATCCCATAATAACTACTAACTTTAACGTATTTGGGCAGCATGATATCTATAAAACGAGCTATAATAACGCGGTGCGGCATACAGTATCGTTTTATAAAGCTATCCATTATGTTGTCGAAACGTAACAGCAATCACGTTAGTACACTTGCGATATTTTCAAACGAAGCGTACACCAGTGTGCGCTTTACATCTTTTATAGTCTCGTACATTGTGCATGATTGTTTTATTAAATTATTACTACGAAAATTGACAATAAAAGATATCAGTGAGCTACGCAAACTTTTTAATTTGTAGTTACTTCATTTAAAAACATCACAAGGATTGTTCTGGGCGACATGATATCCTGGCTTCTACACTGAACACATTGGAGTCCGTTTCCCGGCAACGCTGGCTGTCTCACTCGCGCCCACTGCCGCTCGTGTAAGTGCGTCTCCCTCACACAAGAAGCCATTACAATATGCAGCAAGACGCTGAACAACAACTGCTGGAACCACCTTTACTTTTTTGCCGTTGATCTGAAATCAAACAAAAGAAACTTACTTTGATTAACACTTTCTTTAACATGATTATAGGACATTAAATTCAGATGGTGCTGCCGATATTTGTATTATATAGCTCAAAGTCAGTTACTAAAAATATTTTCACCGAATTTGAGCTAAAACCTAACAATATAGCTCAAAGGAATAGCGTACGGAGACGACACATGCTCTTCAACTGTTTGACTGTCTGATTTATTCGCTAAATCTGGAGAATAAAACTTGTTGCGGGGAAATCAATATCGGCATTACAATCTAAATTAGTACAGTACCCTGAAACTAAAACTCATGAGCTACTAATACTACTGCTACTAGTACAGTAAGTAGTACCTATAAGTTATAATTGTATTACAAAAACTTACAAGTAAAAGGAAGAGGAATGTTGGGAACGGGTAAGGAATCGTTACGTCCACCGTACTTCTGGAAAGGAAGCCTTAAATTGAATCAATACGTTCATAGCAGATATTTTTACCGCGATGTTGCAGAAAAAATAGCCGCGCCACTAATTACTGCACTATGAAACCGTTAAAACATAACCACTAAGCTAAAACAGATTAACTTATAACACGCACTACAATCAACTGATTACTGACTGTTTAGCACCACAACAGATTTCTAGCAAAGAAGGGAAATCTTAATCCTAATATGAATGGATAATGTATAGCAATACCATTCTAAGGGCGTTACTCATATTGAGAACTTCTTCGGGGTCACAGCCTAAGGGCACTGCTCATCATTGTGTAATTGCAACTATTATTAATAAAATAGCCTCCAACATCTGTTGGGAGGCTATTTTTATCGGGTGCACCAAGATGATCTCATCTTAGTGCAACCCGATAGACAAAGGAGTTCTTAGTAATTTCTTCATAATTTTTATAGCAAATCAATTCTGTGGTACGAGTATAATCTTGATCACATTCAAGCATTCAATCAACATTTCATCACCTTTGAAGTTCCTAGGAAAAATATGAATAGCGGCAATGCTCGTAAAAGACCACCAAGTTAAAGTGTCGTAAGTATAATTTAAGAACTTTCCAGTAACCATTTTGTATTAGATTTGATTGATTGATCGTCTTAAAGAATGTCAAAAGCTGATTTATATCTCCTCCAAGGCCTATTTCGGGTAGTGGAAACATTCTCATACAAAACTTTGACCCGGGTTTGATTCTGATTTCTTTCTTTGTCTTGTGTTATTTAGATACAGCGATTCGTTTAGATACCCCTTGAAATCGATCTATTGCTCGTAACATGTATCGTTATCGTAGAAGATTTTCGTATAACGCCATTGTTTGTACATAGTTTGAGCAATAAATGTCTCTGTTTTTGTCTTTAGTGTCAAATAAAGGATTCGTTCAAAATTATAAATTTACACCAAAATGGACGTTTAGCTTAGAGTAAGAGTAAATTAACTGCCTCATTAGTCTAGTGGTCCTAAGCGCGACTGCTACGCTAGAGGTCCTGGGTTCGATCCCCAGGTCGAGCAAAGTGTTATTGGGTTTTTCCATGAAATTCTCAGTAGCAGCTCGGAGTCTGGATTTGTGCCCGGTTAATGGCAATAGGCTCGCCCCCTATTACATGGGACCTAAACATACCGGCGAAATGTGGGTGTACATTAGTGCGCCTCTGCCTAACCCTTCGGGGACTATAGGCGTGATGGTATGTTATGTATGTTATGTTATGTAAGAGTAAATTTATAAATTGGGTTTATTAAGATGAGTATATTCGTACCGTGTGAGTTAGGCTCGGGCAGATGTTCGCGGGGCACGAGGTGCATGACTGTGGTGCGGCCGAGCGGCAAGCCGAGCGCTCCCAGCGTCACCGAGCTGTGCAGGAACCGCCCCTGGTAGATCAGGCGCAGGATCTCCGCCCGCGACACGCATTCCGTCGCCCAGTCCGCTGGAAATCAATCGTTAGGCCTTTAGATTAGAATATCCTACAATCTTGGTAAACCTGAGTCAGACAAACTGCATTTTCAAAATGTGTGAGAATAATTCAAAATTCTTAAAATGAAATTCAGTAGGTAACAGCCTTGATCATTTAAATAAACAAAATAGCTGCAACAAATACCTTCTACAAAAAAAAAAACAATTAAGTTACTATCCAATCCAATCTTAGAGATGTAAAATAGGTTGAATATAAAAACACAACAAAGAAAATAAAAATGTAAGAAAAAAAAAACAAAAAAAGTCATATTCCAGACCCTGCCCCCAGAGAGATTTGAACTCTCGACCCCTGGTTTACAAGACCAGTGCTCTAACCCCTGAGCTATGGAGGCTGACAGTTGTAGCGATGTAAATGTTGATACCTATTGACGGCGCGCCCGGTTACACACACTATTGTGAATCATACGAACACAGATGTAAAACTTTTAAGTGTTCGTAGTAGTTACATTGCGACTACTAGATGGCGCTGATATAAGTTATTTGAAACAATCTTTTTTGAATCGTAAACATTATGAATACATAAACTGAATTATTTTTATTTCCGCATTACTAATTAAGAATATTGTCAATCCATCTTTGATGCGAGTTTATTATGTGGATGCCAAGGTTGTAACTCTGAATATTATGTCAGGCTATCAGTTAGTCAGTTTCCTATAACTTGTGGCTATCGCGTGAGTTCTAGCAGTAATATGCTGAACCTACTGATAGGGTGTGTTTTAGTACCTTATATAAATTATATATTTATATATTTTATTGTTTACAAAACGTTAACGCTACTCGCTTCTTAGTGAGGTACGGCCAGCACATCAAATTACCACAAAAGTGTAATTTTATTTGTTCAGTTGATTTGAACTTAATTTTCAACATTTTAAGGTTTAAAATCATTTAGAGAAATTTGACAGTTTTGTATAACCTGATGTGCTGGCGACTGTACAAGTGAAAGATATTCGCAATTAAATTTTCTGGACACAAGGTTAGTAGATAATATTATATGTTTTTGTAAACACGTATTAACGTGTTTATGTAAAACGAGACTAATAATAAATATACCTTCAACTATATTTAAAGTAGTAACCAAATATTCTAGATAACCCTCAACCCTAACATGCTGGCTGGTTGTAGAGTTCTAACAAGCAAATAGCAAGCTTCGTAAATCACTACCAGCAGGAGGCGCCACTATCGCCGCGTGGTCGCACAACGACAATAATTCGTGAACCAAACACGAACCACGCTCGCCTACAGATAAATATTTACGTATCACCAATGTATTTACGTGTCGTCTACGTATTTACGTGGTAGACGTAGATAAAAGTAGACATTTTATTGGGACTTTTCGTTTACTTGAAATCTTGACTTTTGTAGAAGTTTATTGGCGCTGGTTATCTTGTGGCTTAATTTTGGTTGTGCATGCGATACCGTGGTTTGTTGGGGGATTAACAAAGTTAAGAGACAGCAGGAATACATGACTTAATTTAAATTTAAAGAAGTATATGTGTGTGGCTATGGCATCACAAGAAATTCTTGATTTGAACTTGTGTTTTAGCAATAAATTATATTTTTGATGCATGTCAATGATTCAAAATTAATAAAAAAAACTTGTCAACAAATCAGCCTCATAGATTTCGATGAATCCCATTTCAACTTCATCACTCAAAAATATCACAATAGCGGGAATTTTTTTTTTGTTATCAAATTTATTTGGAAATAAAACCATCTTAAATGTGACTGACCAACATTCCGCAAAAAATATATCTTGACAAGAGTATTTTCTCTCTCAATAATAAAATTAGGGGTAATTTGACAATGATGGCATGAAGGCGTGTTCACACTTAGCCCGGCGCGGGCGCGGTAACTGACCTCGGACAACAAGCTGGCAACACAATAAGCGAGCATTTGCAGTTAATTGCCTTTTTTACAACTGTGCAAATGTGTGAATCAGCCATATGTCGGTCGACACCGCCATGTGCGACCGTAAAAAATAAATAACTTCCATACTTCCATAGGAAGTGGATCTAATTATAACGATAATGCTTATAATTGTTTAGAAAAAATCTATAAAATCTTGTTTGGCAAATTATTGCTAAACAAGATTTTATAGATTTTTTCGAGATTCGCAAATTGTGTGTTCGTCACTCTCATTGTAATTGCGTTTGATTGTAATGGATAAGCGTATCCAACGACCCTCTGATAAAGTAGCACCATGTACTTTTTAGTTAAACTTCCCAAAAAAATATTTATCATTCAACACATTTTTTTACAAAAGCTGTGTTTGGAAAAATGTTTATGTTTATCGTTTATATTATGTTGGGGGTTTATCAGATAATATTTATAATCAGACAGAGTTGAGTGACAAAACAAAAATGTTTAAATCAAGCTACATATATAATATACTAGTTTCCGCCTACGGCTTCGCCCGCGTGTTTTCTCGACTTTTCTGTATATAATATGTATGTATTATACATATAAACCTTCCTCCTGAATCACTCTATCTATTAAAACAAACCGCATCAAAATCCGTTGTGTATTTTTAAAGATCTACGCATACATAGGGACAGACAGACAGCGGGAGGCGATTTTGTTTTATACTATGTAGTGATATTTCCAGACTCGCATGATGTATAAATTTACAGTAGCAGCTCGGTGTTTGGATTAGTGCCTGGTTAATGACAATGTAAGGCACGCTCCGTATTATATGGGACGTAAACTTCTGGCGAAATGTACCCTAACTACATTACTACAACTTTGCCTGTGATGGGTTTTCAGATTGGCACAGATATTATTTGATAGTCAAATGACATGAATAGAATCCAAAATATACGACGTACAAAAAGTCAAAGTAGCGTAATATTGCGTTATTAAAACTCGTCCCAATGCAAAGAACCATTGATCCGATTTAATATTACATAAGTAAAGCTCAACATGTTTCTGTTATTATGTATAAGAATACCCACATCTCTCTTAAATATATGAAATGAAACGAACGATAAAAAGGAAACGGCAAAAACATAATAAAATTACCATAACATGAAATCCAAGAAATTGTAAAGATTGTGTGTTATGTGAAAAATGTGAAAGAATATTTGAATAAGTGATATAGGTAGGTGTTTTTATTAGCTTTTGAGGACATCAATGGAGCATTACCTACTATGAGATTTTCTATGGATTCGGTACTTCTATACAATCAGCATTTCATATCGTATGTAGGTACATTGAAGATTAAAAAAATATATAAATGGGTAAGAGATGGACGACACCGAAAATAAAATTTTGTAATGTTTGTCGTTTGGTTTGCGCAAAATTACTGAATGCACTTTAATTTTGTATTTACAGTTGGAAAGCATATGCTCCGACTTAAATATATATCTTATTTAAACCACCTTAAAATTCATCGGGACACGCACGCCGGGCACAAACCTCTAGTACCCAATATATTTATAACAAAGGTAAGCTTTTGTCCGTATCTACGGGTATACTCCTATTGACTTTTATATCTGCAGTTACTAATTCAGTATAATTTCCAAGAAAGTTCGTAACGGGGTGTTCCTGTGTTTGCATCAGCAATTAGCAGGCTCGCTGCATGTAATGTATGGAGATCTGCAGGAAGTTACCGAACTAAGTGTAAACTGGGATTTGCATTCACAAGCTCTAGAGATTCTCTGTGTGCATGTGATAGTAGAGAAAATATACCAGGTAGTACGACCTATATAGAATCATTAGTACGATTTATGTGTATACTATGTATGTGAGTTGAAATTGTATTTGCCTATCAATTTACCTGGCAAACTAACGTGAACAATTAGCACAAACTGTTACGAGCCTCTGGAGGATGCCTCTGAATCTCTCCTTTCTTCCCTCTGAATTATTAAATTCACAACAATCAATAAAAAGTATTTATAATACAGCCCAACTTTTCCAACAACAAGCAACTACGACTAGCGATATGCATTTTTCATTGCCAAAATTCAAAACATTTTGCTGATATAAGACACAGATATTAAACACTTTATTGATTTGAACCACAAACAAGTCTTAACGCCGCGCCGCAGTTAATGAATACTATTGTATTTGGCAGTATCTTTAATTGTACTTTATAAATTGTATATTGTGCTAGCTAGCTCGTAGTGTGCTATCGCAGTACAATACAAGAGCAAGCACACCACACCTTGCTATCTATTTATAGCTCCATTGCCGAATGCAGTAAACAGCCATCACTTCAAACTGAGCAGACTTCAGAGCATCCTTTGTGAATTATACTCCAAACAGACACAAATTGATTTGATTTAAAAGTAATTTTCCGGTTGAGTTGTCAAGGATACAGAAGAGGCCAAAATTCCACAGCTGCGGTCCAACTAAGATAGTGGATGGAATTACAATAATTCAAATTTACATATTAATGTACCTACTAAGTATGCATGGGGAATTTAATGCATCTAGCATGTGGTGGATATATTTTAAAAGCGTCATGTAAGGATTGGTCAATTTTGATGCTAAAGATGCGATAACATTTTGCAAAATGATGAATTTCGACGTTCTGTACTAGGCGAAGAACCGCTGAAATATGCCGTATGTGTACTTTCCCCATTTGATAGGCAATTCTATAAATACAGAGTACAGGCGCTGTTAACACTTTCTTTAAAGCCCCTAACTGAGGATATTCTGAGATTTCTCGCGATTTTCCGGATATGTAAGCTATCAAGTTAACGTGTCAAGGTTCGACAAATTATTCGATCTCAATGACAAAAAATCGTAGATATCATTTTTAATTTAAATCTATTCTGTATGTTTGAGTATTTTAGTAGCGTAAATATATATATATTTATGCACGGTTTAGAAAGCACCAGATTCATATACTGTGAACTAAACGAGTGATTAGTGCAAGTAGCAACAATTATCTAATCTATGTACAAGACAAGTGCTCCAGCCTAGTTAGTGGGATGAAACACAAACTTCTTTGTTAGTTATTAAGTCGTGCATGTCATGACACACATTCGAATGTGACTAGTTTAATACACGTGTAGGGAATAATTCCGAGAATATTAATACTATCTCCATAATTTTACATTATTATGTGTGTTAGATATGTAATATTAGAGGAAGTTTGACAGTAGCGCCACTGACAGAAAAGTTGAAAGAGAATTGTTGGTTTTGGTATGGGCACGTGACGAGGAGGGATCAATGAAACTAATGTGACTAAAAGAGTCATGAATAATAATTTGGAGGGATGGAGAGGTAGACCAAAGAAAAGATGGATGGATTGTGTTAAGTCAGATATGATGGAAAAGGGATTGAATGATGAGATGACGACTAAAAGGGATGAATGGAAGAAAAGGACATGCTGCGCCGACCCCAAATAAATAGGGAAAAGGGCAGGAAGATAATGATGATGATATGTAATATTAATGTAGATAATATACGTGAATTACCTTCAGGCCAGTTGTCGTAGACGTGTATCGCGATATCACCCGCTGAATCCACAGGACTGAACACGAACTCCTTCGTTTTGCCGGAAACCAGAATTAATCGAAGATTTATCTGTGGAAGAAAGAAAAATAATCATTAATATTGGGTGATTTAGGAACAATAAATAGGTAAGCAAGGCATTAAATACGAAAATATAGGTTGTACGTTAAAAAATCTTCATAGGTTTGCCATCTTTTAGAATTTACATTGACATTTGGGTTCGAATTGAGCTTTGGAAATTGTGTGTCATGAGAATATCTTTTCAATTTGTATCTAACTGAAATTGAGTAACAATTAAATTACCAACATGTATCTACATTTACTTTAGACTATTTATGCACTGCAGAAAAATTCGTAGTTAAACGATATCCAAATCCGTCATTGTCCATTCCTTACGCTAATTAAAATTTGCACTGTATCTTACGTTACTAAATAACCCAATATTTGCCTGAATTCCGCGGCAGACCACACGGAACATTCCATTCCGGAATAAACTTCATATAAATATCAGAAACTATTATTAACCAGCGTTCTTCGAAGCACGAAGAGTACAAATAAACGTATAAAGCTGCAGTAGATAGCTTTTTGTGTATAGCCAATGTTACCGATCACGCCAGGGTTAACATACATTTTTCTGCATAGCGAAAAATGTATTACCTAAAGTATAAAATTCCCGAGGCCTTGACACAAAAGCAGGCAACCTTAATATGTTATGTTTGTAAGGAAGCCAAAAGACTATTTAGGTCAAGGATAAGTTATATCGATTCTCGTGTAAGAGAAAGTGGCGGGTAATTATTTTAAGTAAGTAATAGGTAACTGGTTTATGAAAGTATTTATTTTAATGAATTGATGACGATAAATGAGGTTAGATAAATATGTACTATTGTCAAAATTCTTACTTAAAATCGACTTCTATATATTTGTCATTGAAAAAATAACATAACAGACCATCCACGCCTGTATTCCCCGAAGGGTAAGGCAGAGGTGTACATAATGTACCTACACCTCGTTCATGTTCGCCGGTATGTTTAGGTCCCATGTAAGAGGAGACGAGCCTATTGCCATTCACCGGGCACATATCCAAACTTCGAGCTACTGAGAATTTAATTTTTTTATGGGATAACTCGGCAACCGAGCAGGCGAGCCACCTGATGGTAAGTAGTCATCACCGCCCATGGACATCTACAATACCAAAGTAGTTGCAAATGCGTTGCCGAGCCTATTTAGCCTCCAGCGGAATTGGGCCTCCAGCGCTCCATCAAATCATAGAAAAGCGCTTTGCCTAACCGTGGAATCGCACCCAAGACCTCTAACGTAGCAGTTAGGTTAGCTTAGGGCCACTGGGCTAATAAGGCAATTTTATATGTAACAAGCTTTCCGCCCTCGGCTTCGCCCGCGTGGTTTCTTGGCTTTTCTGTACTTTAATATATGAAGAACATCTCGACCGATTTTGTGCAAACTTCACATAAACCATCTACTAAATAGTCAGAACAAAGCCTAAACATTTGGTTTGGATAGGTGAGCCCGTTCTTGAGTTATACAATGACAACGAAAAGTGGCATTGATTTTTATATATATATAGATATATCTATTTTTAATTCGATATTAAATCGCACCGAATGTTCGAGTTTCGCTCGCCACGAATAACATGACAAAGCCACAAAACAAGGTTTATTTAGTTAGAGCATCTCATCCCTGTCACATTAATATGTATGGAAATGCGTACAACGTGGAATTGTTGCGTTTCGTCGGTACGGTGTTAGTACCCTAACGAGTTGATGAGTTGATTTTATCTACAGATCTGATTCATAGGAACCCTATTAATATGAAATGAGAGGTTATCTTATCGAATCATTTATGTATTACTTAAGTATGTACTAGCATGCTTCGTCCACGAGTTTTTTTTTAATTTTTAGATTGAAAATAAAATAAATAAATATCTAAACGTACAACGTTATAAAGTTTAGTAAAATTCAACTTGATACTTTTTAAGAAAACATATTTTTTATGAACAGTATTCTCGTTTATTATTAAATTTAATCGAAAATAAATTATAGAATTAATATTGTATAAAAATAAAATTCAAAACGTAAATGCGACCCTGCCAGGATTCGAACCTGGAATCTTCTGATCCGTAGTCAGACGCGTTATCCGTTGCGCCACAGGGCCCGTTGGCAAATGCTTGAAAATAGCATACACAAGACATACAAACTTCCTTAACTATTAAAAAACTTTTTCATTATAACAAAACAATGACTATAGCATTTTTCCATTGATGAAAAATATTTTCCTCGAAAATAAATTTTCTATTCAAAGGTCGGCCAACAAGGCCGTATCCGTATTTTACACCTACGCAATGAACTAAAATAAAATTAATGGGTGCGCGGTGACCCTTCCATAGAAATATTAGATGTAAGCGTTGGTATAGGCACATTGTACGTAGCGGCCAGCTCTCAGGGGACGCGGGCTCTTGCGGCGGCCATATTTCATTTTTCCCGCCATCCGGGGAGCCATCCGACATTTTCATTCTTGCATCAAAACGTGCACGAAGTTTTTTATATTTTCCTTTGTGTCTTTTTGTGTCGTTTTACGTCAGGATAATCCGGTGTAATTCCATGTACCTACCCACTTACTTTTATACGATCTATGAACTAAAGCAAAAGCAATGAAATCGTTTAAACTTAAGAGCGATAGTTTAACACCAAGCATGCTCTATACAACATTTAGTCTAAGTTTTCGCAAAAACAGTCTTAATATCGTCATTGTCTAGATTAAGATCTAGTCGCAAGACTAAGTAGAAATTGCATGAAGTATCAGCCTGTTATTGAAAGAAATCAAATCGTGATTAGTGATGAGTTTTCGTATTTGCGATTTATTTAAAAATCTTTGGCTTTCGCACTAACGTACCTGTAATACTCAAAAACAACTACTTAATTAGATTCTAAGATTAAAATATTTTTAGTTACTAACAAAGCTATAAAATTATGGACTTTGAAATTAAGTGCCTAATTAATTGTGTTATAACATTATAATAAAAATGATTCGGTCCACATAATTTAAAATGAATCAGGTCATAACAAACATTAAAATACTGTACCGTATATAATATTAAATTAATTAAATCTGAGATACTGCATAACTTATTTTATAATTGTTTATGTTACTGTTACTGCATTCATAATCCGTTAAAATTATGTATTACTAACGACAATCTTTGTACTCTTATCTATACTATTATAAACAAAAACAACAAAAAAACATATTTCTGTACATTGAAGATATTTAAAAAACAAGTGGGAGTAGCCGCGGACAAAGGCTAGTTTATTTATAAATTAACAAAAATGTTTCTTTTACGTCAATATTTGGGTCAAGAGGTTTTGAAAATGTTTATTTCTCGAATATTCTTCAGCCATCGCGATCGTTTCTTGTGGGGGAATGATATGGGGGTTCTTGCTTCGTTTCCCTATGGGGTCTATTATTTATTGTTCAAACATTTTTTTAGGGAGACTCGTTCGTTGTACTTTTCTTGTTTTTGCGCACCCTACTTTATTTTGTGTTGGACAAATAGAACGTGTGTATGAATTAATTATTGATTATTTTATGCGTGAATGATGGAGTTATGATATATGAGATAATGTAATATGACGTTTTATTATAATATATATTCTTCCAAAATACATACTGTATATTTATGAGTTTGAGGTGTTATTAATGTTAAAATATTATTACACACTCTTATGAATATTCTAACCTTGCCTTCACAATCTATGTAATATTGTAAATATTGAACTAAGCATCTCTTTTACAAAATAGAAGAACATGAACAGTGTATATTTTAAGGAAATGGCGTCATAAAAAGCGAAAAAGATAGTACTTTTGCATTTATATGACATTTGACGTCACGGCCATTATCCATAACGTCGCGATTTACGTCGTAGACATAGACAATAGCTGTAAGTTTTATGGTACCATCCGCAATGCGGGGTGACGCCTCTGTATGTACGAAAGCAACCACTAGGCCACCTCCGGTGCATTCAACTGCACACCAAAATAATAATAAAAAAGAATACCAGTACCAGTTTGCAGTAGGTACCTTTTTTTACTGTATGTCACAAAATGAGGTGGAAGGAATCCTGATTTCGTCTGGGTACCACCGAACAAATTTTCTCTCGCAAAGCAGTAATGTGCTTACACCATTGTATAGGTTAAAGTTTAATGTAGTCAGTGCCATGACTGAGTATATGACACTTCAACTGAAGACTCAAGTTACGCATGACTAACACTAGTTTTACGTAAATCTGTAGCTATTCTTCTATTTTTTTTAAACATTTTCACGCGAGAACCGCTTCTTCAATTTGATTTTGGAGAAGGACATAGCCTACCCTTTGTCCCAAAAAGTCCAAAAAAAACTTTATTGTCGCCAGTTAAAACATTTATCATAGCTTAGTTAGAGTAACCTAACATAATATGAATCGTATTGATGTTTTGCCCAAAAAGTACTGCTTCTGGTTCCCAAGCTAAGCTCGAGCTCGTATTATGGGAAACAGTGTTCAGCTGCAGAAAGTATCACATAATTAAATACTAGCCTAAATGGTAGCCTAATGGCTGGGGCGTCGGACTTGCAATCATGGGTTGCCGGTTCGAATCCCACCCATTGCACTACCGACGTGAACCCACTCGTAACCAACTTTAGCTTAGCACGAGGGGTTAACAAAAATACTAGTAATGTGCAAACCACATCGCTAGTAAGTTTTTATAAAAAATAAAAAAAACTAGCTGCAGTAGACTTGGACTGATACTTTGTTACGCATGTAAAAAAGGCAAAGTTAAGTAGTAATCCATGAAATCTTATTCCTGAACTGAACAGCAATTGATAGACGGAACCAGGCTATAATTTCTCTTAACAGACAAATGGTCCTAATTGAGGGCAAGTATGCTGTGCGATACAAAACTCCGCCACCTTCTCATTCAGCGGACGATTTTGGAGCACCTAAAAGGCATACAAGAAAGCTACCATTGCTAAAATGAACTACGTTGTTTCATAACTTCAGCTAACAAATCCCTTCAATGCTGCCAATATTACTATCCAAAAGGCCTTGACATTAACGAACCTTGGTACATAAATATCTGATGCTAAGATTTGTTATCGTAAAAGTTATCCAGAATAACAAAGCGTGTATGATATAGGCCAGATTCATTAATAAAGACGGGCATAGGTACCATGCCAGATGCCCAATAAAAGTATTGATTTATACCGGCTACGTGGGGACCAATATAACTGCGGCTGCCTGACCATTTCGGGCCTCCATTCAATAACTCACTCAAACGCCTTAATAACACGGAAATGTCAGTTAAGGATAGACTGAATCTTCGACTGCCTTATTCGTCTAGTGGTTGAGAGCGCAGCTGCTATGTTTAGCCGTCGGGATCGGTTCCTAAGTCGGGAGTGTCATTGGTTGGTAGGCTCGCCCCCTATTATAGGGGAGAACTGAACTACTACAACTCCGCATATAGCTCTGCCTAACTTTTCGGGAATACAGCTGCGATGCTAATTTTGTGGTAAAATCCTCAAGAATGTAAGTGACGACAGCTTAATGCGTGTAATGTTTTTTATAAGTATCAATAGTTGCGCAGTAACTTGGAAGTCAGGCTATCTGACCGCATTAGAAATAGCATATTGCGCTCCAAGATTAAAATTGCTGGCTAAAAAGCTACTATTCCGAAACTGTGGAACTGGGCCAGACATGTGTGCCGCATGTTGAGAGACTAGACTGTGGAGTCCCCATATGTGGATGTGGCGGCACGAACTGGGCTCCTATTAGAGAAATTGGGCCGAAAAGCTTTCAACCGTAAGGTCTGGAAGGAGAGTAGAGAACCTTGCCCTGATGTAGGACCAATCGTGCTAATAAAAGTAATAAAAACAGTTGACTAAGGAATGAACAAAATACCTGGATATTTGAGGTACCAACTGACAATAATTACGAGTTTATAGCCTTTTTTCAACACTTGTTGCTTTTATCTTTTTTACTTAGGGGGCACTTAGCGTCTTGTTCCTGGAACGCCGCAAAAAACTAAGTAAGCACTCAGAAAGTCAGCACCTGCTGTTTTTCCCTTAGCATTTACTCTAATGTTGGGAAATTAAGTTATTAGTTTCAATTTACGACACGAAGCTTACTTATTTTACAAAAATGCTTTTATTTTAAAGCAATGTTTTAAGTGTGAATAAAATTAGGACTAAGTAATTGAAAACGTGGCTTAAAACGGAACTATTTAAAATAACAATTTGGGTTCCAAGAACCAAATACCACTTAAGAGGCTCATTATAATCCAAGAAAGCACTTCGCGGCAGACAACTTCTTGAGTTTATTTCACAGATTTAGATATACTACCGATGGGTAATCAAAAAGCGTAGCATGACGACTTGGATACGAGTTATGTCTTCAGTCCTCGGTATTTTTGTATAGAAAGAAAAAATATCAATTTTTTAAACTTACCAGTAAACAGTGGTATACAGCTGGTAGCTTTATAATACATTGTAGAAATGCTATAGTTTCACACATTTCCTTCGTTATCGCATTGTCCTTATCTAATGCTACGCGTGAAGGTGAAAATTCTACTAATACCTTTATTGGCAATTAAATCAATAGCTACATTAAAGTTACCTTTTTAACAAAGCTTCAATTAAATCAATGGTTTGCGATGCCGCCAAGGTACTTTCTGTGAATAGAAACGCAGTCAGTGGACTGTAAAAAAAACAAATTCGTGTTTTTGCTACAAATACTTCCGCGACTGAACCAATGAACCGTTTTCTTTCGACTTGCAATTTTATTACAGCGGCCAAAGAAACTTTAGATGATCGTTTTCAACTAAACTTTTGTACAAGTTTTGTTTCGATTTGACTCGCCGGTCACGACCGAAACAAATATTCGTTGGAATGATAATCGATACATCCTTTAGTCGAATTATCGAAACAAACAACCCTAGAACCTTTCCGTTCCGGAACCCCGCGTACGCGGGACGACACAATTTATGACATCGGACTTAACCGGTAACACCAACGATTTAGTTTCTATGTGACTTGCGTTTGCCTTAAGCGCGACTGCTACGTGAGGTTTTTCTGTGAGATTCTCAGTAGCAGTTCGGAGTCTGGATTTAAGCCCGATTAATGGCAACAGGCTCGCCCCCTATTATATGGGACATAAACATACCGGCGTCAACCCTTCCGGGAGTAAAGGCGTGATGGTATGTATTGTTTTTATACTTTCGGGATAATTACTGCAACCGTTCTTTTGAAGCAAATTGAGTGTATTTTGTGTTGGAATTATAGCCAAATCAAGCATATTGATCAATCTGCAAGCAGTGACGTGCGCTACTCAACTTTGGTTGTTAGAAAGCCACTCTAACTATTGAATGGTATTGTCCACTTGTGCTTTCTTCACAGCTGCACAGCAGACCCCAATACTGATATGATAACAGTTGAGGCAAGACTAGGTTATACAATAGAAATATTCAACAATCGTCGTCTAGACAGATTTCAACATGAAAGTTCAAAGTCGTGATTGTGTTATGAATGGTATATTCTTCTTTGGTGTTATTTATGTAGTTAACCCTGTTATAATGGCATTTGTGAAGACATATTTCTAATAACTTTCACGAGACCAAGGTCTTTTACTGTTTTGGGCTTACAATTTCAATGAATAGTACTTTCGTGTCTTAGTCCGATTTTCTTCTAATTGTAGCATCAATTTTATGAGGACGTAAAGTTAAAATTCATATAGTATGTATGCACATATGGATGAACATAATAACATTATTTAATTATCTATAGGTATATAAATGTTTGTATGTGTTTATTTGGGCAGGACAACGTATTCTGGGTAAGCTAGTAATATTTTTTCCCTCTACACATAAATTTATCATAATATTGTTATTTGGTTTGTTTTTCCTTAAACGGTTCCATTACTGCAACATTAGCTATCAAAACGACCCGTTATATTTTTGTCCAATAACATATAATTTAATACTGTAGTTAGAATCCTTTCTATACATAAATCTTCTCTCCTCTCCTTTTCATAGTTATTCAACATGAATTCTTAATAATATATAGCAAATCCCGCAAGGACCCCAGTAGATTTTGCATTGCCCGTAATTAAATATTTGAAGGGTTTAAACTGTGCGAAAAAAGCTGCAAAAGACAGATAACAAGCTGAACCGAAATGCTCACTTTTTTCAATTTCGTCGTCGTAGTAAAAGAGTACAAAAAACAAAGGTATTTACTTAATCAGTGTATTATGGCGAGCTGCCGGAGCACTAGCAACATGCAGGCGAACTTGCCTGGCAGGGAGCCAACTAATGCACCAACATGTTTATATTTTCCTCGTGTTCGGAAGAATTCCTCCCAGGCTGTGTGCCTGGTTAGCTTTGACCACAGGCAAAGGCTGCGTTATCATTCTGCCTGTTTTATTAATGCAACGAGCACTCATGCAACGTCCGGTTTTTGGGTCACTCTCAAAAAAATGGGGCATTTTCTTTGTTTTAGAGCTGAAGAATGCTTTCGTTAATTACCGTGTTGACTACAGTTGGGTTTTATGCAGCTCAGTATCGACCTTTGAAAGCTATACCGATTTTATTTTTGTTTGATATTAGAATCATAAAATATTTTATGGTAATGGTATTATACTATTAACGGGAATTTTGACTTATGAGCGTTATGTGACAGAACTCAGCAGAAGAAAGCTGCATTTCCACAAGTTTATGAACTCAATTTAATACACTTGAAACAACTTATTGACTGCTCAAAATCAAGCGTATTAAAAATATTCGTCGTGATTTTCCTGTGAGTTGGATTGAAACTGAAATTATTATCATAAGAGTCATCTATCGTAACAACGCATCATAGACAATCAATTTATTTCAAATGCCGCATATTCAACTGTCACGTCACAAGGAGATAAAAAAACTGAATTCGATTTTAGTCTTGACATTCCAATTTGTTAATCCATTGTTGTGTACCATTTACTTAAATGGCATTCTTATTCTTTGGCCTATTTGGTACAACAATGGGCGATGGAGCGATGCCTCGACGGGACTCGTAGTCCCTGACCTGATAATCGTGTTAAAGCGCAAATAGAGTTTGTGTTCTCTAGAGAAACTTGTGCATGGACTGTTGCTGGAACGTAATAGAATAACAGATGAGTGTAGGAGGTAATGCCTAGGATATTAGAAATTCACTAATTTATAACGATTTTTAGCACCATGTGACAAGATTTTAATCACTGCGATGCACAATTGCCGATTTCGTTCGAAAGCTTGTGTATTAATGTTAGTTGGCAATAATGTACTGGCAATAAGGCATCAGTACTATAGTCTCTTAGATGATGATAGGACTAATAGTAATGAATAAAAAAATGCTATTACAACATAAACCGAATAATACTCCTTCCCAACTTCTGAGAACAGAACCCTAGAATTTAATGATTAAGAATCGCACAAACAGCCTCTTTTCTTCGATGTCGTGAAAACGTATATTTGGTGTGCTCGGCGCATGCGTCTTGGACCCTCTTAGATGGGCATTTCGTGATCGTAAATCAACCAATTACCGTTTTGGGTATATCCCCAATTTTGTCCGTAGATGAGAAGAATTCCTTTGGGGTTTTAAATTGGTACGAGGAAAAATGTCACTGTCAATGCTAATTTTCTTAGAGGTTGATATGTGGCATTAATTCACTAAAGTTCTGAATTAGTGGCGAAGTTAGAAATGGAATACTTACATACGAAGTGAAAAGAAAATAATTGGGTACAAAGAACGCGAAGCTAAACGAGGTGTCAAAACAAAATGCCTTTTATGTCAACAAAAATTAAGTGAACAAAAGTGTGAAAAACAAAACAAGGAAAGTAACTTGGCCTACTCTACTTTTTTATGTCCGGTTTTTTACGTCCAGAAGTCGTATAGCACGATTTGCGTAGCGAATAGTTAAGTAAGTGTACAATTTCCGCGGAAAAAATACGCTTCCTGAAAGGTTTTTTAGCGTTTCACGGTCTAGGAATATTACATTGTTAAATAAGCCAAGTTGAGAAACAATGGCAAGTACCTAAATATTTTATTTTTGGAGTAGTATTCGATTTGATTTACGCACTTTGTTTCAGATGTTGCATTTGTTACTCTAAATATATGTTTGACAAACAAAAATTTTTTGCCAATAAATGTAAAATAAAATAACATGCTACTTCATGGTTAGATACATTTAAATGAGTTGGATTAAATATTGTTAACTTTATTTCATCAAAGCACCTACGTAGAGGACGATCTGAAAAACTAAATGGGATAAAAGACACCAAGATCTAAACGCAGTTCACAGTATAGTTTTCGAAAACCCGTTGATTGAATAGGGATGATTTCTTATCTAAATACAAACGATAAAAATCTGTACCAACTACAACTGTAGACCCTCACTACAACTTCAATATACAAACAAAAACACGATATTATTACTACGAATTCAATCTTTTGTTAAGCTATTTTCATGTGACCTACTGACCTCCATAAGTCCATATTTAATATCACAAGATGAGTGAGGGGGAACTCTTTGATCCGCTATAGTTACATCTTTGCTGAAATATTGCCATTCACCAGTCCTTTGACATCCAATAACTTGCTTTAATACGAGCATGTGGGCGGGTTACTATTTCGGTAACAATCGCCTTTTGGACCGAGAATTTAATATTCTACTTTAGTGGTCATTGAGTGAGGAGAGGGAGGGAAAAATCTGATAGAAGGTATATTTGATATGATGTGTTGTATTTAAAGATTTAGGTAGGTAAGGCTAATTTGTATTGTTTAGAATGACAAGCAAATGACAAGAGACAATTTATATCTAATCTATTAATTGTAACGCCTTAATAAAATGAACAGACAGAAATTTGTTGCTTTAGAGTTTGTTGCGCTGCGAGTATTTAGTATAGACTTAATTATTTGATTTACTTATTCAAAGCACTCGAAAAAAAAACTACGGACTAGTTCAAATGACTCCCGGAATAAAATACGACATCTTTGGGCGTATCTAGCTAGCCTATTGTTAGCATGTATTGCCGTGATGCCTATAATTGTGAGTTTTGCTAACCATTTCATACTTCCCCGCATTTTAAAACCATTGCATACTTCACTTGATAGTCCCACTATACAGCAGAAAATAAAATCTAATAAACAGCTAAAAGCTTGGAAAAGTAAAAGGTCAATCAATGTCCTTGTTCAATACATACTTAGAGCGGAATCGCTCATTCGTACGCGTATCAGAAATTCTCCTAGCACAAAGTTTTTACCGCGTATATTTCAAAGAATTTCTGCAAATAATTCTTAAATCCGTTAATTTATCATCTTGAAAACGGAAACAGAAGAATCCTACGCAACGAATTTAACGCGAATCTAGAGGCAATTACGTGTAAACCCAGTACAATTTATATAAAATGAGGGCCTTATGAAAATACCTTTGAAAATTGCGAATTTGTTTATTATTAAAAACCAAAGAGCCATTACAAACATGTGTCTTTGTTCGACCTTGTCGAGGTTAATTACATCTGTGTTTGCTGTACTAATTTAGACTTTAAGCTTAGAAAATAAAGTCTGGGATAATTGGCCATGGAGCCATTAAACTTTTGACCGATTATCACGATAAGGCGTCACGCACAACTTGTAAATTGATGTTGTTTTATTTTTATTATATTGACGCGACGGAGAAGTTTAGGGCTAAAGTTAGGACAGTTGTCGCAAACATTTTATCACTGTCCTTGTATTAAAAGTGTGTAAAAGAGCCGATGGAGACGACATTATGAAACCACGGTCCCAAAAAAATCCATAAAATAACTAATAATCTATTTACTATCTGTTTTTAATATTTATAATGTTTTTAAGTTTTTTTTTTGTTATATTTACGTAAATAGGTTGCCCACGGTGTCACAGTTTAGATAACGTTACGGGAGACAATTAATTCCCCATTTATAATATTCATTTTTTTTAATAATGTTTCCTTGTTTGTTCGTCCTCTATGCGTACATTCATCTGATAATGATGAACTAAATGACTTTAAACGAGTTGTTGTGTCCGCACACAAGATCTCACCAGTATGATTTCCTGCCATATCTAACAAAAAAAATGCAATGCAAGGAATGCCAGATCCATAAAAATATGTCACCTCGCTTTCATTTAAAAACTAATTATTTGCCCCGAGAAATTCTACATTCTAATTTCATACCAGAGTGTATAATCCGCATTGCTACAGTGTGAAATACCCGCAAATTACTACTGCAAAATAAGCTGTCACAATGTACTACTTTTGATTTATGTAAATCGCTCGTGCTGTGAAAAATGTGCTTTTAGAGGAAGGTAGTATGTACTTTTGCATAATTGGCAGAAAAAATATTGGGAAAGATTACTTACGAATACGTACCCAAACATACGCTTTTTAATATTTTTGTGAAATCATAAGAAAAATAAATACGAAACCAACCTCAGAATTCCCGCTAAGCTAAGGTTCAAAAAACTCATTCATACAAAATCATCTACCAAAACAACTAAGCTGTTTGCTTAAGGAGGTCCAATTTTTTTGTTCTTTTTTCCAATGTTTGTTGGTGAAACTTTTTTAAGATTTTTTTTTATAATTAATAAAACCCAGTACACCGTATTCAACGCAATTAATTTGAATGTAAATCAAAGACACGTTTTCCTCATTACATGGTATAAAACAAAGTCGCTTCCCGCTGTCTGTCTGTCCCTTTGTATGCTTAGATCTTTAAAATTAAGCAATGGATTTGAATCCAGTTTTTTTTATAGATAGAGTAATTCAAGAGGAAGCTTTTTATGTATAATACATGAAACCACGCGGGCGAAGCCGTGGTCGGAAAGGTAGTATTCTATAATTCCTTTATTAGATCGAAATACACGAAACAATAATGATAATTGTAAAATGGCTATTATTTGCTACACTTAATGACCCCACATAAATCGAACCCACGTAAATTGCGAGCAAAATGCAAAGAATAAAATAGCTGCAATATTTATTACTAATATCAATCTTGTGGATTAAAAACACGATCGATATCACGCTCAACATAAATCACTTAGAAAATGTTGATAAATCCGTCCCCTAGTTTGAACTCGTCGTGAACTTGGGAAGGCTACGACCGCAGTCACCTTCGTATCCTTGAACCCAGTAAAAGTAATCAACGCTAGAATATCTTAATACATTCTGTGCTACTTGTTTGTACATTTAACGCTGGAGGAGGGTTAGAGGGACTCATTACTAAACCTTAAGAGTATTGATGTCAAAGGAACGTTAATTAAACAATATTTTAACGAACCAATGGTCTGTAAGGCCTGCCCTGCTTTTGGTATCTCAATATTTTGAATAAGCGATTCACATTAATACTAAATGCGGATTGGAGTCTCTGAACGTTAAACTATTGGAACAGTTTGGGGAGAAGTTCAATTTGAAACCCAAAAAAGATTCGACTTGGACGAGATCTAATTTTATATAAAATTTCCAGATTCATAGTCTAATGATAAGTTCAAAGTTTTCCTGAAACTGCTGAAAGCCTGATATTTTGTAACGTGTTCAATTTCTTTGAAACTCTGAAGCCATCTGTTGCAGGTGCTAGACATTATTGAATTCAATTTGGGAGTGCACTTCGCAAAATTCGGTGACGCTGTTTGCATAACCTTCAATATGGGGCACTTTTCGAGAAAAATCGTTTGAAGCTTTTCTGAAAGGGGTGTGCCGTGTGGAAAATTTATTGTTAACGAAAAGCTTTAAAAATTTTTGATTTTTTTTAATTTAATTAATTTTGCTAGACTACATATACAATCATCACAGGTGGGCACTGGTCATCTCTCAAGATGAGAGGGGTCAGGTTAGAGTCCACCACGCCGGCCTAATGCGGGTTATGCATGTCACCAAGAGTCAGCTTAGATTTAGATAATTTTACCATACGGAATAAGAGTTGTATACATTATCAAATCTGTTATTGAATTTCTGTTACTTCTCAGCGTGCGAAGAGGGCGTTTTGTACTCTTCGGCCTCAAAAAGAATTAAAAGAAACCCTAAAGGCACTCTCGGTAACATTCCCATCGAACTTTTAGGTTCCGCGAAATCCACTTCAATAATCGGTGCTTTATCGTAGCATAACTGGGAACGCTAGGCGATCAATACATAAACGTGTCAAGTGCACCCAGCCAGTAACTTTCACTGCTTCTACGAACATATTGTAGTATATTATTTAGTTACAACCAACTTGACACGCCCTAGATGCCTGAAAATTTGTATTTGACAATAGAGACAGCACTTTTTCAGGAAGACAGGACATTTTCAGAACATTTTTAGAACATATTACATACTATCACGCCTGTATTCCCCGAAGGGTAAGGCAGAGGTATACTAATGTAAACCCACAATTAATTAGCCGATATGTTTAGGCCTCATGTAATAGGGGGCGAGCGTAGAAGATATAATTTAAGAACTTTGGTAACGATTCGGGGAATAGAGGTGTGTATATGTCTTCCTTTTTTGTTGAGGGTAATTAACTTGAGTCAATGGGCTCCTTAGTATGTTAGATTTTAAGTTCTGTATAGAAATGACTAATACCGAAGCCAAAGACTTCTAGAGCCATGTAGTACTCCAAATATAACATTTACAATCAATACCCTCGTGTCAAGTGCAGACGGCAATAACTTTCACTGTTTCCATGGAACCATTACAGTAATGGTACCTAATTGCCACGTCACCTGTTCTGGACGAGTCAGCAGGAGTTTTCCCTGGCGTGTCGTAAGCTACGTACGACGATCGATACACACGTGTCAAGTTCACACAGGGCAGCTAATGTCAGTTACAAATCTATGTAGTTGGATTTTGTATGGAGGCCTTTTGTATACATTTGATTTAAAGGCCACGGGGTGACGAGTGACGATGTATGAATATTTATTTTTCTTTGAACTGCTTCATTAGTGTAGTGTTCGTTTACAACGACTGTTATTCTAGAGGGTGTGATTCCCAGCTCGAGAGAAACGGTATAGGGTTTAGTAGCAGGTCGGAGTTTGGATTTGCTGGTATAAGCAATAGGCTCGCCTTCCATTACAGGGAAATCCAAATCCTGATAAAAAAGATTTTTAATTTGACAATCGAAAACCGCATGTTAATTTCACATAGGACAGTAATTACACAATTGTCATTAACTTACGCAGTAACCCAGCTTAATAGGCGTGTTATATCTCATTTTGGACCTCAAGCGACCCTAAATTATGGCATATGGCACTTAAGGGGATTGTGCAAACAATTTGGCGGTAGTTTCATGAACCTTGACTCTTTCGCCGCATGCTGGGAAGTGTAGTTATGGGCGCAGACGGAGATATTTTGAAATAGGAACATGTAAGTTAAGTTTCAAGTTCATTTTAGTACATTCGTAACCTCTTCCTTGCCTTTTTGCGAATACTTACAGACAGATGTAGAAACCATGTCGGTATTTAACTGTTCCAACTTTCGTTATTTTCCTGTTTTGAGCTACGGAAGAACATTTACACATAGACTTCTAAAGTCATAACCCGGTGCGACCATTTCTTACCATCTCCTGAAATTATAATGAGCAGAGTATCGTCACCGCAGCCCAAATAGACTTTCATGAAACCCCGACTTGATTGGACAAAGTTTTCTGGATGTTTTTTTTATGAATTCTGTAAAAATGTTAATTATGCAAACCATTATATAACTTTCTTCAATGTTTAGTGGAGGCTTCCAGTCTACCTTGATGCGCCTAAATATCCGAATATTATAAACGAAGCGACTAACATCAGACCTTCGCAACCATTATCTTAACAACAAACTGGCTCAACCAGAACATCTTAGCGTTTTAGTAAGGTTTCGTTTAATTTAATAACATATATAGTTATAATAAATGTATAGTTAACTTAGTTGTTATTAACTCTACATATGTATAACTTAAATATTCATATGTGTTATGATCCTATCAAAATAAATATAGGTATAATTATATACCTATCGAATCATTTCTTATGTATAATGATTTCATTTGTATACAATAAGATGGTACCTATACGATAAATCTATCTTATTATTTATGACATAATGACGAGATAAGGTGGCACAGAATCTCATCGACCTCATCATTGTTGATAGTGTGAATCAATGTCGAGGTCAATGAACGTTCCGGTAATTACTTATTATAAGTAGCTTGTAATATAATGCATTCCATCTCTGTATTACAAATTTATCTTGTACATTCCAGCCCGGTCACTTCAAATGATAACTGCCAACAATTATGTAGGTATTTCGATTGAAATTTATTTAAATGTCAACAAAGATAATAATAGCCGATTGTAAAACAGTAATTGGTACCAATTAATAGCCGACAGTGGCCGTTAATTATCGCATCGTACCGTGATAGTAGTCGCACACGAGTAGGTCAAGCTTGAGTGGCTTTCTCAAAATGGGCGATGACATTTTAAGTAAAGGCAGACAGCGAAAAATAGATTCTTATAAATAACAATATTTGCATTAGCTGCTTTTAAGATTAGCAACTGATGGTCTCCTCTCTCTCTTAGGGGAGACCCGTGTCCAGAAGTAGAACAATAAGTAATTGGCTTGATGATAGCAAATGCAGACTGAGGACCCATTTAAGACGCCATTTGATACAACGTTCTTGATTCGAGGCTGATGAGACTACTAAGTTATGCTTGCGGAACGGCGGAACCGGAGAGAGAATTGTCCACCTGTCTCTCAATTCACAGTAGACGTATCGGTCGCCTGGACACAATCAGATCTTCAGGCTGCTCGCGGCTGACCGTTAGTTCACGGCGTGTATAGCACCAATAGGAGGCGCGTGTGTTTGCCCTTTGCGTCTGTCTTTAAGTCTTCATCACTTGATGGGATCTGGTGATTGTACTGGCCAGGCTGTTATGGTCGAAGCAAATGTCGGGCAAAAGGGAAAAAAACGCAAGCGGTTTTTTCGGTAACAGTCCGATATACCTTTCTGCTTTCCCAGATGGCAGACGATCCATGAGAATTTTTGGTTTCATTAAATGGCTAATAACGCTATTTCTCTGTATAAAAAAGTTAAGTGCTAAAAAATCCTATTTTTTTATTTTATATGGGCGGAAAACGGATTTTTATTCAGGAGCAGGCTTCTGTTTGACTTCGATTGACTGATTGCCAATTCACCGGAGAAAAAGTTCCGCTAGAACTAATGAAATTGGTCGACCTAAAACTTTGTCGAATTACTGAATACTTTCTATACTATTATAAAATTGTTACAAAATCTGTTTCTGTACATTGAATAGGTACCTATACATATTTAAAAACAAGTGTCTTACGAACCCAAAGTTTGTTAGTTAGGGCTTGGCACACAATCTATTGAATAGACTTTAATTATGTTTGGTAAAAAGCGTATGCTCCAACTTAAAAACTGTGTATCTTTTGGTAAAATATCCTGAGATAGCGTTGGCTGTGTTGTATGCAGATCCATACAAAAACGGGATCATCACTGTTTGATTTTGATTCAATTATGTCTATAGTTTTTGAAAATAGCCCGAACAAATACAAACTTAGCGGGGCCTGTATTCATAATATGTAGTGAATATGGCGCAGCTGTGAAAAGATGAAAAGCTACATACAATTTTCTAATTGCCAAAGTTTTAATTGCAAAAGTAAGTTATGTTTGAGAAAGTAAAATAAAATATTATAGTATAAAAATCCATTATGAAAACAAATTAATTGGACTTATACTTATTGAAATTTAATAACAATTCCAAAACTATGAAATTCCAAAAATTCCCTTTCGTGTTAGGACAGAATCGAAAAGATCGGAAATACAAAAGGATTTTTAGAGACCTAAAATGAAGTGCACCAACGTCATCACATACTTGTTTGAAATATGGTAGTAAACCTATTTTTAGAGCTAGTGCATAGTAAAGTTCTATTACTAATGACCCTGGCGGCGTGCCAATGCCAGTTTAATTACAATCCGAGACAATAAATCGCAAATGCAAACACACACTGCGTGCAGCGCCGGAGGCCCAATTCCTCCGTCAGTCCCCTTCCTTCTCCTTTGCTCCTTCCCCTCCCTTTTCCTCAGGTTCGGCAAGGCGCGAGTTGCAAGCGTCCAAAGGATACGGTAACGGCTAACTATAAGGCGGGCCGTACCTATGATTGTTTGCCAAAAAAAAAATTTACAAATTACCAAAAAAAAACTCGGCATAATATCTACCAGACTACCTGACAGTACGAAATTACGAAAAAGTATACCTAGTGTGAAAAACTGAAAACGTTATTAAACCTGCAATTCCGACTTAATTTTCCTTTACGCCGCTTAAGGGGAAGTTCTTAGCCGCCGGATGAGGTGTCATGCATTTAAATTAACATTTTTCGCAAATTAAGTCTACAAAGTTAAATATTTTCACATGTATTTTTTTGCGAAATGGACTATTACGGTTTACTTTTTATCTAGATAACGTTATATGAATAAAAACCTACAAATTGTGGGTTTGGGAAATGATAGAGTATAATTATCAAGTAGGTTGATTTACTATTCTATACAACACCATCACGACTTTATTCACTGAAAGGTTAGGTAGAGGTATTATGTAGTGTACCACAGTTCGCTGGTATGTTTTTAGAGCTCAAGTAATGGGGAGCGTACCTATTATGATTGAGCGAGCACAAATCCAAACTCTACGTCTGTACAAAAAATATCATAACAGTTCTTCTGTCATGATATTTGGCAATCACAAATTGACTCAACTGGAGTATTGAGTCACCGACCTCACGTTTAACTGACGCTTGCAAATAACCGGCTAATGAGAGACCTCATAAATGTTACCATTAATGATGAAACCAATCTTCATCATTCATCATCATCCCTGTGCTAGTTTCGTTCTTGATTGAAATCGATGATTGGAAACGGTAAATCGATCATCACGCACACACGAGTCATTTGTAACTACCCATAACTCGCATAATGATTGTATAGCGATGCAACCATTTTGAGCGTTGCCTGTCTGCTTGACCTAATTGTGGGCATATTTCCAGAGGTAATTATATATAGCTGAGAATTTGAGATGCAGTGCCCATGCCGATGAGAAGCGGCGCTGCGATTTGTTTGCGCACCGCTAATAGTTTCTGCAATGGAATGAGGAAGTGATTCGTTTTATAAGCCCAGTTAATCTGAGGTATTAAAGAAATACTCGTGATCTGGATCTGTAGGGATCTAATACTCCCTTTATAACCCAACACAAAAAAAAAGAGTTATTATAAGATTATCCATCGCAGCTGGTGGTGGATGGCACAAACTTAGGGAGGCCTATACCCAGCAGTGGGTGAAATCAGGCTGTGGATGATGATGATGATAAGATTATCCATCGCAGCTGCCAAACATATTATTAAGGTAGTACAATGGGTGAGTTTTCGAACCGGCAACCACATGATCGGAAGTCTTTGCCATTAGGCTACCGCTGCTTTGGCATGCTACATATGATTTGAAACGAATATCCGAAAGATGCTATATTTAAATAGAGTACAAGAATACCACAACTTTTTTGTTTCAGTATTTTACAGGATTTCATTTAGCGTATGTGATATAACTATGATTTACGGAACACCCCCTCTCCCCACTCCGTGACGTCACGTGATGGCGGCCGTCAGCGTTTGGCCCGCGGCAAGTGGGCCAAGGATCCTCTAAGTATTATCACTGTCGGCAGTAATTACACGGCTTCCGTGAGGCAACACGTTTTTAGGGCAAACATTAACGAGACTAGGTGGAAATACAAAAAAAAATTAGCTTGATGAAGATTGTATTTTCCAAAAGGTTGGGTTGATATCCACAGTTTAGTAATACAAGTGTTTACACAAATGAATAATTGTTAATTGAATTCATGTAAATATGTTCAATTGATTTGCATTTACTTGCATTTTCCTTTCCTTTTATTCATTCAAGCGTGCTTTATGTTAATTACAGATCAGTCATGATAACCGGGTAAGATTTCTCTCAAGTCTACAAAATTAGTAAAAGTTTCAGTAGAAAAAGAAAATGATGTAAATTTCAGAAAAGCTTTCTAATATAAATTAGTATTTTAAAGACATTCATTGAGACGCGTCTTACTTATCTAGTATCTAATTAATGTTTCACCAAAATCAGAATTAATGTGGTGTTTGATTTCGGCGAAATTGTAATAAGTGGTACCACACGCGTTGTCAATGATTCTCTTTTAAGTTCTAATATAATAATCATCATCAATTTGACGTAGACTTCTTCTGGTTCTGTGATTATAGGTCAAAAGAAGTTGGTGATGAAAGAGATCGGAGTATCGCACCTCATTGCTATAACTATGACAGTAGCTGGTATAATAAACAATCTATTTTTAAATAAGTAGTATCAATTAAAAGAAGTAGAATTGTTCTAGACGTTCTGCCAGAAGACGAATATGACATGTTTTGGTAGGCCTTCTCCCTCCTAATATTAAAGTATATTATCAATGTTAAACTATTTAAACTACGTTGTAATTCAAAGCTCCGACACGATCCCCACATTAGTGTGATACCCTGGTCTATCCATGTCGCAGACGATCGATATGGAATTTCCGCACACCACAAAAGTGCTCTCCCGAAGACCCAGAGTCCGTTCTTCGGCTTTCCCCATCCAGTCGCTGTCAACTGCCTTCCGCAAGTCGTCATTCCGGCTAGCGTGAGGACGTCCTACACTACGATTGCCTAGACGCGGTCTTTAACGAGTAACTACATTTACTAATAAGTAAGATGTAAGTAATTTTGGTCCGACACTGCCTGTTAAGACGCAAGTTAGGTTTAAGATTCAGCACTTGAAAACTGCTAATCAAGGCTAGAATTGTGAAAGCGTGTAACAAAAAGTGAGCACCTGACAATTTTGGAAAGTTTTTATTTCTAAATTACTTTCACAAACAGTGGCATTGTCTATCTGAATGGAACGATATTATTTTATTACCTAGTCTGGTTATGGTCTTATTGTTTTAAACAACGATTGCAAGAATGCGATTCCTATTTTCGTTATGCAGGAGAGAAAGATTTTCAGCTGTTGCAGATGAGCTAAGGAATCAGATCTTTGCATAGCATATAATTATTTCACTTTGGAATCATCATGACTGCCATGGCTTTAGTCTAGTGGACCTTAGTGCAACTGCTACGCTAAATGTCCTAAGTTCGATTCCAATTTCGAGCAATGCGTTGTTGAGTTTTTTTATGAAATTCTCAGTAGCAGCTCAGCGTCTGGATCCGTGCACGGTTAATTGCAATAGGCTCGCCCTTTATTACATAGGACCTAAACATACCGGTGAAGTGTGGGTGTAAATTAGTACACCTCTGCCTAACCTTTCGGGTAATACAGGCGTCATGGTATGTATGTATGAAATCAACAGTAGTCAGTTGTTTGGCAACGTTATTCATTCCTTCTCAAAACTTTACTATCTTAGAACTTTTGCACCTAAAGAGTGAAAGTCGATTGAGTTAATTATTGATTTAAATTAACAGTCTTTGGCTTTAAGACACCACTACCTTCTTTTTAATTATCAAAACATTAAGTGGCAAAATAATATCTATTAAAAATCACACAAATATAAAAAAAATAGGAAACTTTTGATGTATTATGAAAATGTTTTTTTTTATCATTATCGCACTACCAAGTTATATATTTTTATGGTAATTTTGTCACAGATTAGATAATAGTGGTATTGTTCTATCACAGTAGCTGAAATAAATGCCCATATTTTTATGCACAAAAAAAAATATCGGTGTATGTTTTTGTTGGGAATAAGAAACGGTGCAAAAAATTCTTAAACATTGTTTTTATGATTGTTTTATGAAAAATCAGTATCCAATCACGTGGCCTTGGGAGGAACGTGTTCAAGAGGCTGCAGTGTCGCCCACACAACCAGCCTTCACCGAACTCCGCATTTTCATATCGCTGCCCAAGAAAATAAGAAATGGCGGTTTTGAACAAAGTACTTGAGAGTGTCAAAGTGCTGAATGAAGGCTTCCTAGTATGTCTTCCTAGGGCTTTTGCTAAGCGTCTTCTAAATATAAGATGAGATTGCTTCTTCAGTCCCCTTCTTTCTCCTTACGGCTGTAAACGGCCTGGTTATGTCTTCTTCGCATTGTTAAGACAATGTTAAGGGAACAGCCGGTCTATGGGCAGCGGTTGCCACTTACCATCAGATGGGCCGCTTGCTCGTCTGCCACAGTGAATTGTAAAAAAACAGGTTAACAGATATCTCAAAATACACGCATACCGTCACCGATTCATCATCATCATCATCGGTTTCAGTTCGCAGGTATCTTTAGGTCCCATGTAATAGGGGGCGAAGATATTGCTATACGGAATACGTAATGCAATTAATTGAATTATTGATTGTAACGGCACCTATCCGTCTACTTGGTGCACACATTGATGAAATCGAGAAACTGTCAATTAACTAACCAATCACAAAGCGACCTCTACATCGCGCAAGCAACATTTGTCGCGCAAGTTGAATTTAGAGTATACCAGCCAAAACAACCGAATTTGTAGAAAAGATCTTCCTAAGGGTTGAGGGACATCAATACGTTCATATTATCATCATATAAATTTCGTGTCTTACAAATGTGACGTGAAACGTAATATAAAAATCTACTTTTTTTTATATTCCTACCCGCTGCTCGCTCATATCTTGGGAGACGTGCATTAGTCTGACGGTGGCTCCTAGTTTTATTGGTGCACCTCGTTTGAAATATGGTAAGAAATGTCTGGGAAACGTGACCGGAGTTCGCATTTCCAGCATAATGGTGGAATCAACTCTCTTTTTGTAAACTCCACTCTTTAAACTTATTTGCAAGCTATTTTCGCACTAAGTGTGTATTAAACTAGTTTAGGCTTGTAGTGATAGGGCTTGCAATCCTAATTTTAATATGGAACATGCAACTCTTTAGAATTCATAAATCCAAGTATTTAATTTCTTCAGATTGAAACTGACTTTTATTTCAGGGTAACATGACACTTATTTTTTTTTAATGTATTTATTCCCTGTCACTCGTAAAAAATATTGTATGTAATAAAAAGAAATACCACTTAGTGTCCATTCACGAAAATGTTCAACTCTTTGTATATTTTAAGAAACTAAAGTATTGTGTCACAGGCTCAGAGGCGAAGAATTCATATAAAAGAATGCCATTCAACGTTTTTCTTTGAAGAGTTATTTATTAACGTGACATCAGAATTCCTGTATATAGTTAGGTTTGTTATTCGTTTGACCGACTTCAATAAAAGGAGGTTATCAATGCGACCCGTATATATATTTAATGAATAAGCCGGCTCAAGTGTCTTGTTGGAAAATTACTCCTTTTTACAAATCCCTCGGCTTAATAGGGCCTTATCTCAACATAATTATTTTATGATAATATCCCATAGTACGCACAGCTACACATTTAAGCTATACGTTTTCAGTTTCAGAATGATAAAAATATTCGCATTGTAAGAAGAACCTATACAATGCAAGGTCAGCTTATAACTTAAACTGTAGCCGTGTGTACAATCCCGATTTTATTAGAATTGATTGAATACTATCTTTTAGAATACGTTGGTAACAAAATCGGAGCCATACGTTAGCCTCCCAAATAATAACTGATCACATGCCTACTAAAATTTAAAACGTAAAGATCAGTCATGCCGAAACCCTACCAAAGCCGGTTAACCCGTAAAAAATCACAAACGAGCCACAAAAAGGCAAAAGAGGCAACAGTCACGAAGTGTGAATTTCGAATGAGCACGAAAAGGTTAAGTTCCGTGGGAAAGAAAAAAAAACTATTTCCGGTCGGTCGGGTCACGGAAACAAGATATCCGGGGTTGGGATGCCCAGGAAATAGTCGATCGCGGCCTAATGAGAGGTCGGGAGGATGAATAGAGGCTTCTGTGACTTTCGTATAGTTCTTGCGGGAGGTTTAGGCAAGGAATCGATTAGCCTTTGATTTTCTTCCCTTGTAAGTGGAGCAGTAATGATTGTTGTCAGAAAATAACTTATGGTATGGCCATCATATCTCATGAAGGCCAATAAATTATTAAAATTTGAACAGTATGCCAATGACGAAGGCGATTTAACCATATTTTAACTGATTTGTATGTTCTAATTTTTTCATGTCTATATTTATTTTTTCTTAAACAAAAACTTTGCATCGAATATAGGTACTATGTAGGAAAAATAACAGCATCTCTTACACGCAAGTCGCACGTTGCATGATCTTAATAAATCCAGAATACTTAGTACACTCTCAAGGTAATATACAAAGCACAACATAAAATGGTGAATTTTGAACTTTTGAAACGTAGGTGTTCAGTTAGACAGAATTTTGGGAAAATTCCCCACGGGTTTGAAAAAAAATCCTAGTCTAGGGAAACGTTTTTAAAAAGAAAAGCAAAACCAAAGCACTGTTAAATTTAAAATTTAAGCAAAAAAGTTAACCGACCTCCTACCGATACTTAGGCAACAAAGAAAAGCTAAACAAAGCTAAAGTTGCGGCCTTCGGTGAGTGAATATTTAATTGAACCTTTCAAGAGGGCTGCATGATTGATCCCATACTACGACTCGGTGATATATATTTATTGAATATATGTCGCAAAGTCGCCGCAGTGTTGCCCCGGATATCTATACCGCGCGGTAGACGGGGGTTGATAACTTCAGGGCTGTCAAACTTAGAAGGAGGTTAGAGTAGAACAATGAACGGGATTGTGTTTATTTATACACACAATGTGTGTGATTTAAATACATTAACATTCTGTTCTGAAAAAAGAGATTTTGGAAAAACTTTGGCATTCCAATCGAAACTCCACAAAAACATTAATTTCATACATAGTTTAATTTTTTTGATCTGAAACATGAATTTATACAGAATAGCATCAGAGAGGGTTCTTTTTCTTGTAACGAAGGCGTTATTATTTATTATGCAAAAAGGTCAGATGAAACATTGTAACCAATTCAATTTCACACAATAAAAGAATATTATACCTAATACAAAAACCTCATAATAAAATCGAATCGAAAACCAATTGTTTCAAATGTCTCAACCGCAAAATAAAACAGGCTTGGTCGAAGCGACCACATCGCCAACATAATTCCTATTGGTTACTTCCATTTGTGTGCGGGCAAACCGTATAAATACTATTATACCCCTCTTTTAACAGCATTATAGGGTTATGGGGGTTTTAAAAGGCTCGGTGGTACCATTATGGTAATACTAACAGCAGTGATATCAATTCCGGCATGTGGTTTTCTAAGAGTCTAATGATAATACTGATTTCTGAATTGCAAATACTATGTATTTAGCCTAATGTTCATGCTCTGTTTGGATTCAAGTTTAGTTGTGACTGCAAAGTAATAGGTAATTCTAATTAGGTACAGTTTGTTCGAAATAACTAAGCCTGTTTGAAGTTTTCTGCAAGTGGTTTATCAGTGGACACTTGGCGAGACGGAGTGACGGCAGGTGGAGTAAGGCAACAACTGAATGGTGGCCGAGGGAAGGCAGTAGGAGTGTCGGGCGTCCAGCAGCAAGATGGATCGACGACATAATTCACATCGTTGGGCGTACTTGGATGGGAGTTGCACGGGACCGTGGTGGATGGCACATACTTGGGGAGGCCTATACCCAGCAGTGAAGACAGGCTGTGGACGATGATGATGGCTTATCAGTGGTAAAGTTGAATAGAAAGAGTCGGTGTCAAAATAATTCGTATATGTTTCACATTTGTAATTATTTTCTTTACTAACTTCGATATTTATAAAAAACACTTAAATAAGCGATTTTACTAGCGGCGATAGTTCGGAACGGCAAACTTCAGACAAGCAGACTTATTTGAACGTTCAAAAATATCTCGCTTGAGCACGACAGTTTCGAATTTAGAAAGGTGGTGATGATGGTAAGAACTACTAAGAAGGCAGCAGAAGGTATTTGAAGACACAAACCAACTCTGGTCACTACTCACTACTACACACTAATGACAAGCAATTACGACCCAGTCCCCCTCAGCAAGGAGACTATTTTTAGATTAGCCTTTACGCGCAGTACACGCTAACAGCGCGTTTAAAATTGGGTTTAAACTTAATGAACAATTATTACAGCGCCTATAGCGAGCACGTGAAGTTCTAATATAATAATATGTACTTACATGCTGTCCACATTTGTCGATGGACGCTAGCGAATCAAGTTCAAGTTGAAATAAGCCTTGACAAGCATTTATGAAACGTTATGACTCTAGTTGCACGGTTCCAACATTCAAGTCTATCGGGCGCGTAAACCTCTTGTAGGAGTATGGCCATTTTGTGTGTGTGTTTTAGTGTCGTGTATTCGAACACAGAAATTCACTCTATTACTCGATAGATAGTTAATATTAGATACAAATAAATAACACTCATCCTAAAAACATGACATCTTAGGGGCAACCCTGCTTTGTTATAAAAGATGACGAGGCGGGATAGTCGGCCGATGATGGATAGACCCGCGAAACGTATCTCGGAGTAATTTGTGCCACCCGACGTCTCGATGTCGACACCTTCCGGCCCGTCGCGTTCGAACGGTTAAGGAATGCGGGAATTTAATTTAATTTCAAAAGCCTTGAAGAGTGAAAGTGTTAAGAATGAGGATGCAGTTCGAAGGTTTTGTCATATATGTAATTTCTAAGGGTGCAGACCTCTTTACAGTCAAAATGAAATTCTTTGATAACATAGCTATAATACTATTTATTCTGCGATAGAAATCCCACCCTGCGTACATACGTGTTTACTCTTAGAATACAAGATAATTATGTTCCGTAAACTTATCTTCGTTTTATACTATGTAATTTGCACCTTTGCACAACTCGCTGTCACATTTTTAAGACTATTTGAAAAATCTTGTTAATCGTGATCTGTCAATTTCATTGTACTTTTTTGTGCACTGCGCTGCCCACATCAATCCAATTTAAGTTAAATTGTTTTGCTGAATATTACTGCAACCCGAGTTAAAAATACATTAAAACCACCATGGGTAAAAGAAAACGCGATATTTTAGTAGAAAAACTACACAAGGTAGTTCCTTGTGTAGTTTTTCTACTAAAATATCGGGTATAGACTAAAGAGACAGAAAACGTATAAGTCGAAATCGGCGCTGCCATTCGGGTAATTCCATTTTTATTTTACAGAACAAAAAACTGTTTTAAGCAGTTTATTCTACTTGCATGTGTTAAACATCCGGATAATCGACTATCACAAATATTTGAATCTCTAGAGCTTTCACGTGAGGCTAGCCATGAGAAAAATTCGAGCTCTCGAACACAAGCAAGTCCATTATTCATTTTTGACAAACATTTTTGACAATATAATTGCATCAAAAGCTTATAGTTAAACCTCAGGACCTTTAACGGGAGATCAGCCACGAGGTTATATCATCAGCTCCTGCCTTTAATGGGCTTTCACGGGAGGTTAGCCGGCAGTGACAAAATTAGGCGAAAATACTGGTGTACCGTGGTAAAAGCACCCTGCCTATAAGGAGATAAGCAATATCGCTACACAAATCTATTTGTGTTCCCCAGATGAATATGTGGAGAAACATTATAGCAACCGTTCCAGTAGTCACAGCTGGATCAGTGGGTCGTCTCACAGTCCACATAGCCGTTCGAGCTCAACCATTCGTACAAGTTCACAAAAACAATCTACTTGTGAATACATCATACCAGATGTGACCCCTCAAGAGACCGAACAACAGACCGAGCAGGATAAAGACGCTGATGCTAGGACTCAGACTGAAATATTCGGAGAAGTCAAAAAGATCCTAGGGCAGGAGGGTATTGTACCAGAGAAAGGGGTAAACCATCTACATGATACCCTAAACCAACGATGGAATGCTATTCTACAGGACGGCTTGACTGCAGAGACTAGAGCTTAGGTCATTAAGAAATATGTTATCCCAAACAATTGGCAATTATTAATACCCCCAAGCTTAACAAGAAAGTGGCGGCAGCCATGAATAAAAAGGGCATTAAAGAGATAAAAGAATCAGTGAAAAACTAATTATATTGGGTACTGCTATCTCTGCTATAGGACAAGTACTTAACATGTGTTAAACCAAGAAAACATAAAAGAAATTGAGATACTAAATGATGCTGCTCGACTGTTATGTGATGCATACCTTGGCGACACAACAACAAGACGGGCACTCAATCTCCCTGGCCTAAACAAAGACCTAAAAGAAATGCTGGAGAATTCAACTATATCGGAATACCTATTTGGCGACAAGCTTCAAGACAAAGTGAGTGCCTGTAAGGCAGTTAAAAAGTCAGCCTTAGAACTAAAGAATACACCCCCGAAGACAAATACGCCTGCGAAACAGAAATTAAACAATCGTTTCAACTCCCGGGGCCCTCAACGACCAATGAAGCCTCGTTCGAGTGGGCCGCAACAGAAGCCGAGGCGCCAGATATTTCACCACACGACATCATTGAACCGCAGCAGACGCTACCCGCAGAGGAATCAACATCGACGCCAGGCACGAAGCTAGACCAGGTACGAGACAGACAGATTAAAATATTTTCTTTCTAAGTTGGATAGTATTAATACCAACCCCGAGATACGAGACTGGATAATGGGATACAAAATCATAAGTGAACAAGCCTCGTATCCTAGCAACAACAACTTTTCTAAAAAATAAATGATGATGATCACTTCAAAAATACACAAATTAATATAATTAGGTGCTATAGAGACATGCAACCTAGTAAAAAATCAGTTCCTTCCTAGTATCTTCCTTAACCCAAAAGCAGACAGTACGTGGCGTTTCATATCGAATTTAAAAAAGGTTAATAAGTTTATACACACTATACATTTTAAATTGGAAGACAACATTAATGACTGATTAATACTAGAAAAAGTATCCTAAACCCTAAACAACAATGCCAGTACCAATGATTTGCGTTAAATTCTGTTAAACTTTCCATCTCACTTCACCAGAAAAAGATAAATATAATTTCTAGAATTCTAGAGAAATATTCAAGAAAATATTTAAAATTGAAACTTTTGCATCTAAACTTAATGGCTGTGAGATGTCACTTAGAATAGACAACACAACTGCCATAGCCTGTATCAAAAGAATGGGAGGCACTCGCTTCCCACACCTAAATACCTTAGCTAGGGAACTATGGCAATGGTGTGAGGAGAGACAAATATAGGTTTTTGCATCTTATAGAAGCTTAAAGGAAAACGTCATCGCAGATCTAGAATCTAGATGCCCTAACTTAGAAATTGAGTGGGAATTATGTGATGCAGCCTATAATTTAATTATTATTAACCTTGGCAAACCCCAAATTGATATATTTGCAAATGAATCGAATGCCAAGTGTCCAAAATATATATCATGGCTTCCTGACCCGTATGCATATTCTATGGATGCATTTACTGTAAGATACAACAATTTGTGTACAACTTTTCATAGGGTTATTAGGTACTTAGAATCTGATATACCCGAGCAGGGTAATATTTGGGAAGGGTTAGGCTACAACGAGGACGAGATTACTTCACATAATTGGGGATCGGACGTCACTAGGTAAGTTAGTCCGATCTATATAATTATAATTTAGTTTCAATCCATTCCATAACTATTCGCACCATATAAAATCTTCCCTCAATGTTAAATAATTACTGTAATAACCTCACTCCGCCAGATCGAACAACACGTGGGGGTTAGCGTTTCCATAATATAACCCGTTCAATGCTGAGTTCCAGTGGCCTAGTTGGCGTGTGGTGCCCCCTCGAGGTGTGTGACGTCACCGGCCCCGTGCACTTGCACTAATGGCCCAGCCGGGACCCCGGATCTCGTCTACATGTGTCGGCTTTGAAGTGCTGGTGTTGGGCCGAGGAATTTTAAGATGAGATTTGGTTTTGTGGTGTTTTCATGCAGATTTTAAGGAATTGGTTTGTGTTGAAGATATTTTAACAATGTCTTCTATTATGAAATGAAGATTACAGTATCTAAAATGTATTAAAAACTCCTTTGCAAATTAATTGAATAGCCTATGGCTTTGGCTCCATTAGGTACATAAAAATACGCGCAATGAGCACATAAAGTTATCACATGAGTTTCTTCTTTACCTTTCATTAATTTTCCATTGTTTCAATAGACCATAACGTGATAGAAAGATAAGGCAGGCGCTAGGTTTATGGGCAATGTTGAAGGCAAAGCTAAGATTATCGAGAAGGAGCAGCGATATCGTCACTATCGAGAGTATGATAACAGATAATACATAACAAAGACTACTTCGCCGCAGTTAAGTTGAACAAGATTAGGATCTCTGATCCCCATTTGCTCTTATTGATTAATCTATATGACAGATGCTTGTGTGTTGAGTGAACTCGAACACCTGCGAGAATCGATATTACTTTATATTGTTTGATCATTGACATGATAAGAGGAAGTTAGATAGTTCTATAAGATTTTATTCTAAATCTTCTGAAGTATTTCTCCCTCTCTCAGTTGTCTCCGAGCTCCGTTTAATCACAGTTTAACCGTGATAAGTAGCTTTCGTGAATTCAGTAATTTGTTAGAATCTATCCGCCAAGTGCCACTAAAGTATTTGCTTAGCCACCCTTATAATCTCGGCGTCTGATCTATTTGCATGATGTTCCAAGTAATCTGTTCTACCGCAATGGGAAATTATATTCAACTGAGATTTCGTAAATACAGTTCTAGATTAAACTCGGCTTCACTTTTTAATTTATGCCAGTAAAATAGGTATGTACTAGGATAATTTTTCTTCTTCTAGTGCCTATTCAATCACTCGTGACTCCAGTCAATAATAATGGATAATATAATAATGAATGAATATAAATATGATAATTTCAATGAAGAAGGGATACAACGGAAAACATAAGAAAGGTTTATAAAGCACAGATTAAATAATATTAAGTATACAAAGCTCAAGCTATACAAATCAAGTATAGGCTGGCCTGGAATATTGCGGAACACGTTTACAATGGGAAGTAAGTCTAAACTGGTTTTGTATAGCTTGATGTGTAGCCATGTCTACTCATTTCGTGTGAGAATTTTCCGTTCGAGATAGAATAAACCACTAATCAGCTAACAAGGAGATTATTACCGGAGTTTGTTTGTGAACTTGCAAACAAACTACATGATTGGTGAGAGCGAATACATCTGAAAATACCAACTTTTTCATAGAGCCAGCGAGGGTTGCGGATTGAATGTATATTAATACGATAGAAGCACGAATTCTTCCATCGCTGATGTACATAGATGTTGAAGATGTTTATACAGAGACTTACAGCATACAATAGATACTAATTATATGCTTGAAATTTCTCTGGTTTAAACCAAAGCTCTACAATAATGTGGTAAAGTTGTACCTGTTAAGTTACTCGTAGTGGGTTCAGGTAACCATTCAGAAACTGTGCCACCACGCCTGTGAAAACACTTTCTATAAAACAAACCTTCTGAAAGAGAAATGAAATCGCAGCGAAGGTCCTTTGGCTTATATCTCACACAGAAATCCATTACTTATTGCGACAACATTTGGTTTGCATGCATCTAATAGTAAATCTAACAATTTCACCCTCCACAGAACCCTAATAAAGTGACCAGAAGGACGCAAGATTGGCTTCGGCCCTTCTCGGCCAATTTCGGGGACCTTCGTCGGTCTAATTAAGGTCAAACCAAGCATGGTTTCTTTTGCGTAAAAATCGCATTGTCTGTAACGACCTCATTCCATGGACAGTAGTAATTGCGAACGGTAGTTTTAATTACTTTTTTTGTACGCTTATTACCTAACGAATGTTGTGCTTTGGTGAGAATTGGAGTTTAGTGTTTTAAAGCGGAAGTTTTTCCGGAAAGGTTGTTTTTAAGGCTATATTTTTTCACGTGCGTAAATGACACGACTACTCAAGCTGTTTTATGCAATGTTATATGCAATCAGGATTAGAATTGCGAGGAAAGTAGGCTCAAATTCAAACATTGGCAAGCTGATCACATGACGTATTGGCTATAAATACGTTCAACTTGGTTAAAAGAACAAGGTTTAGGAATAGTTAACAAGCCGCGAAAAGCACAATTCTCGGCAATTCTGGCAGGTCGTGCAATTTTTTTTTTGTGGGGTCACACTTGCGAGTTGTTGGTTTAGATAAGGGAGGCTAATGAGACCACACTTAAAATTTCTCTAAAGTCAACTCATATTTAGAACCCATAGCAACTCCTTCACAAATTCGTAATATGAATCATGGTGTGAGTAAACAAAAGCAGCCATGTTAGCCAAGCAGTACATCTCTACCTAACCTGGCACGGAATATAAAATATGTATAATGATGATGGAAGAGAAACAAACGCTTAATACTTAACTGCCAAAAGAGTGTTGCCAAACAAATATTTCATATATTATGTAGAACTACAAAGGCGAGGCATTTGGCACAGTTTTTGTGTCTCGTACAAGCTGCCCGATTTCCTCCTCTCATTTATTTTGTCGCTAAGGTTCCATTGTTTTTTGTTTAGCACTGAATTGTGCGAGCTTATCTCAGTATGTACTTAATATTTTTTTTGCGTTTTGTGGCAATGTGAAGGATACTGACGAATTAAAGATGAATACGGAAAGAAAGCACGCTAGCATATCCCAGAATTCTAAGGTGGCTGTTGAACCAGAACTTGTTTTTTTTTGGAAGCACCTTAAAACAGCATGGCGTAGGTGCCTTTGTTAGTTCCAATGAGATTCTTCAACATATTTCGTATATAGCACGGTGATTAACCACCTTTAAGAAATATGATCTGCGCCGTCGCCTGAAGACGTAAAAATGTGGAAGAGAAATTCGACATCACAGGCAGTGGTCTCGGTAGCTTAGTTAACATCTGGTGTACTTAACCAGAGAGACGCAGGTTCAAACCCTGCCTGAGATAGAATTTTTCTTTCACTAGAAAATTTTCTTTCGTCAGAAAATTCATATCTTTGTGAAAATATGATCTGCTTCATTTTTACAGTGATCGGTCGAGCAAAGTATTATTAGGTTTTTCTACGATATTTAGCAGCTTGGGATTTAGATTATTGAGTTCGTCCCCTTTTAGCGAACTGTGAACGGTGAACCGCGCAACCTGGGCAAGTGAAGATATAGAGTGGTTCTTTACGTCATGATGTTCAAATAGGTCAATTGGCATGTCAGACAGTACAGGTGACAACAGAATTAATTTTATGACTTAAAGCGAAAGAGACTTGTCTTCACAATACAGGGTATCTTAGTGTAGAGACAAGTAACATTTAAATTTGTAAACCTCTGTTCTTTGCTCAATAAAGTTATTATATTATTATAATTTTATTATTATAATATAATAACTGTAATAACCTTATTGACTGCCTCGTTAGTCTAGTGGTCCCAAGCGCAACTGCTACGCAAGAGGTCCTGGGTTCGATTCCCAGGTCGAGCAAAGTGTTATTGGGTTTTTCTATGAAATTCCCAGTAGCAGCTCGGAGTCTGGATTTGTGCCCGGTTAATGGCAATAGGTTCGCCCCCTATTACATGGGACCTAAACATATCGGTGAAATGTGGGTGTACATTAGTACACCTCTGCCTTACCCTTGGAGGAATACAGGCGTGATGGTATGTATGTATGTATTATTATTATAACCTTATTTTATGACGTTCCTATAATCATAGATTTAAATTACTAAATTCAAATCGACACCAAAGAATACAATACTATTTCATGTCTATTTTAGAAATCTGCAGATAAACCGGTAAACTTTCGTTTTAACAACTTGATTTTAATTGTTCCTACCGCGGCAATTAAGTGAAATCAACAGTAGATACATAAATAGCCTGGCAGTTTAGAGCTGTGGTTGTTGAAGATTGATGTCTAGACAGCTCATTAAGGTAGTGATCATCAACGTTATGATATATTTAACTGATGCTGTTAATTGCTGTTGTTAAGATAGCAATTTGAAGTTTTCATGCGGTATTATAAAGTAGCTTAATATTTCTTTGGTAGATAGATGGTAGATGTCTTGTTGATAAGGTTCAGATTTGCTTGTAATAATTGATAGATTTAGAAGTGTTACTGTTTATTGAATACGGTTTATTTGTCACACAAATTTGATAGATTTATGCTGCTAAAACTACATAAGCCACTGTAGGATAGTGTGGCTTTCTATGAGTGAAAGATTTTTCAGAATCAGATGAGTAGTTCTGGAGATTACCTCTAACAAACAAATAATATAACAAATGTTATCTAATATGTATACTTACTATAAATAATTATCGCTATAATCAAGAAGGAAGGGCGGCCGTCCATTAGCACAACCACAACGTATCTAAACGTAGTAATAGAACGCGTATTAAATTTGCATCGCTCGTTTAATTAGTGCTAGTTGAGGCACAATTAACACTGCACCAGCCACCAAGGACTTAGACGCCATCTGTTGATTCAAAACGCAATCATACCGTACCCGCGGCCTCGTAACTGCTAAGGTCGTGGTTTTACCTGAAACAAGAATAATGGTGGGTTCGGTTTAAAGATTCTTTATTGTCTTTAAGAAATTGTACAAATTTCACTTTACAAGACAACTTATGTACTAAAAATGTAAAAAAATTTAAGTGTAGTGTGCATGCATTACTATCTAAAGTTTAAGATAATTAACTCGGTACAAGAGATGGATTATATATTAATGTATGTAAGATATTATTTTTTGGTAAGTATAAAGTAATTAGGTACTTCTATACTAATAAAATATTATAAAAGAAGAAAATAATGTGTTTGTAAGTTTGTATAGCAATCTCTGGCACTGATCCTATTCTGAAAATTCTTTCACTAGGAGATAGCTACATTATTTCCAAGTGACATAGGATATGTTTAATTGGAATCACATCCACGCGAACCAAGTTGCGGACAAAAACTATATACCACAACAAAGTCCGTAAGAGGTAGTTGTACATATTATGTTTAATTAATAATAATAAAACGGCAGCTCGCTCAAAAAAGCTTAACTTTTCTGCCAATAGCATGAAGCCGTTCCTTTATATGAGTGTGTTCACCCCTTTTCACTTGATCGTCCTCTATTCTACCATTTTTATGACATTCGTAGGGGTCTTGAGTCGAATAAACTAAAGATTCATAGATATCAATAAAGTTTATTAAGGCGGTTTCTACAACTATGACATGTTCAAATGAGGAGGAATAAAGACTCCTTTGACGGTGATTCTATTTATCAGGAATATAAGGAATTCGAGGTATTCCAATTGTTTATGAAATTTTCACAAACATCATACTTTGTAGGATACTGCAGCTAAAAGATAGCAATACGTCAGTATTTTTTATACTATTCTATTTCTGTAGTATTTACGATGTATATTTTACTAAATGTATCTAAGACTTTCCAGAAAAAAAAAACGATCGGTGGCTAACCCTATCTATACTAACAACGCGACTGTCAAAACAGTATCTTATCCCTTGGGCCCTTAACACACCAGCGCGAAGTTTTTAAGAAACACGTATTCCAAAAGCGTTTTATCGGCGGCTATTTTAAAATAAGAAATTCTAAATTCAATTCCCGCGCTCAATATTTGTAATGTCGTCGTGGAGCGTTCGGAAAACGATTGCTGGCCGATATGAAACGAAGACGTGAACGAAATACCGCTAAGGACGCCGTCCATCGGTTGGCAAGAGGAAATTCGATTTTACTGGAAGGACATATTCATATTATTTTATGCAGTGTCACGCTGTTCCCTGGAGAGTTGAACCAATTTGGAACTTGAATCAGGGAACCGAATATGCAATGTAATCTTCTTTCTCTAGAAAAGCACTGTTTCAAATTTGGAATAAACCTAATTATTCCCAAAACTAGGCTTTGATAAATTCAGAATGACAATTCTGGTAAGTAATAAAAAAATATTTAAATAGAAGTTTCAACTGATTTTTTGGTTTTTAAATTTTTGTGATTTCATTAAAATATATAAAATTGTTAACGTTAGATGTTGATTGGTAATGTGGTAGAATACCATTCGAAAGTATAATACAAAGAAGACTAGATTGGAACTAAATATTGTACCATATTAAATCAGCAAAACTGGCCTTCTGATAGTAAGATTGCTATCTTTATTTAAGGCCTACTCCTACATAATTATGAACTTTGTAAGCTATTTAATTTACATATATATACTTACAAGTTAATCCTAGTGGATAACAATCCTTATACATACGAGAGTAGTGAATGGGTGAACGAACAGACCGATTTTATTACTAGAATGTCGAGAATTAGATTCAGACAATTTGAAACTCTGATAAGTTTGTGGGAATATACATTTCTGTTTTCAACAAGTATGAACTCTGTCTGTGTCTAGATCGTATTTGTGTTCGGCAGCTTAATGTAGATACGCCTACTTTAAGTAAACAAGTTTAGATACATTACATTGGTCTAGATCTCTAGTAGTTAAGGACTTTAGGCAATATAGGCAGCTATCACACGCTTGACAGAACACAATTACTATACGACCTCAAAACATTTCTATATGTATGATATGTAAAAGACTATCTCGACCATTTCGTCCCCATTTTTAACTAAAATATAAAATTCTTAGCACGAATACTGTACACAAATGCAATTTAGCTAGATGTCGCAACAGAAAAAATGGCTGCAAATTCCAACTGCAGAATTTAATTCATTGAAAGTCCGTCCAGCTACCGTTCAAAGTATACAAACATACAAAGTTTTATTTATGTGCGTTATTGTGCAGCTTGCTCACACAGCGTGACGGCGGCGTGGCGGCAGCGTGGCGGATGCGTGACGGCAGCGCATACTAAACGCACCGCAGATAAATGGCGCGGGCTAAGCGCTATCATGCATGCAGGCAGGCATGCTTTGGAGTTTTTTTTTTCATAATTCGCTCACAAAGGATGTTGGGAATTTGTCGGAGCGAGCAATATTGATGTTACGTAGTGTGCCCTGCGGATATTTGATGGTTTTTTATTAATATGTACCTTTACTGAAAGCTTGCTAATAGAAATATTGTTTCAAGGGAAAGGAAGACACGCTGCATTCTGTAGAGTTTCTGTAAAAATTTGTTCGGTTAGATTTTAATTTTGTTAGTTATCCGCCGCAAAGCCCGCATTCTCCCCAGTTGCCGACTTTGTGGGACTTGTACCGAATAAAAACCGCATTTGTCTCTCCTAAGACAGAAAAGAGATTGCAGATAGCGATAAGGCCACCAATTGTATATTCTTTTATTTTCAAATGTGTTTTATATTTTTTTTTTCTGGTGTACAATAAAGTATAAATAAATAAATCAATAAATAAAACAACACCATAGACCACCGTAGAAGTGATGGTCATAGCCACGGCACTTAACAAATTCACCACGAATTCTATGTCATATCTCCAAAAGCGTATATCCCATGTGGTTCCCCATCTGACTCTGGGCCAACTTTCATTACAAAGAATTCAGTAGTTTAGACCCGAGTGTGAGATTCTTACCAACTAAAACGACTGGCAAGGTACCACATATAAAGGCACTGTATATTATATTCTCTTGATAGTGTTATACTCACCAACATATTCATATAATTATAAAACGTCTTAGAATTTTAGTTATCATGTGTTTTGTCTTCTTTTCCCTATCACAAAATATAACATGTTAGAACGAGACAAAACACATTATTGTTCTAAGAATAGAATTATTAGACGTATGAATATGAAGGCTAGTAATATTCAGTATCATATTGGAAAGGATTAAAACAATTGGTAGACTAATAGGCGTTTGGCCCGAGTTCACTTGGATTCAATCGTGGGTCAGTGCAATATTCTATTAGAATGTCGGTTACCGGCTTGGGTAACGGTGGTCTAACCATAATACCGTAACAGACGTGGTGCAAGTGGGGATATGTAGCGAGTTGTCCCGTTGAAGGGTACATTGAAAATCGAGCCGTATTAACTAAGGTTGTAGGACTTTATTAAGTTTGTCATCCGAAGGAGCCCAATCCAGCATTCCCTGGAGCAGTGGCGTGCACAGAGATTTCAGACAGGGTATGCAATAAAAAACTGACCAGTTTCAGCTTTTTGTAGGTATCTTCCCCACCTACCTGTCTCTTACCGAAAATATTCTTACTATCGCGATAAGTAAACAAAATACAATGGAAAAAAATACAATTTGTTTGTATGTACACAACCAGTTAACCAGTAATGATTATCATAAAACTTTTTATTAAAATGACGAGTAATATAACCCTTTCTTCGAGTTAAATCCAAACTGAGTACTGACCTTAACTTTGAAATCAATTTAGCTTTTTCCTCAGAAAAATAATGTCGAAAACGCGCCAGATTTTAATTTGTTTAAACACACTTCACCTACACAGGTCTCACAGGTATATTTTTCAATTTTTACGAGTTTAATATTACTTTTTTACAATAATAAACTTATTAAAAATTACTCGACAAACAATCACTTGCGCCAAGAAAAACAATATGGCGAAAAAATTTGGAATGAATAAAAATATAGTCTATCAATTTGGACAATCCGACTAAAAACGTTGACCCTCTGCAATAAACAATATGCGCTGCTTTTGCGGGTTCTTAATTTGGTCGCAAAGCAAATAAGCAGTGCTTCTAAATCTGTCACACACGCTCATATTCACACGCACACAGTCACACTTTTGCCGTGCACTACACGAGATGCGTCCAAATGCATTGTATGAAGAATAAGCAGCGAGGTGCACTGCTTATCTCAGCAGAGCGCGCCACCAGCGCGGAGCTGAATGACGCGGCGCGCGCAAGTTATCGACGATTCAACGAATTAGTTCTTAAAAAAAGTAATAGATGGTGCGCAAGCTAAATTACCATTTTTTTATTACATTTATTTATCATTAGAGGGGAATAAATTTATTATTAATTAAATACATTTAGGGACTACAGGGTATGCAGAGCTTATTTGCTTGTATGGAGTGCACGCCACTGCCCTGGAGTGATTGATCCTGGAATATGTAAGGATAAAAGACTTCTTCTTGTAATAATTAAAGACATGTTTTATTTTATAGCACAAAGTCTTCAGACAAATCGACTCGTCTCGTCGCAAAATTAATTTTATCTTCGATCATGGCAGTAAGAATTGCAACCTCAACTATAATGTCCCCCACGTATAACTCATTCACAACTGAGAACAAAAACATTTGCTTAAAAATCAACCCCACATTTTTCCATCCTATCCAAAAAAATATTACTGCCTTTATTACTAACCACCGAGATATCCGAACGTTTAGACATACGACCATCTTTAAAATTGACGATTCTTTGTCTGCATCACCTCTGACTTGGACAGAGCAAGCGGTTTTAGATATAAACCGTAACGGTTCGGCATCGATTCAGCATTAACTTAAACGATTCGATCGTTGCCGGACAAGATAACTGGTCTGCAATGCCTTAGTTAGGTCGGTATTTGTCCGTATTTACTTTACCGTTTGAACAACAGTAGCATTTGTTATAACAATAATTGATAGCTATAATCCGTTATTGGTTGTTGTTTTATTTGTAAATATTGCTTTATAACCTGATCCAGTTTTCTGGGAATTATTCCAATCATTCAATTATAGTACAATAGAAGGAGGTCTTCCCATATCAGTTGGCCAGAATTGAAAAAAAGACAATATTAATATTTAAAAACATTAAAAGACAACTGTATGGTTTGTTTTATAGACGGACTATCAACACGAGTGAAGTCGTCACTTCAGTCCTTCTTATGGATTTGAAGGCAATAAAACGAATCCCACACTTAGGATAAAAATATTGGCTCAGCGGAAAAAGTCTACAATTCAAAACATTCTACGTATGTATGTATAGCCCTTTAAGATATGCTTGCTTATTGTTACACAGATTAACGAAATAAATTATAATCTAGCCATCTTATTGTAGTTAATTTCCATAATTGCATATACCCCGGGGTCACTATGGATACAGTTGATTAAAGAAATTAATTGTTTATAGTATCTACTCGAAGAAACGTGCTGCAATTAAAATGCAAACTAAGACACTGGATTTTTACAGTATAGGGTTGTCACCTTTAATCAAGAGCTATCATTAAGAGACGATTAAAATATTAGGAAACGATGAAGCACAATAGTTACATTAGAATACTTCAAAACATAATTATTATTTTAATCAATTTGTACTGGCTGGGTAAACCTTTAAAACACACGCTTCTGAGAAACTAAACCAACTTTTTGTAAACGAATATCGCGAATCTCAAACACATTACAGATTTAATTTTATTCGTACTACAAAACAGTTCATTTCCCAAACAACTCAATGTACCTCTAAAAAGTGCAATTGTATTTGGCAAAATGTATATCATTTTATGGAAGTCCTTTGCACATATTTTATGACAAAGCCACGTCCGCACACACAACGCTCATATCATAATATACATTACACCTAACGAAAATATGAGACAACACCTGTTACCCGGACATTTATTTACGTTCAAAATACGGTGCGGGAAAGATATTGCTGTTGTAACCTAAGCAAGGCCGATGTAGCTCACCAGATGGATTCTGCAAGCTAAGTTACTTGGCACTATCAATATGGCGAAGGTCCAAGAAAAATGTTTAAGGGACTTACCCTGTGCCTAACAATGGCGTATTGAGGCCAGTGTGATGGCGAATGACAGTTGAATTTAAGCTTTCTATCATTCATAAAAACTGCGATAAGTACGGTTATAAAAAAACCCTTTGTGATTATTAATAGCACGGTCGGACCTTTTTTTGTGGTGTGTGCTGGCCTTTCCTTTTCTTACAGTTACGGCAATGGGATTCGTGACAGCCCATTCTTTCGACGGAATAATAAAAAAATGCATTTAAGCAAGGTGGTTTAAATTTGTTGCAGAGTATGATACATCAAACTTTAATGAAATTAATTTATTATCTGCTTATTTTGTATTATATTTTCGCATTAAATAATGCGAAATGTAATAATGAAAATTTATATCTTTGTGAACATGTCATGTAATAAAAAATAAGCAGTTAAATACGGTAAGGCAATATCGTTCGACATTGAACTACCTGTAAAGGAAATCGTGTTGGTTGAAAGACATAGTAATGTCTTCAATAGATATTGCTGACGTCGTCGCCTGAAGACGTAAAATGTGGAAGAGAAATTTGACATCACAGGCGGTCAGTGGTCTCGGTAGCTTAGTTGGCAAAGCGTCAGGTGTACTTAACCAGAGAGACGCAGGTTCAAACTCTGCCTGAGATCGAATTTTTCTTTTACTAGATTTTTTTTTCATTAATTTATTTTAATTATATTTTATTAAACAAAAATACTGATACGTTATCATTACAAAGAGCATGTCCTATCAAGCCATGAGACACAAAATTTAAACTTGTTGCCGAGAAGAAACACTGCGAAGTGACAGCCCTAACAAAGTTCCGGGGTAGTGTATTCAGTGAAAAGTTTCGATGTCGCCCGGACGTGACACTTCTTTGAAGAAAGTAGGTAATATGGTTATGTACGAAATTTTACTGGTGTGGCGACGAACTCGGAATACTCGATAAAGATATTTATTTAAACCGCTCTCGCTCGCACGTCATTTCAAACATAGTGATTTTCCTCAAAAATTTAATTCAGCATTCAGAACGAAGAGTTATTTTCGTATGGCTTTGTTTTGCATGCGAAAATAAACTATTATTGTTGAACTCTTATTTTCACTATATTCCAAACTATTGAATATATATTGGCAACAATATAACTGCTCTTGAAAAAAAAAAGTTCAGTGATGCAAAAAAAACGTCAATTTTCTCAGTACCTACCAACTTTATAAAATATTGTTGAGATAGATTTTAAATATGCACTAATAAAAAGTGCGCTTCGTTGTTTTTGACACTTCGTTCAATATAACAAAAGAAGATCGAATATTTTAAGAATCTTTAGGGGTTATAAATGTTTGAGGTTTATTTTCTTGGAGTTGGTGAACTTTGACTTTTCTGTGTACTTCTATCGTTATTCTAAATTAGTGTAGTTTCTAGGATTTATTTACTTTAGACTTATTATGGCTCATACAGACTAAAGCCGCAACGGGTCGAAGCGCAACCGAAAAAATCGCATTACAACACTATGGCCCGCGTAATATGAGATGTATCATAGACAATGAACGAAAATGATGTACTGCAACGCGATCAGTCCCGAATTCGTGTGCTTTGTTCGTTCAAATGTCCCAAAGTAGTAAAATATATAACGGACTTTTTTATTTTTAAATCTAATAAAATTTTAATAGTAAATGTACCACAAAGCCTCCATCATCAATAAATTTAGTCTTACGCCTGGACTCTGGTCTCTTCTCAGAACAAGAAGGGTTAGGTCGTAGTCTCGACTTCTGTTTTGTTAAAGCAATACATACCTTATTCCGCAGGCAGCAGCAGCTATGTCAGTCGGAATTTGCTGACTAATGCAGACTACGTTATTTCTTGATAGGGACACAGGATTTCCTAGCTATGTTGGGTAAAGGTGCGGACGAACCACGCATGATGATTTAAAACTTTGCTTACGTAATAGGGGTATTGGCGCGGTCACCACGCAGCGTTCGCGCGAAAACTTTCGCTTCGTCAGACAACGCCCTAAAGCGTTCAGTTCGAACCCTGCCTAACATCGTTTTTTTTTATATCTTTAAAAATATACTTGTTCTGTACGTTATCGATGACAGGATTAAAGAATAACCCTAAACCACAGCACCAAAAAATAATTTAAAAAGAAACTCCGTAGAATAATTTGAGAATTACCTCAAGAGATAATGTTTTCGGAAAGAATTTCCCGGAGGCTTTATCTTCGAAGACTCGTGGTACATATTTACATAGCGGGGGACTTAATAACAAGCGTTGCCGCTTCACAGCATTGTCTGGAGAGACTGTCGCTCCCCCCATTTTTATATGCTCATAATTCCCCCGCCTTTTAGTAACAGAGCAGAATGCCTTTATTCACGTATTTGCCTCATCCCTTATTGTCCTTTTTTCATATCTACGCTACAACGATCCGTTGTTCGTATTCATTGTAGCATGTGCCATTGCTTTGTTTCAGAGATTGACGAACTGTGACGTTATAAAACAGACGATGTTGAATGTTTTGATATCATTCGAGTTGTAATTTATATTTGAAAAGGTCAATTTTTGAATAGCAATTGGTGAAAGTGATGTTGCTGATAAATGTGTCTATGTGCGATGACATTTATTTTTTCTATTGTGTTGATCGCACAAGTTACGCATTTATATAATGCCATTTTTTAAATATAAGCCCATGTAAAGTTAGCGTACGGCTAATATTGCGTAGTATGAACTGTCATACTTAATTGTGCGAGCTATCTCTTTCTATCTTTGCACAAGATGTTTGACGGGCTCTATATGTATGTATATCATCCATATACATATTATAGATCCGGATGCTAGTTCGAAGTGGCGCAGGAAAAGAATACCAGGAAGGAATTGGGGTAGACCTTTGCCCAGCAGTGGGATAGCATCGGCTAGAATAAAAAAAAATTGTTTGTTACCTATCAAACAAATTTCGATTAAATTAAACAAGGAGACTGCATTCTGAGGAAGGACATAGACCACCTTTTGTCACAGAAAGTAATGTGTTTAGCGTAAAAAAAACCCCCAGCAAAAAGTAGTATAAATGATAATGAATGTAACCCGCGAAGGAAGAAAACCACATAACTATAATATTAGTGAATATTATGACGTTTACCATCGCTTTACGTAAATACGATTCCCGTATCCACATTAAAACAAAAAGGAAAAACAATTCACGACTAAATATCACTTGTTCCATATTTGGCATAATAATTTTTACGGCATGTCCTAAATCCAATTTAGCGGTAAAATCCCGGGCCGCTCCTCACGTCTATTTTATTTCTCATATAATATTCAAAATTATTCCGAGTGAATTACGTGTTGCTTGCGAGCTTGCGATCCGTGCGAGTGTGCGACTTATTGTGGATATTGTGCCTTACGTGTGTTTTATTGCAGGTTGGCTCGCATAATAAATGAGGCAGGTTAATGCGACCGAGCGCTGCTGAAGGGTTAACTGGGTAAAGCTAGATCTTTGGTATAACGTGGTTTAAGATAATTTTGTTTATTGACGATATTGTTTTCAATTTTGCTGTGCTGTAAATGCCAATTTGTAGAAGCTTCATGAATCCCTTGAGAAATTAATGTATGGCATGTACGAGTACGCATGAGTTTTATCTAAATTCGATAACAATTAAACATACCATCACGCGTGTATTCACGAAGAATAAGGCATAGGTGTAGGTATTTCACATACACATTTCACTGCTGTTTTAGGTCCTATGTATTGGCGGTTGGCCTAATGAAAATAGGCATAACTCTTTGCCTGATCTGGACATGGAACCATGGACAAGGACCTTAGAGTCAGCACCCGTGCGTTCTCTAGAAAATACGGTAGTTTAAATTAAGATGAAGCAACTCAGTCCTCCCATATTAACCGTATTATCACTGCCCGGTATTGTCCTTTCATATTCAAACCAAATATCGGTATATTTCCGACCTGCTCGCATGATGTGATGTTTTCGACCTCACGACAATAGATGCACATACATAATTAATCGTGGCCGAGGATATCGGTTTTACAGCAGCTTCCAACATATAAAGTATGGCAAACAGAACGCCTACTTTGCAAACAGAAAAGAGTTTCACTGACAAGGTAGATTCTGAAGAACACATCCTCGTATACCCACTAAAACGTGCAATACCGGGGAAACTATAACCCTCTTCATAAGTCAAATTTGTATGTTTGGCGCTGTTAAAAAATGTATATGCAGCTTTTTCAGTTTCTTTCTGTAATGTAAGTATATTTTAAAATCATGTCCCATAATTAGATCGTGTCCTTTAACGTGCGTGTATGCTGCGTGTCCTACCGGACTAACTATCTGGTGGCTATAGAATGTATCGCGCGGATGTACCGTAAAGTAGCCGATTGCTCGACTACTGTACCAATCGAGCCCTCTAAATGTCATGCAGTTTTGGTCCTTTCTAGTATTTCTTGACTCCTTCCACTAAGCTTTCAGTTCAATATAAGGGAGTGGTCCTTTTGTTCGCATTCTGCGCTATCTACAGGACAAACATGTAGGTCAGTATAATTAATGGGCACTGACAAATGGCGTTCGGCACCGATATTTATTTCAGTTTGAGCTTCCGGTACGGTTTCGAATGGAAATGACGTGTCAGCCTATTTTCAGATATAAGAGGATTAATTGGTGACATAGTGCTTGCTGACACTATTCTGAAATATATTTTTTGTTCTTCCTCTATCTTTGATAATGTGGTCAGACAATAGTATCTAAGTCCTAAAGTATATTGGATAATAAAGTACACTGATAATGTAGACCTATCCTGGCAGTATAGAAGAAAACAGAAGGAATATCCTAATTGACTTTTGAATAATGGCAGTGTGGGAAATCCAAGAAGAAAGTATTGACATGAAGTGAACAAGCTATTAATAGCACTGTAAGTCAACATTACACAAATAGTAGAGTATTGAGAGGTGTCCGTTTTGACACGTATCTGAAGGTAACTTTGACTTACAAGATCTATTTTGAATTATGCCTTATGGACAATTATGTTACATGGCTATTCTAAAATGGTAACTCTGGCAATACACAGATTTGGTAGTTATGTTATTTTACACTATTCTTTCATTTTTGATCGCATTTGCCACGAAATACACACTCACACTTATTTATCAGACAGGTGTCATGCAAATTGTAATTATACTTGTATAGGATGATAAACTTGATCGTGTGAAGACACCATTACCAACATACATTCTGCAGCCTCAGTACTCCTACTAATACATACAAGTCATACACGTAGGTAGCTAATGTACGCATCCATGTGATTTGCGCCGCGTAATTGCATACTCGACAGGTCTTTACTGAATGCTGATTAATTGCTAAAAGCCAGAGCCTCCGACAGTACAAACGTTTGGTGTTAATTATTGCTATTACAATTCAGTAAGCGTGTTTAGATCAAATGTTGTATTTGCATCTTGACTATACAGTATATCTTTAACAGTTTTAGATGAGAATGATATTAAAAAAAAATCAATGAACCTAGCTGATGTTGAACTTAATCATAATAAGAAACTTAAGAACAAAAATCATCTTTCATACAAAAAAAAAAAAACATCGTCTATCCGGGTCGTATTAATAACCCTACGACAAATTTTAGTCACGGCGTATCCCCGGTCCCAACGGCCCGGGAAGGCGATTAATTCTTTAATTAACCCTACAGCGGCGAGGGTCATTGGCGCCGCGAATTAGAAGAAATGGCGACGAGATAACTCCGCGAACGCAGCCGCCATTTGTCTCCATTCAAGATGGCACCCAGTTAAATAGAATAAAAGGAATCCTGGACGTAAAGGAAATAATATTAACTTGCTGTATAAACTGAGTGTGGTTATTGCGTTGTATAGATAGAAAAGTTGGAGAATATTTGTGGAATTCTGGAGTGAGAATTCTGGATGCTTTTGGGACAAATAGGTAATAATGATAGATATTATTAATTTGAAATCAACATGACCTACCTAACAGTACCTATCTTATTATCCTTAAGCAAGAAAGCTGTAAGCTAGAAAAAAATACTTGACAGGTTTAAATAAGAACTGAATGCAAAGGACGAAATAATATTAATTCTAATAGAGCTTAAGCTATACATCCTTACTTATCATTTAAAATGACCCGATTTGGGTGATAATTCTGTTATAAATAGTACTTACCTATGATCATTGTATGTCAGTTAGGTCACATTGGCCGATTTGATGGTGTCAAATGATTGATAACACAATTAAAAGATCAGTTCTCCCACACAAACATAAAATTTATATATTTTTTAGGTTTAATTCTGATAAAAAGAAAGCTGCCATTTTTTAAACAAGAAATATTATAAAAATTGATTTATTTGTAAAACTTCAAAATTTTTTGGTTGACCGTAGTTTCCTAAAACCTATTTTATTTGTGGTCCCAGGATACTACTAAAAAATATTGTCGGCAAAACCCCCACGACCCATATTTCGCCCCTGTTTACCAGTTAAATAAATTAATGCTCGTGCGAGCCTTGCATTGCCAGGATCTCAATGTCTGATAGCACAAGGACTTACGAAGACAAATACTACAACGCCTTAGGCTTTACAATCCTCCAATCTTACTTGCTTGTAACTTCCATATATTATTGTGCTTGCTTTGGCCAGAAATTTCACTCGCATCCCAAATGACCTAGAGGAAATATAGCCTATGTGCTTCCCCGAGGTCCAATGTCCAATAGCAAAAGTCATCAAATTTGGTTCAGCACTTTAGGCATGAAGAGGTAACGGGCAGGTATAGTTACTCTCGTATTGATAACTATCTGTGCCTCTCGACTTCTGATTTTTTTTTATATTCGCTACCAAACTTTATATGATAACTCGCTGTACTGCTCTGAAGAAAATTTCATCATAAGTCATCAAGGAGTCCATCGGGGACATACAAACATACACACATCGTTTACTTAAAAGAGTAGATGATATAGATATTATCAGTATGGATTGTTCCGAATTGAAAACTGAAAGCGCTGTAGCAGTTTTGAAATGTATTGTAATAGAATGCTGAAATACGGCCATTTTAGCTTCTTTCGAGAGTTATGCTTTTTTATAGAATCATTGTTTTTTAATATGCGTTCTGTGAGAGTAAAACATAAAAAAGGTTATTTCTTTTCTAAATATAGTTGTCTGGTTTATTTCTGGAATCCTAAGTAATTATAAATCAACCGCTAAGGTATTAGTTATAGGCTGATATGGGAGAGGAATTCCATAGGGCACAGACGGCCAATGCATCCACCGTGTCGAGCGGACATTATAGAATGCGGAAGTAATATGGCAAACATATCATACTCGTAAAAGATAGCTTTATTACTAACGATAATATTGAGAAATGAGAGAGAGAGATTGAGAATTGAGAATATGTATTCTTGGAATAGGTTTAATATTTTGTGAGTTCATCTTTTGCTACCTCGTTTACTTCCTCAATGTCTAGTGGTCACAAATGCGGCTGCTCAGTGTAAGAGATTGGGTTTGATTTCTGTCAAATTGAAATTCATTACAGCAACTCGGTGGTTGGATTTGTGTTCCGATGAAAATGTGATAAAAAAACTGTAAGTGGGGATACAATGTGTTTATATTTTCTATAAGGCCTGACTTTTAATTAAATAAATAACTTTAAAAAATTGACCTTACAGCCAAGTGTCAGTTATGCGGTATTGTATTATCCCTGAAGAATTTTAACTTCATTCAATAAGTACCCATGCTTGCTTTTTCTGCGATTTTATTATTCCAAAACCAACTGCAGAATAACCCAACGTAGAAATTAAATACCCCGCAAACTCAACAGCTTGTGCAAGCATAGACCTCAGGGGTCTCAGATTTCTTTATACATTGGATTTCAATTAAAAATTAATTAGTTCAGCACGGTGCTAAACGAAGCCAACCCCACCGCTTCCCTAGGGACTTGCAAATACTTCCCTAAGTAGCATTAATTAAGGTTTAAATTATGTTTAAATGAAGACCTACTCTCCTAATGCAATCATTAAATTGAGAAACCAATATAATTAGAGCTTCTTATTAACATCCCTTAACCCGCTACGATCCTCCGTTTTACATAATTATAATTAGTACGAAACCCGTCACCCGTCGCAGCAGAACGGGCTATGCTTATTAGAAACACGTGTGTAATATGAAAGCATAAACGGTAATAAATACAGAATATATTGCTCTAAATTGGAGCACTTAAGCGCAACTTAATAGTGTAGTTTAATAATTAGCCATGATTCCCCCTTATACAATTGTTTATACGTTTTAATATCAAACTACCTTTACAACTTGCTCAATGACATGCACCGTATTATTCTTCAAGTAAAGATATATCAAAACAGCAACAGAACAATTAAACAGCAATAACACGGCGCCCGCAGCGCCCCCTGTCGAAGTTAGCAATAAATTGCACAAGCTAAGCTGCACGCGAAAGTTGGCAAGATGTATACGAGCCAGATTATACGGCTATGCAAATGCTGTAGATGTGAACTTTCCTAACTTCGGATATTAACATAGCTCGCGGTGGTGGCGTGGGTCTCGTTGGCACGTGTTTGGTATTTATTTTCGGGCTGATATGAAACAATGTGTGGTACATTTATTAGATGGAATTCTCTCAGGACACGTTCACGTTTTCAGTAACAGTGTGCCTAGCTGCATGCTCGAGCAATACCGAAGCACATGTTCGGAAGTGGTTTTTGCATTCAATATGTTCAGTTCAGTTTGCCAATATTTTGCTGGCATTCGATATTTATTATTGGTATCACCGCCACCATCACCCGTTGGTATCACTTCAATTGATTGTCTTTCGCCATGATTTCTTAATCCGTTTCAAATCTTATTCAGGTATACAATACATATCCTTGTACACATAAACTGTTTTTTTTTTAATGCCAGATATATATTGCCGAGTCCGTATGGGTATAAACCCATTAAGTATTGCCTTCTGGTTTGAAATAATAACGTAACCAATGAAATTACTGGGCATATGAGATTTAAGAAGTCAGGTCTAAATCCATCTTCGGTGAATAGAAATTTTGCCATACAAAGAATTCTTGCTCATTCCATCCACGCCTTGCCTCGCCCCGGTGTAAACCCACCTTTAAGATGACAATGCCCGAGTGGCACCCCTTGGTGAAGCTGGAGGCCAGTATGCTTTTTGTGATGTTATTACAATAAAAAACAAATGAAGATTTTATTCACATTCATTACGGGCCCACTTATTAGCCTAATATGTATAATTCTTAGCACGTGCATTGCGTATCGTTGAGATACGGTTAGAATCGTGCGCAACATAAAGCGCGCGCTTTGCGCATGTCTAATGCCTTCCGTGACGTTACACACTTATACACAAACCTTGGAAACCTATGGAAACTGTTACACTTCCGCATATGACGGGTTAAATTAGGGGCAAATCCAAAATTCTGCTTAATTTTTTTTAATTGAATAACATAAAATATCAAATTAAAAAGACTATTCAAAAATTCTTAGTAAACGTCAATTAAATGATGATACTTCAAACTGGCACCTCTCTGTCATCTTGATGTTAATAGAGCGAGACACTGCAAGAGATAATACTCACTTCAAATGTCTTTTAGCTAATTAACGAATAAGGAAGGTATCAGGATTAAAAGATTACAAGGTGAGTCTTAGTTTTATTATCACAAAATTGATGACTCTCATCAGTCTTTCCTTCTATCTTTCTAATAACCACAAGAAAGACAAGTATGACTAATCAGTAATATTTTCATTCAGATTTATTAAGAACAAACAGAATTATTAACTTGCGAAACGACTGTTGGTCACCCTTTGATACAACAACGGCAGTCTAAGAAATGAATAGTGTAAGTACTTAAAATATCTAGAAATTTAAACTACTTGCGATTATATATTTCTTTTTGGGACATCAAATATTAATCAACTTCACTTTTAAGTTACGAAATGATAACTACCTTTACATTCATTTAATTAAAAGGATTAAGCAAATTCTCAGTTCCAGTTTCAATACACAATGCCAAGTGCCAATGAAATCGACGTCTCCTTAATAGTTGGAAGTCTTCCCAGTGGGGATAAATGCTAATCCGATAAAATTATTAAAGATGGATGCCAGTCATTTGTTCCTTAAAAGGAATGATCTTTAGAGTGTGGATAAGGCAAGGTAACAGTAATAGAATCAGTAAAATCCAAATCAACGAAGTGATTGAGAATCTAAGAGTCCTCTATAGATTTGTTTTCTTTGTTTTTTTTGCCATACTGTGTTGAATATATTTAGTTAGTACTCAGTTTTGTGGTTTATAAATATATCTAGCTCATTAATCTAGACACACGGCATTGTGTCAGTCAACGAAATTTTTCATCGAAAACCATGTTTATTCTTGTATTTTAAAAATATCTTAATTAGTATGTAAGGTTTCCTAAAATAAATAGATAACATAACCTATAACGCGTTTACCGCGTTTAATTAACCATTATTATTGTTTTTTTTTCTGGATACGAACAAATGCCCTGTGGCACTAAGGCGTAAAGTTTTGGTGACAAGTAAAAAGAGTCTTCTTCCTACTCCAAGGGTCCAAGTCTTTTTAAATTTCAATGGTGATCAAGTCAATCAATATCAATCTGGTTAATAGTGGCAGAGCTTGTTAGGTACAAATTGATATTGACTGGTTTGACGGACGGGGTCAAGCACCAATTAGAGGCGGTTTTTTAGCAGATGTAGTGTCGCAACGCGTTTCGTAATTGACGATCGAATGTTGGCAACTTGACAAGTTTACGAAATATTTCTGCCACTTTCATGAATATTAGGCACTGAAAGCGTGACCATAAATTCTTGTAAACGGTTCAAAGTATCGTATCGTATTAAAATTGTTGGTAAGCCACTACAGTATCTTTGATGTAACTTGAAAATTTTATTTTATTTGATCGTGGATTGTTATGCTTCAGGTCTTCATCATGTAAGATATTATTATTAAAGAAAGATCATACCATACCATATAATTCATTCATCAATCAATCATTACCTTTTAACTAACTAAAATGATGTGCTACTGTAAATGTTGTGTGTAAATATAATTCGCATACACATCTCATCGTGTACTTTATTTTTTATAATACAGATGTATAATTATGCTGTTCGCGTACCTATTCAAAATGAATAAATATTGACTTGAGAATTTGGGTCAAAATGACACAAGCAACAAAGTTTGGCAAGAACGCGGTCAAGATACGAATAACCAAGAAACCACATAACAGAGAGGAATAAACCATTATCATGTCTACACACCATCTGACCAACGACACATAACTGCTGATAACAGACTGAAAAGGTCCCTGCGATCCTTGCGAAGGCTTTATGTACCATATAAAAAGACATTCGAAATTCCAATGGAGCATTGTGCTGATAACAGAATACAATGGTGTTTTCCAATGGCGGTATTTATCTCATAGATATGCTTTAGGGTAGTTTTGTTTTGAGAACGGCATAACGTTTAGAGGACACTTAAATATTGCATATGCAATAATTTAAGAAGTAAAGAGATTTAATAGAACATAGTAGCATAATTTGGAACATGTTAATTACAACATTTTTGATACTTTCTTCGTCGAACTGACGTATGGCAATATGAGAAATTGGAACAAGTAGTCAATTACGATTTGATAGGCACAACGTAAACAAACAGAAAGTTTTTCAAAAATACAAAACATATTAGCTAAACAGCATATTGTTTTTGCATTTCTTCAGCGTATTTATTTTTTAGGGGAACTTATCTAGCATTACTGGTTTTCACGAGATAATACATCTTTAGTGGATAATACACCGAAAGAGGAGTGTGACATTGGTGAAGTGAACCGAATTAGGCAATTAATGGGTGCGGTAGCGTGACCACAGCGCCAATTACAGTGTTCACTGATCTTTATGTGCCAATTGTATTAGAAACATGGTACGCAAAGCTCAGTTTTGGGTTAACCACTACCCAATACAGCTTAATCGTTGAGGTTTTATATAGGAAACATGCGGCGATAACAACTAATAAACCAAGACTTACCAGACAAACTCTACGTGGATAATAAATATGTTATTTTTCTATACTTAACCTTAATAATAATGTTAAAATCTTAACAGTTTCATTGTCTTCAAAGCAGAAACAATACATAGTTCAACAATTGAAAAGATTGGAAAAGGATAAAATAAACCGGAGTGTCCTCCTGATAATAAAATGCTCACTAAGTATCTTTTTAGTAATGACAAAGATGGGTAATATACACATTATAAACAGGTACTTAGATTCAAGAAGAGATACAAGAAAACCTTGGTTAATGTCGAGTTATATGCAATCTCAAGTGAAATCGAATTATGGAGATGGTTAAAGCGAAATCGTGTGGTTTGAAAAGTCCGAAAATAAATGGTCGAAGCTAGACAATAGCTTCGGATTTCGATGTTATATTGTAGTTTATTCTATACATAACATGATCTCAATTAGCTACTAATTGAACTTCAGGAACACGCATGTTGTGGGTGGATATTGCTCCTAGCTACACACATTACTGGTGTATTGCGTCTGACAATATTAATAGTGGTAAACGCGACTACATACACACAGAAACACATCAAGGTATACATTTCCAGTTTAAGCTGAACTTGCTTTGTATAGGCATTCCGTACAAGGAGAGGTCAGTTATGCTGGAATGTATTGATGTGCGTACAAGTAGAAATTAATTAAATTAACAGAGCCTCCTAAATCGTCAGGTGCACCCTGAGGACTTTCGTTCTGTTCTTCACCAGCTGACTGACTGCTTCTTTACCACAACATGAACTACTGTTGTATAACTCACACCGATATTATAGAACAACCAGCTCCTAGATCTTGTCAGGCCATTGAAGGGATCCATAAAATGTTGGCCCATAGCCTGTCAGGATCGTAGCGAATATTATCTCAAGTTCCATAGCTGAGACCACAAACACGGCTCTACAGGGAAGGAAATTGCTGTTAAAGTTGGTATCCGTTACGCAATCCATGAGGATTGTCCATTCCAAAAAAAAAGGTCGTCATCTCTTCGGATGCCAAATTGCAGACATACCTTTTAGAACTTTGTGAAGTTCTTTTGAAGTAGATTTCATTACGATGCTTTCCTTCAATGTGGGACACAGTAATTACTAATTAGAAATCATTTCACAATCTGCATTATAAACTCTAAAATTCTGATAAGTGGTACGAGCTAACGCGTAGGCGATCACAAACAATATTTCATTGGTATACTATAGGTAGATGCAAATAAATGTATTAAAAAGTTTTGTTAGTTACAAGGTTCTTCCGGTTTTTTTCTAGGCAGCAGCTAGTAAATGTCTGTGGGTTTACCTGAAACAAAAGAGATGGAAAATAAGGTTTTTGTAACGGTTGTCAAATATTATACATATCTCCAATCAGTTTACACTTTACGACCTTAACTCTTTGTAATAAGAGTGAAAAGTCTTGATTGCTGATGGTACTGGGCAGCTCTGACGTGGGAGAGGCGCAGATGTCTCTGACGACAGCCATTGTCATGTCCGCGTCATGTTCTTGTCATTTTAACTACACATAAATTGGATGGTACAGTACAATAACGAGACTCTTTCATCTTGTATCCCGTAGGGGTAAGCAGAGGTGTGCTGAATCACTGATGTACTTACATATTGGGCGTGTTTTTCGTCATTTAACACAAGTGGCCGGTTAATGGCAATAAGTCCCCTTTATAACTTGGAACCTAAAAAATAATTTTTTTTGGTTCTGGAATTTTTTAGCAACTGAATAAGCCTTCAAATATAAAGTAGTGTGTTATAAACACAATATAAAACGCTATAGTTACGTAAAGCCGGCGCTTAGCTAACGTGACACTAATTTTAGAAAAATGGACTGTATTTCGCTATACATAGTGACGACGAGCCTTTGGAAAATTGGGATGGTAACATGTAATCGAATATGACGTCACTATCGTCGATAAAGTAGATGAGATCTTTTGTGCTCCCATCGTTCGCAATTTCAGTTTAAAATTTCAATGAGGCAGGGATTTAGTTCAGAGTAGGTATTATCACAATTTTATAAGGCTATTTTATTAAACCGGGATGGTTTGTGACTTTTGGGGGAAGCCTACGTTCAGCAGTGGACGGCAATAGGCTGATGATTATGATGGTTTTATTAAAGACTAGTTTTTGTCCGCGGCTTCGCTTCCGTGGACGAATAGAAATAATTTAATCATAAACCAACAGTGATGATCTCTTATTTCTATGGATCTGCGTACTACAGAGAGGTCAAGTTCTATGTCAGGATTTGTTAACTGAGATGAAATTATTTTGTTTGAAATTCTTAGTAGGAGTTCGGAGTTTAGCTTTGTCCGGTAATGGCGATAAGGCCAATAAGCTTATATTAACCGGGTCCCCTTTTATAAGGGACCTCCCCTCTACCTCTATAAACACACTCTATGCACAGGCGATAAGAGTCGTTTTACCATCGCAAAGCTAACCTGTTGGTTTTATACCTGCAAAATAAAAATACTCTATATCTCTATCTTTTTTAACACAAAGTAATTTAGACTTAAACGAACTCCAACCGCTTAATCAAAGGCAGATGCTAGTCCATTGTCTTCAAACACTAAGTGTGACGTCACTTCCAGTTCACCCTTACACGGATGGATTGGTTTGGGTGTCTTCCAGGCGGTTTTAGGAGCACATTGAGTAAATTAGGTCAGTGGTATAAAACGCCAGCTTTTTACGAATATAACCCTTAAAGTCAGCACCTTACAGGTTATATTCGTAAATAAAATGGTTACTGCTGAGTCACCGTGACAATCTAGGGTGTGAAAGGGACTTCAATGTTGCTATAATTACATTAACTTAATTGAATTATATTGAAATTATGTTTTCTATGATTCATTATAATGTTTAGGTACCAAGCTTTGTGTGTGTTCCGGAGAGATTGCTTTTTATCAAGCTTGACCTACTTAATGTTTCTCCCTACCAAATGTTTGCTACTGCTTTTATAAGTATCACTTATGTCTACAGACGAATTTTTCGAGTGGTCTGTGGTATGCAATGCCCCATTTCTCGTCAGTGGCGCTGAGCATGAGGGCCTGGGTTCGTTTTCCAGGTTGAACAATGTTCAATCAAATTCTCAATAGCAGATTTGTAATGATAATGGCAATAGGCTCGCTTCAATTACAGGGGACCTAAAAACAAACAACTCTAGGTGAACATCAGTAAAAATTTGTCTAATACGTCAGGGATACAGGTGATATGGCATGTCATATTATGAATAGATAACAAGGAGAGGCCATACCACGTGTTGTTACGATTGAGAGAGGGATGCTTAATGCATTTAATATCGCCATCCCTTTCCCTCAACCTAAAAATGATAGCGTTATCACATGCGCTACAGCCTCTAATAAAAACCAATTGCACACAACTAAAGTATCTAAACAAAACTCCACCCATGGCCATCATATTGAGGGCCATGGGTGGAGTTTGTGGTGTACAGCAAATACCACTTAAAAAATCTCAATCGAACACAGTGAAAAGGCTAATTCTAATAAAAAACTAACCCTCCAACGATAACAGTAATTAATTATCATTAGCACGTCGTCGTAGCGCCGTGTGTCGGGGTACGTCGTTTGTAATCAGGCCTGACCTGGATACTTCTTTGTTCGCCGCTGAATGAGAGCCGACGAGCTCGGGTTAATTGCGTGTTACACCCGCAGCTCGAGGGTTAGGTACAACTAATGCACTCAGTGCGTATGTTGCTGTTGTCATGCGCATGGCTTTATTTACAAAGGACGATAAGCTTGCAGTTTAGTTAATACGTTGCAACGCGTAAGAACACTTAACACATAACAACACAAATTAAACAAAATTAACGATAAGCTAACGGGTTTCTAATCAATGGGGTGCCTGAAGATGGAAGATGCCGTCGAGGACGGCCCAGAAAGAGGTGGCGTAATGATTTGGATACGGACCGCGAGGGCTAGTTCGAGGTGGCGCAAGACAAGAGTACCCGGAAGGAATTGGGAGAGACCTTTGCCTAACAGTAGGAAAGTAATGGCTAACTAAAAAAACGCAAAGTTAAGGTATAATCAGGCAAATCGATGTCAATCTTTTTCGTTTGCAAGAAAACAATTACTAGCGAAGTTTTTACTATCTACAAGAACTGTCAAGGCTGATTTCTAAACGTCAATAAAACCTTTACTTTGAACGGTTTGTTCAAATAGGTAATACAATCCAGTCTACTCCCCCTGAACGGTCCATTGGCCGAGGTTTCCGTTTGACTGGCTATCAAAGGATAAACACAGACAATCTAGACCCGCTAGTTACCACAGACTAAATATGTTTAGTTCCTTATTTGACTGACTGACTGACTCAAACGCTTGATTGGGTTTCAGAATTTCCTGAGGAATATTTACACAGCATTAGAAACACCTAGATGTTATTCCCATTGGGATATTAAAAGCGTGCACTCTGTTGTAGTTCCAATAAGTCAATTTGATGCATAGACTTATTTTTAACAATGTTTGCCATTAATCTCGATCTCTAAGCCTCAAGAAAATATTACTTATAAATTCATTTATCGATGTCAATGAACATATCCTTCTAACTATGGCCATAATATTCGTGACACTATATGAATAATTCAATTTAATATTTTTTTAGAATTTTCAACACTACGATAAAATCAGTGCGGGACGTGGTTTTCGTAGGGTTGACTTAAATCCTGCAAAATCCCTCGCGTCACTAAAAACCCTCTTGAAAATGTAGCAAAATATGTTTCTAAACAATAGTCGGCGTAACATAGGCAGTGGTCACGCCACACCAATTTACAAGGGAACAATGCAAAACCTGAGGTTAACAAATTAAATTTTCCCGGCAGTTTGGAGTCTTCTTCTAAACTGGAGCGTGAAATGTGAAATATAATTAGGGGTCCGCCCCGCCCGTGAAAGCTGTGGCCACGCAGATTGTATTTGTTTTAACCCCTAACGTGTCGCCCAAAATTAACAACGGACTTTAATAAAAATATACAGCTTGCGACGCAAAAGTTTGTCTTTGCGTTTTATAATAAATGCGGTTTCATGGAAGCCTCATGATTTTGCTGTTGAATACAAGAACAAGGCGTATTCAGCAGTAGATAGTCTAGGATATGCAGAGAGCAATATTATGAAGAATAAAAGACTGAAAAACTATTTCTTGTCATGAATATGACACACACTATAATACTTAAACTAAGACATTAATTTAACAGTTTAGCCTTCCATCTCCATGATGCTGAACTGCCACAAACTTTTTTGCAAGACAGCATTGCTGATTTTCGGCGCCAACCTCTTACTTTGAAATCGCTGCCTGGAGAAATTGGAATATTTTTTTGAACTTTAAGTAGGCTCTGATTTATCCCGAATATCCCTTATCTTTAATTACTTATAATAAGTAAAGGTTCTGTACCTCAATAATTACCCGACTTTAGCGAACAGAATATCCCGAAGGGCTAGCAATATTAACGGGGACAGGGAACTTTATTTTGTTCTTTTGAAACTTTTAGCCCATATTCAAGTAACTCTTGATTTCAATAACTAGCTAAGACCTGACTTCTTTAAGATTAAGAGAATCCTTACACCAACGGACATAAGGATAACGGAGAAATCTTGAGAGAAGTTCGAATAACATTACAGACTGCTTATTAACATTTTGTTTTGATTGAAGACCACCTCTTTAGTCCATGGCTTGCGATCGCGGCTACTAAACGTGAGGTGTTTCGATTCCCAGGTCGAACAGTGTTATTGGGGTTTTTCTATTTAATTCTCAATAACACCTCTGATAGTTTTTTGCCCGGCTGTAATAGGAACCGTCAGTACATCTCTGCTCCACCCTTCGTGGATACAAATGTAATGGTCGTAGTTTCATGATACGTTTTACTAGATCCTATATTAATAAAACGCAAACGTAACTATTTAGAGAGATGAGTTTTAAACCTTTGCTTTGAAACTCTACAGCACTAAGCATAGAAACAATATGCTAGAGTTAATTTTGGGGCGAGTTAAGCCTTCTGACCTATTTCCCTTCTACAAGTTGCTCTGGAACATCTGCTACAGCCTATACACTATCCAGATACATACTTCACTTTCTACTCTAGCCGCCTAACACAGCGTGTTATATATGTTCACGTGTAACGAGAATAAAACTTCTTCACAAATATTTTTTTATGTTCCACAGCTCATTACGAGTACCTACATCTTGTTTAGTATCGCCAGAAAAAACTACGGTGACTTTAAACGTTTAATAGGATTAAGGAAGTCAATCTTTGTGCGCACACATATATACCACTCTATTACAAAGAATTCTAAGAATGATCTTATAGCACAGCACAGCTAAGCAATTATACGGTTTCAAACACCGAGAACAGGGGGTTTACTTATTCAGTAATAGAAATTGTTTATTTGATTTAGCATTGGTCAAATACGAAAACCTGAATAAGCTTCAATTTCCACCTTGTATGCCTAGGAGATCGTGATAGCCCTTACATTGCCTTGTAGGCGAGTGCTGTGTATATATGCCTACGTCGACTATCGACTGAATAAAATATTGACTTTACTACCTGAATAGATCGTAGATTCTATAATCTTTGGACTCCTTCAACCTACTTCTGTTCGGTATTCTGAGTTGATTCATCTGCTGTTCAGCAGATCCCTTTTACTACATATCTTTGGCTACAATTTAAGATTTTTTAAAGTTTTGACTACATTCAGAGTAATGTTCTTAAGTGAGCTTCTAAGAGGTAAATGTTCCTAGCTAACCAAAATATTAAGACGATGATGACTAGTATGTATGATTTGGCTCCTAAGACGAGCTCTCACTTCACGGTCCAAAAGTTTCCAGAACTCTAAGAGAGCCAAGCCCCTATCTCCGCAAGCTCCTGTTAATTTTGCTCTCTAGTATTACCCAGACCGCAGCTTTGAGGGTTCAAAAATACGTCGAAACGCTTAGAGAATAGGTTGGTAGTGCTTTACTTCTTTCGACTCGTCTTAGCAGGGGCAATACCGTGCCCCTAGATTATTACTGTTACCTATTTTCACAGATGCTATAAAACAAGCACAAATACACAAGACAGTTTTCAAACTAAGACAAAAACAATTACATAGCTATAACTGCCATCCGAATTGGATTCATAAGGCTTCCGAAGATACTCGCCTCTAATTTACATAAGAAGCCTTTGTTTACTTTTCTACATCCTTTTGTATATTGGATTTTAGGTTTTTTCTTGAATTTTTATCCAAATATATAAAACAGTTGACGAAGATATGGTTTCACGTTGCCTATAACACAACAATCGAGCTTTCGGGAGTCAATTACTTGAAACTCAGAGCGGATCTAGTCTTTAAGTTATGGGAAGCTCCTAAAAACAACAAATTGGATGAAGATGAAAGAAGCTTTCTTCTTGCTTTCTTTCTAGTGGTTAACGTAAAGCATTTCTCGTGTCCGTTCTACGAAAGTAGACGCCGCGTTTAAGAACTTTTTACATTACTTCCTTATTATTCTGTGCAATAGTGTGTTCTGCGGATGACATTCAGAAATAAACCAAGCATTACTCAAGGTTCTCTATTTAGAAGAAATAATAATAGGTTTTCTATTTTCGTGGATCTGGAAAAGACATCAAGACTGAAGGTGAGGCAATGATTTAGCAATTATTTTCTCAAGTGCGAGCTGATTGTAGCACCATTACGTGGGAGGCTGTGATTCAGTAGGTTGTACTAGTAGATGTAGGATTTTAGTTTTGTAGTAGAAGAATTATTTTATGGGTGTGAATATCTCGGGATGGTTGCAGCAGTGTATTTTAGTATGTAGGTGTCTGACATAAGTCGCAGCCCTCCGCTTGTCACTTTTTGAGAGTACGGGGATATCCATGAGGTCATTCATGCAAAAAAAGGTAACTATAAGGATTTTATAGCGTGATGCGGTTAGGTAAATATGTTTTTCCCAGCCAATATAGGAAAAACAGAGCCTTTACAATAAATTCTGGTCAATCAATACAAGTAGCCTATAACCGTATCCGTCGGGTCGTAACAAACAAACAAACTTACTTTTGCACCTAAATTATTACAGTTTAATACAATGTGATAATAGTCAGGATGAATGTTCCTTTTTGGCATGGAAATTGTTTCTAACCTCATCAGTCTCAAGAATTCTCCTGTTTCCTTTTCCACTACGCCAATAAAGCGGTATTGTGAATTAAATTACGCATTACCGTCTCCTTTTGTTAAACTTATCTAGAACTACCCTCGTTTTATGTGTCTATCGTTCACAGCGTACCCTTATCGGTGTTACACTTTTGTTTAGCAAGGTTATTTGAAACTTGGACAGTTAAAGCTGTTTTTGCTACTTATTCGTACATATCGATTTTGGAGGCTACGATTTTGTATGAGTCATACACGATAACAATGGTTTCGTTTTTGATATTACTGATGACATTTAAACAATCAATAAATTTTAAATGAACGGCCTCCAGACCTATGGAGGTCGTCAGAGCGGTTAAAGAGGGTTAAATAAATCCCTAGATTGGGTTACTCCCAATTTGGATTAGTGCTTCGGAAATAAAAATATTTTATCATTGGAGAACGCTTTGTGAGTGTTAACGTTACAGGTGTACCTACCCCTTACAGGGAATTGGGGGCTTACTCGAATTTGAATGTATCTTTCCAGGTTTTATTTGCTTTATTTTCTTTTCTATTATCTTAACACCGCGGGTAAAAACAAACTTTCGATCGTATATAAACTTATTTATTCTAAAAATGTTACTCGAAGGTATTTTCAATTTTATCCTCAGGTATTTACGAAACGTCGGCGATCCCAGTTGATTCATTAAGCTTTATTTATAAGATAGGCTCGTCCAAACTTTGCTCGTTTATATTAAAATTCGTAACAAGTTGGCAAGTTGGAATTTTTACTTGAAACTTGTTCATATTGATTTTGTTTCTGTGACGTCACGTAGGTATAAGCCCGCCCTCCGAACGTGTGTTAACAATATTTTTGTAAATTGAAACAATAATAGACTATTGGCTATCGGCGAAAGGTGACGTAAGACGCAACTTAGAATATTGCATGAGGTAAAATACGCATCCGCTTGTACATCGACGTCATAGTGACGTCACCGATCTAAGGATTTGTGTGTTGGGTTTTCAAGATATTTATGCTTTATCTTAATGTTATTTTATTAATATGATTTATATGACTACAGTCGGACCGTACAGATGAATTGTTAGGTGTGTAGCATAAATAATAGGGCTCTGTGAACTAGGCACCCGACTTCGAAAAAAAAAATTTGTGTTTCTGTTTTTCAAAAGAGTTCGGTAAGTAGTGGATAGTAGTAAAACTTTTTTCGTTTGTAGTAATTCAAAAAAAAAAAAAAAAAATGGTATCCCCCTAAATTAAAAAATCCAACTTTTTTCGATTGAATATGTTGAATAATCGTTAGTAGTGGATTGTAGTGCAATTTTATTCGTTTGTAGTAAAATAGAAAAATTAAAAAAAATATATTTTTGGAGTATTCTTTCCAACAAATTTACTTGTTCTCGAGGCGTCAACGATTACTACAAACATTAAAATTGACTGCGGGAGGTTCGTAGAGGTTTGTAGTGGAAGAATTTTTGATAGTAGTAAAAAAAACCCTTGATTTGAGAGAAAAAGAAAAAAATAATATATCTGGACGATGTTCTTTGAATAACTTTCGTTCAACATGACATACGATTACTACAAACGTTAAAAGTTACTGCGGGAGGTTCGTAGACGTTTGTAGTGGAAGAATTTTTGTTTGTAGTAAAAAAAACACTTGATTAGGAGATTTGTAGAGGATTGTAGTAAAAAAAAAACCGGCCAAGTGCGAGTCGGACTCGCGCACGGAGGGTTCCGTGCCATTACGATTTATGACGTATTAAAAAAAACTATTTACTAGATCTCTTTCAAACCAATTTTCGTTGAAAGTTTACATGGTAATGTACATCATATATTTTATTTAGTTTTATCATTCTCTTATTTTAGAAGTTACAGGGGGGACATTTTACCACTCTGGAAAAATGCAATTCCCTCGCGCAAACTATTTAGTTTAGAAAAAAATGATCTCCATATCATTTTTGACCGCACATACCGCACACGTATGGGTTTGATGAAAAAAAATTTTTGAGTTTCGGTTTTAAGTATGGGGAACCCCCAAATTTTTTTTTTTTCTATTTTTGTGTAAAAATCTTAATGCGGTTCACAGAATACATCTACTTACCAAGTTTCAACAGCATAGCTCTTATAGTTTCAGAGGAAAAATTCTGTGACATACGGACGGACAGACAGACAGACAGACAGACAGACATGACGAATCTATAAGGGTTCCGTTTTTTGCCATTTGGCTACGGAACCCTAAAAACACTTGATTAGGAGAGACAAAGAAAAAATATATATATTTATATGATGTACGATTACTACAAACTTTAAAAGTTACTGCGGAAAGTACTTAGAGGTTTGTAGTGAAGGAATTTTTGTTTGTAGTAAAAAAAAACACTTGATTAGGAGAGAAAAAGTAAAAGAAAATATATTTGGACGATATTCTTTGAATAACTTTCGTTCAACATGACATACGATTACTACAAACGTTAAAAGTTACTGCAGGAGGTTAGTAGAGGTTTGTAGTGGAAGAATTTTTGATTGTAGTAAACAAAACACCGGATAATAAGAGAAAAAGTAAAAATAATATATCTAGAACATATTTTTTTGAATAACTTCCGTTCAACACGATATACTATTACTACAAACAATAAAAGTTACTGGGGGAGGTGCGTAGAGGTTTGTAGTGGAAGAATTTTTGATTGTAGTAAAAAAAAAACACTTGATTAGGAGAGAAAAAGTAAAAGAAAATATATTTGGACGATATTCTTTGAATAACTTTCGTTTAACATGACATACGATTACTACAAACGTTAAAACTTACTGCGGGAGGTTCGTAGAGGTTTGTAGTGGAAAAAAAAAATGTAGTAAAAAAAAACCCTTGATTATAAGAGAAAAAGTAAAAAATAATATATCTGGACGATGTTTTTGAAATAACTTTCATTCAAAAGGATGTACGATTACTACAAACGTTAACAGTTACTGCGGGAGGTACTTAGAGGTTTGTAGTGGAATAATTTTTGTTTGTAGTAAAAAAAAACACTTGATTAGGAGAGAAAAAGTAAATGAAAATATATTTGGACGATATTCTTTGAATAACTTTCGTTCAACACGACATACGATTACTACAAACGTTAAAAGTTACTGCAGGAGGTTCGTAGAGGTTTGTAGTGGAAGAATTTTTGATTGTAGTAAACAAAACACCGGATAATAAGAGAAAAAGTAAAAATAATATATCTAGAACATATTTTTTGAATAACCTCCGTTCAACACGATATACTATTACTACAAACAATAAAAGTTACTGGGGGAGGTGCGTAGAGGTTTGTAGTGGAAGAATTTTTGATTGTAGTAAAAAAAAACACTTGATTAGGAGAGAAAAAGTAAAAGAAAATATATTTGGACGATATTCTTTGAATAACTTTCGTTCAACATTACATACGATTACTACAAACGTTAAAAGTTACTGCGGGAGGTTCGTAGAGGTTTGTAGTGGAAGAATTTTTGATTGTAGTAAACAAAACACCGGATAATAAGAGAAAAAGTAAAAATAATATATCTAGAACATATTTTTTGAATAACCTCCGTTCAACACGATATACTATTACTACAAACAATAAAAGTTACTGCGGGAGGTGCGTAGAGGTTTGTAGTGGAAGAATTTTTGATTGTAGTAAAAAAAAACACTTGATTAGGAGAGAAAAAGTAAAAGAAAATATATTTGGACGATATTCTTTGAATAACTTTCGTTCAACATGACATACGATTACTACAAACGTTAAAAGTTACTGCGGGAGGTTCGTAGAGGTTTGTAGTGGAAAAAAAAATTGTAGTAAAAAAAACCCTTGATTATAAGAGAAAAAGTAAAAAATAATATATCTGGACGATGTTTTTGAAATAACTTTCATTCAAAAGGATGTACGATTACTACAAACGTTTAAAGTTACTGCGGGAGGTACTTAGAGGTTTGTAGTGGAATAATTTTTGTTTGTAGTAAAAAAAAACACTTGATTAGGAGAGAAAAAGTAAAAAAATATATATTTGGACGATATTCTTTGAATAACTTTCGTTCAACATGACATACGATTACTACAAACATTAAAAGTTACCGCGGGAGGTTCGTAGAGGTTTGTAGTGGAAAAAATGTTGTTTGTAGTAAAAAACAACCCTTATTATAAGAGAAAAAGAAAAAAATAATATATCTGGACGGTATTTTTTGAATAACTTTCGTTCAACGGGATGTACGATTACTACAAACGTTAAAAGTTACTGCGGGAGGTTCTTAGAGGTTTGTAGTGAAATAACTTTTGTTTGTAGTAAAAAAAACACTTGATTAGGAGAGAAAAAGTAAAAGAAAATATATTTGGACGATATTCTTTGAATAACTTTCGTTCAACATGACATATGATTACTACAAACGTTAAAAGTTACTGCGGGAGGTTCGTAGAGGTTTGTAGTGGAAGAATTTTTGATTGTAGTTAACAAAACACTTGATAATAAGAGAAAAAGTGAAAATAATATATCTAGACGATATTTTTTGAATAACTTTCGTTCAACATGATATACTATTACTACAAACGTTAAAAGTTACTGCGGGAGGTACTTAGAGGTTTGTAGTGGAATAATTTTTGCTTGTAGTAAAAAAAAACACTTGATTAGGAGAGAAAAAGTTAAAAAAAATATATTTGGATGATATTCTTTGAATAACTTTCGTTCAACATGACATACGATTACTACAAACGTTAAAAGTTACCGCGGGAGGTTTGTAGAGGTTTGTAGTGGAAAAAATGTTGTTTGTAGTAAAAAAAAAACCTTTATTATAAGAGAAAAAGAAAAAAATAATATATCTGGATGGTATTTTTTGAATAACTTTCGTTCAACGGGATGTACGATTACTACAAACGTTAAAAGTTACTGCGGGAGGTTCGTAGAGGTTTGTAGTGGAATAATTTTTGATTGTAGTAAACAAAACACTTGATAATAAGAGAAAAAGAAAAAAATAATATATATGGATGATATTTTTTGAATAACTTTCGTTCAACGGGATGTACGATTACTACAAACGTTAAAAGTTACTGCGGGAGGTGCGTAGAGGTTTGTAGTGGAAGATTTTTTTTGTAGTTTTTTTTTTATACTTTTTAATAGATTTTTTTTTATAGATTTTTTTGTAGATTTTTTTTGTATTTTTTTTTTTTGTTTAGGTTTGGTTGTTTTTTTGTCATAAAATTTTTATTGCTTTTTATTTTCATTGATTTTTGCATAGCTGGTCCTTTTTTTCAGTCTTGTTTTAACCACAGAATTATTAATATTAAATCGAATATGTGTTAAGGGTATACCTTGAGCCTTGGGCGCCAAATTTGCTAAAAATCGCTATCGTAGGAGATTTAGGTGTAAATTTTGGCCGAATCCTCTATTTTACACCAAAATCTTCAATGACTACATTGATAACGCGAAAGTTTTAATACTCAACCGTGAATAAGTTATTGTTGATGTAATATTATATTAATGATGAATGTGATAGACGAATAATTTGCGAAAAACCAAGAAAAAATTTAATTTCGCGCCCTGAACGGCTGAACGTTTAGCCTTAATTTGTGGTTCCTGTATGAAGAACTGTTCTAAATTTAAATTCTGACATAGAAAAGCAACGGGGTTCGACGTTGCTTCAGCAGTTCTCTTCTGGAAATCGCCATTACTCTATGCGATGATGAAAGATCATTGTGCTCTTCCCAATTACTCTCCTAATCAAGTGTTTTTTTTTTTACTAAAAACAAAAATTCTTCCACTACAAACCTCTACGAACCTCCCGCAGTAACTTTTAACGTTTGTAGTAATCGTATGTCATCTTGAACGAAAGTTATTCAAAGAATATCATCCAAATATATTTTCTTTTACTTTTTCTCTCCTAATCAAGTGTTTTTTTTTTACTAAAAACAAAAATTCTTCCACTACAAACCTCTACGAACCTCCCGCAGTAACTTTTAAAGGTTGTAGTAATCGTACATCCTTTTTAATTAAAGTTATTTCAAAAACATCGTCCAGATATATTATTTTTTACTTTTTCTCTTATAATCAAGGGTTTTTTTACTACAAACAAAAATTCTTCCACTACAAACCTCTACGAACCTCCCGCAGTAACTTTTAACGATTGTAGTAATCGTATGTCATGTTGAACGAAAGTTATTCAAAGAATATCGTCCAAATATATTTTTTTTACTTTTCTCTCCTAATCAAGTGTTTTTTTACTACAAACAAAAATTCTTCCACTACAAACCTCTACGAACCTCCCGCAGTAACTTTTAACGTTTGTAGTAATCGTATGTCATGTTGAACGAAAGTTATTCAAAGAACATCGTCCAGATATATTATTTTTTTCTTTTTCTCTCAAATCAAGGGTTTTTTTTACTACTATCAAAAATTCTTCCACTACAAACCTCTACGAACCTCCCGCAGTAATTTTTAACGTTTGTAGTAATCGTATGTCATGTTGAACGAAAGTTATTCAAAGAACATCGTCCAGATATATTATTTTTTTCTTTTTCACTCAAATCAAGGGTTTTTTTTACTACTATCAAAAATTCTTCCACTACAAACCTCTACGAACCTCCCGCAGTAACTTTTAACGATTGTAGTAATCGTATGTCATATTGAACGAAAGTTATTCAAAGAATATCGTCCAAATATATTTTTTTTACTTTTCTCTCCTAATCAAGTGTTTTTTTTACTACAAACAAAAATTCTTCCACTACAAACCTCTACGAACCTCCCGCAGTAACTTTTAACGTTTGTAGTAATCGTATGTCATGTTGAACGAAAGTTATTCAAAGAATATCGTCCAAATATATTTTTTTTACTTTTCTCTCCTAATCAAGTGTTTTTTTTACTACAAACAAAAATTCTTCCACTACAAACCTCTACGAACCTCCCGCAGTAACTTTTAACGTTTGTAGTAATCGTATGTCATGTTGAACGAAAGTTATTCAAAGAACATCGTCCAGATATATTATTTTTTTCTTTTTCTCTCAAATCAAGGGTTTTTTTTACTACTATCAAAAATTCTTCCACTACAAACCTCTACGAACCTCCCGCAGTAATTTTTAACGTTTGTAGTAATCGTATGTCATGTTGAACGAAAGTTATTCAAAGAACATCGTCCAGATATATTATTTTTTTCTTTTTCACTCAAATCAAGGGTTTTTTTTACTACTATCAAAAATTCTTCCACTACAAACCTCTACGAACCTCCCGCAGTAACTTTTAACGATTGTAGTAATCGTATGTCATATTGAACGAAAGTTATTCAAAGAATATCGTCCAAATATATTTTTTTTACTTTTCTCTCCTAATCAAGTGTTTTTTTTACTACAAACAAAAATTCTTCCACTACAAACCTCTACGAACCTCCCGCAGTAACTTTTAACGTTTGTAGTAATCGTATGTCATGTTGAACGAAAGTTATTCAAAGAATATCGTCCAAATATATTTTTTTTACTTTTCTCTCCTAATCAAGTGTTTTTTTTTACTACAAACAAAAATTCTTCCACTACAAACCTCTACGAACCTCCCGCAGTAACTTTTAACGTTTGTAGTAATCGTATGTCATGTTGAACGAAAGTTATGCAAAGAACATCGTCCAGATATATTATTTTTTCTTTTTCTCTCAAATCAAGGGTTTTTTTTACTACTATCAAAAATTCTTCCACTACAAACCTCTACGAACCTCCCGCAGTCAATTTTAATGTTTGTAGTAATCGTTGACGCCTCGAGAACAAGTAAATTTGTTGGAAAGAATACTCCAAAAAATTTTTTTTTTTTAATTTTTCTATTTTACTACAAACGAATAAAATTGCACTACAATCCACTACTAACGATTATTCAACATATTCAATCGAAAAAAGTTGGATTTTTTAATTTGGGGGGATAACATTTTTTTTTAATTTTTTTTTTTTTTGAATTACTACAAACGAAAAAAGTTTTACTACTATCCACTACTTACCGAACTCTTTTGAAAAACAGAAACACAAATATTTTTTTTCGAAGTCGGGTGCCAAGTTCACAGAGCCAAATAATAGGCTGTAGGCACGATAAAACTGAAGGTTTGTGGCGGGCTTTAGACCAAACCTGTCAATAAAAAAATATGAGGCCACCTCGGTGGGCTTCGGCAAACTTCGGTAGGTTCCGGCAATACATCTGTATCACACCCTCGTTTGCTTGTCAATTATTTTGGGAAAAATATACCCGGCTCAGGTAACGTGGGTCGGCTAAGTGGTTATAAGGTTGTATTAGGTATTTGAGATTGGTGCGAGCTATGCATTGTTTATTGAGAGCAAAGTTACGATACATAAAAAATCATAATATAGGTATATGTACTTTATTGAAAAACGCATCGTTTTCAATAAGTATCTCCAATCTCCATGGAAAGACAAACTCGGATCTCAAATTTTCTAAATGATTTCGCCAAAATTCATTTTTACCCGACTGATGAAAGTAGCTGATAGCAGTTGTTTTTATGCAGCATGTTATGTATGTTCGTTCCTGAATTGAAGAAGTTTTACAAATGATAGACAGCAAACGGTGATGCAAAATTTTATTAACGACAACGAAGCTTTATTATATTGCCAAGAAGCAATGATATAATTACCATATCTACATATGTATATGTGCAACAGCTTTTGAACTGCAAACAAATAGTAAACGACTGATATTTTAGTAAAATTTGCCTAAAACCAATCTGAAACAACAATCGTACGTTAATCCATTATCCAACGAATGGTCGAAAATATTCGAATGTAGTTTAGAATTTCAGATAGATATACATATGTTTATTGTATGCATGTTTGGTTTTGATCCGCAAAAACGGTTCAACACTTTAGTATTCGCGTCCGATATTCGTCGATTTCAGTTAGGGTTGTCGAACGGCACAGCCTGTCTTAGTCGCGGTGAATACAAACAATAGAGCAAAGGAGGGAAAATTCTCCTTTAAGTCGGTACGAGTCTGACATATCTTGCCACCTAATACCTACAAAATACATTTTCAAGTGTTAGTCAGCGCCATAAGAAGGCACTCATCAAATTACTATTATATTGCTATTTACTATTATATTGCTATTTACTATTATATCGGTATTAACCAGTTATAAGTTACTTAGCGATATCTTTCAAATTAATTCCGAGTGTGATATTTTGCACATTTAGCAGGACAATATTCAATTTAGGCACTTATCTGTACAAGGTCATAGCCTACCGAAATAACACGGATATTTTATCTCACACACATACACACGCGCAATACATACACACATGCTTCACAGCGCACAATTAATAAATACTTAAAATCCTTTATACATCTTGTGTTAGGTTGTGTTGTGTTTTTAGATGTTTAATTCTGTTTTATGTTATTTTGTTTCTTTTAATTATTTCTTGCCTTGGCATAATAGAGCGGAGTATACATCAAAAAGGAAAAAAATACTTTCATGTTTAAACCCTCTTCTTCCCTTTCGGTCCGCGAACTTTTTGACCTCTTCTCGTATATCATTTACTTACAATGTTTTATCTTTCGCAATACTATTTTATTGTGTGAAATAAATGCTACTAGACATTAAATTGTAATCCAATGTTGTCTGACTAAATGTTAAAATTATTACACTGTGCACCGCCACAAACAGAGCAAGGACAGTATAACTAAACACAGTCAGGTACGGACAGCCCTGACAATCTTGTTGTATTGCATCGATCGAAACGCGATGTAACAATCATCGCGATCGCATACTCATCAACTAACGCTCGTTCAACAAGCCCCGCTTGTGTATTTGTTGTGTTCTATAGTGTTTGAGTATGTGTATATACACTATGTGTGGATGTAGAACATGGTGTTCGAATTGTAGTAAAGATAATTAAACCGCAGATACCAGCTACCATTCAGTCCTATGCTACTACATCACAATTAATCTCCCGACGTCCATACACAAACTTACATACAAATCACCACGGCCTGTTTTCCCTGAAAAGTTAATGCAGTTGTGGTTCACAGATCTTATGATATAGTAGTCCAATATATCATAGTACTTAAAAAATCCTCTGGCTAATCATTCAGGTTTATTTGGAAGTGGGCGGGCTTAATTACCACACACTTACTTAACCTCCAGGCTGCTACTGAGAAGTTTTCGAATGAGTAGACCAATATCATGGAATTTTGCGAAATACATCTTAAAAAAGCATACCAGGAAATTCCTGTGGTTGTTTTTCTAGATAAAACTCGTAGAATAAATGCTGTCCAGAATAATATCTAAAAATAAATTGCCACACTTGGTTGACGAGTGACAGACAAACAGGAAAAACATATTATGTTATTATAGGTATGATTAATGTTAACATTTTCTTTATAGGACAGCAATATAGTTTTTTTAGAGTGCCTATTTGTTCTTTCCTTTTATGATTTTCCCGCATCTCTTGTCATATATTATAGATAATTACTACGGAAAACGGGTCTGTGAGTGCAAAATAGTTGCAAACTACTTTATTATTGTGACTATGGTTTTAGAACTAATAGCAATTTTAATTAAATACAACATCGTGTTATCATAAACACACTTTATCGGCACAGATCTTCTCACAAAATATTAAGGAGTTAGGTTATAGTCCGTCACGCTTGCCCAGTGTAGGTTGTGAGACATCACACGCTGCCGAGTAAATCTCTCAAGCATGCAGGGTTCCTTCAGCATTTCAATTACGGATATGGTTTAAAAAGTCAGAGCGTGCCTTAGTCATAAAACTTAAGAGTGTTTGGTTACATCACTAGGCTATCACGTCACTATATTACGAAAACTATTTGTTCTCGCAAAAACAAACAGTGCAATTTATCAATGTAGCATAGCTTTCGCACATTAGTATCATATATTCCGTAGAGATTTATCAAGCATTCCATTCCCCCTTTGACTGGTGTTTAATTAAATTCAGGCCTCGGCTTAACACTACAAATTCGGCAACGACCGTGTTTCTTCAATTGTAATTTCAAAGCAAAACCACGTTATGTGAACTAACAACTGTTTGGCAAACTTTGAAAGCCAGTAGACAGAAACGCGTTAAAGTTTTCAAGAATATTAACGATTGTTAGGTGTTTATAAAAGACCTTATGTTATTAAAACAATGACTTTCGTAATAGATAAGTTATAACAAACATCTTCATTTACCTATTAATTATTAGGGACAAATAATTGATAGGTACTTAATATTAAGTTGTTCGAAAAATCACCGAAGCTTCAATAAAAGAACGCCCATTGAAAAATGATAGGGCGTTTTCCAACATCAACAGTACCGTTTCAAAAAGCAGTATATGATTATGCCTGCCTGCGCGAGAGTGGAGTAAGCTATGGCGGGCGCTCCGTCTCCACGCCCGCGCCCGCACAGCGCACATGAGTCAGAGCGCGTTGACCCGCGTCGCGGAGCGGACGTCTCTGCGACACATTAGATACCGCTTTAATAACACTGTAATAATTTTACAACCGGTCCCACGTACATGGGACGGTATTATTATGATAATTGAAATGACTACTAGTACGGTTACTAGAGTGTAAACACGATAGCGGTAATGTGGCTCGCGACTGTGTATGTACTAATATTTATAGTTGATACTTGAACGATTGTCGTACACATGTTTATTCGAATATAATAAACACACATTTTTCTGTAATAAGAATTTTCAATTGACGGTATGCATGCGTAAACGATAAATGATGGATGGATCACGAATTCCATTGTGTCGAAATTTGACTTTCTCTTTAGCCTACGTGATTTTTAACCTAAGTAGCCTACTTTGTAATAAGGAGAGTATGAAAAATCGTAATATGAAGGAACTTATTCAATGATTAAAAGTGTGTTACTTGTACAAAGTAAGATCTTAAAATGTAAGCAGAGAAAGCTAAAGAAAGTCGATAAGATATGACGGAGGAATACTTGAGGATACTCAATGACATCGAAAGCGAATGCCATTTATTTTTAACATGAAAAATAACTTAGGCATATATACTTATACTTAACTGGCAATATATATATATACTTAACTGGCAATATGAACGTAGAAGATAGGTGTCATAAGGGTCCAGGATAAGAGCCTGGTGACAGATCTCGGCGACAAGTGTAAGTCCAGATTACAGTTTGTTCGAAATAAGTAAGCCGATCGGAAGTTAGCCGTTCCGAACTACTGCGGTGATAAAATCGTTTAATTAAGTGTTTTAATACATAAATATCGAAATCAGTAAACAAAATAATTAGAAATGTGAAGCATATACTACTCTAATTGTCATTACTCCGACTCTTCCTATTAAAATTTACCACTTCTAAACCACTTGCAGACAACTTCTGATCGGCTTACTTATTTCGAACAAACTGTACATAGACACTGAACTGACACTTGATTTGCATCTCAGTAGGTCTTCCGATCCGCGTTTCTGAGTTTTAGGCCGGCAGGTATGAGCATATACTCAAACGTAATTTTAATTTTATCCTTAGTCATTTCGATATGTTCGATTCATATCCATATTTTATACTAAGTACTTATAACAAACGACCGGCAGGTTACCTTTAAAATATTGTCTTTGCTGAAAAAATCTGTGTAAGCACTGAGGCTTCCAAGTGAAAATTGTTTCTATGAAGACAATAGTGCTGCTGGCAATGAAGAAACGGTGACGTCAAAGTTTCTCAGTGAGCGACATTCTTATTTCACCTGAACTTTTTTACGATACAAGTTGGGAGAGTGCCTGTAGAAACTATTTTAAAACGACTTTTATATCACTATTAAAACTTTCCAAGGGTGTGTAATAAACGGTCGCTGGAAGGCCGTGATATTTTATGTTGGAGAGGATATTGTTCGGTATTTGATTTTATTGCACTTATTCTCGAACGTTTGTCTAGAATAGAATTGGAACGTGTTCAGTGGCGACTGAATTCTTTATATACATATATTATATGGTGTTAGGTATACCAATGCTTTAGCAGTTTTTAATACCATAGTTTGCAAACGACAATCAACTAAAGGGTAGGACTATAAGTAAACAATTTTCTTGGGATTAATACCATATGGATCCCACATGGAACGAAGCGACAGCGCGGTCTGCCTAGACTGAGGTGGCGTGATGAACTTGACTCTTTTGACAAAGATTAGGTCGCTTAAACCATGGAGTGGTCGGCTTGGAAAGAGGGAAGAGAGGCCTTTTCCCAGAATTGGGACGAAATGAGCTGGAAAAAAAAACAATCAATCATCAAAACAAGCAATCTATGGTGGCTTTTTTAGACAAAATCCATTCTATTCGATTTCAATAAACATTTTTGCGACCTTTCAAATACTTTAATCCTTCTTGTATTAATATTCATTATCCTCTTGATTTTTTTGCCAATTTACGGGAATTCGCCACAGTACGTTTATTTTTTCAGTCCTTATCAGCCGTCATCACATCACTTCGTTCGTACCGTACCATATCAGAATCCATCACATCCATCACCATGGGCAAGCGTAGTGTGGGACGCCCAGCGACGCGATGGCCCGACGATTTGAAGAAGGTGGCTGGCAGCGTATGGATGCGAGCTGCCCAATACCTAGTGGGACGGTTGGTGCTCTTTGGGGGCTACGTTCAGCAGTGGACAGCGAAAGGCCGATATAATGTTGATGATGATCCGTCTTTTCTTAAATATAAATAAATTTGTAAGTAGTTTTACAACAAGATTCTCCGGATTGCGACGTAACATGATATTTATTATCATTGGCACTTTCACTTGGTTCGTTTAATTTGGAATTGAAACATGAATCCTGTATTGACATACCTTGTTAGTTAATTAGGACGTTATCTAATTGTATTCTTGTTACACAAGCAATTACTAATTAAGTTTTGAAAACAAAGATCAACGAGAATATCATTTTTTAAACCTTATTCCAAAAACATAGATATTGTTTTTACATGACTTACAAAGAATGGGAGTACCTAGATTATTCATAAGTTTAATCGTTCGTTATCAATTGTGCAATTATGTCACTGTAATTTGCAGAATTTAGGGTTTAGAGAAAGGTTATCAGGTATAAGTTCTATTTTAAGTTGTACTTTAACAATTTTTGCTGTAATTTCCCTACAGCGATTTGATAAACAAGTTCTACAGTCTGTAGTAATTGCTTAGTATTTGTAATGTATTCTAAATCAGAAAAAAAAATGCAGTCATCAATTCGTAATTCCGAGCCACAGCCAAGAAGATTCGAACACGAAATTTCGACTCCTGGTTGAAATCGTAGAAATATTTATAACTATATTACGTATTGATTCATAGGACTGTCCGGATTCCAATAGCAACCTTTATTGACCCTAATAGTGGGCAACGATTGAATCATAATAGTTCTGTCGGTACGGATCCTTTATTGAAGTTCTACTTTTATAGCGTCTGAACTAGATTTGATTCGAAAAACTTATCGTTATTTTATCTTTGCCATATAACCATTATTTTGTGCCCTTTTCCCAATTAGCTAGAGATTTAGTTTGTTGTTTCGAAGAAACATGCATTCCTTATCTATTTCCGTATAAAACAAGGATTGTTTTTTTAATGGTAGATCATCGAACTCTATTCCGATTACTAACTTTTAAAATATTGCTACACTGTAATTATATGTGTCATAACATGAATTCTTCGGTTATCTATTTCAAATGTTGGTTTATTTTACTTACTTTAATGGACTCCATTACTTTTGAGTTTTCAGCTTTAACTGCTTTATCTTAGTTATAATTTAGTTCGTACCTGAAATAAAGAAAATTACACTTGTTAGAACACACAATTACAAACAAAATCTTTAAATAAATAAAGTATATATTATGGAGTATTATGGCCAAAGATACGGAAAACCGGTAAAACCGTAAATAAATATTTATGAATACCGCAAAAGACAAAAGGGCATGTTCTACGCATTGCAGTCACACGTCAAAAACAAGTACAAGCACTGTGGTCGAATGAAAGAACGAACATTTATTGAATAACTGCGTCGGGTATTCCATTCATTCCACTTACGGAGGAACGGAGTACGATATACTTTCAGGTTCGGTCCAAGTCATAAAATGACGAAACAGCTCCCAAATGAAGCGCTATGACGGCAGTTTTATAAATTGAAGTAGTTTCATTAAGCTGTTGGAGTTTTAAAGCCACTAAAGGGGTAATGAAATAAAGTTCTTTAATAAACTTTCATGGTTCTACCATAAGAATACGGAAGGAATATAAATCAGCATCTTCAAAGAAGATGCTCTAATCTCTGATTCTAAATTTGAGTACAGTTTCTTGTGCGCTACTTAATTTTTAGTTCCTACTTACAGCTGCATTCCTAGTAGCACTCGATCTATTTGAAGCTGTTCGCAAAATGAAATTCGCAGGCGGAATTTCACGAATAAGAAGTTACGTTACAGGATGCATTGCTAGTAATCCCATAAGTTACTACGAACACATTTCTGTGTTAAACCTTGTGCATACTAGGAATATTAATATGATACACAGTGATTTTACAACGTCATAAACAATAAACACAGTTTAAAATAAGCCTTTTCATCAAATGTACAAATGAATAAAAAGTAGCTGTCATATCTGTCACTAATTTTATTATGACACGCTTTTCTTCTTAAAGCTTCCTCTGTCTATCTTATTTATTTGTATTTATAAACTCTAGAACGGCTAGACCGATTTGACTAATTTTGGTTTTAAATATTTGTGGAAGTCCATAAAATGTGTAAACTGTGAAAAACGGTGGCGCTGCGGTCAAGTTTGCTCAGGGCAACTTCTGTCGGGTCCACTAGTCGCTTATAAAATGCACCTGTCGAAGTGTCACACGACGGTGACAAGTTTATCTCAGTGCGGACTGTACTGCACGGCGAGCGGCCGCGGACAATGAACCACGCGCTAATGTCATTTTTACGCCTCGCTCCACCTCGCCTCGCCTCGCCGAAGTACTGTAAAGTGCTTTCAAGTTCGCCTAACACTTTGTTGTCATTTAGGCATTGCTATTTTTAGGTAGAAAGTCAGATTTCTTGTGGTTTGCAGCACATTTGTAACGCGTTTACTGAGGTAACGCGTGATTGCCACATAAAATGCAACAGTTGTTGTGACACTAATGGATTTATAGTATAGTTTTATTGCGTTTTATCTTAAAATTTAGTTAAAAATATTCTTTCTGTTAATATGCCTCTGTATATCTCACAATCCTGAGTGCGACATTTAAAGGCATCGAAAGGTTAATAAGTAAGCTATTACTAATTTATTAGTATCATCTTCAATCCTAAGCCATTGTATAACATTTAAGAAGAAAACGTATTCAATTTAATTTATTTCACTAGGTACAATCACTAGGACTAGGCGGTTTTCATGATAATTATTAAAGGTATAAAGCTCAAAAAAATAAAAACCAGTTAACGCATAAAAAAATCAGATACCTACCCTTTTTTGATGTTTCCATAAACTGCCAACATTAAAATCATTTTTATTTTGCTGATTAGCTAGTATTGAACGTATAGTTTTAAAAAGTCGTTTTACGTACAGGTAACCAATTAGTGCTGCTGTCTGTACTTAATCGTAAACATATTAGTTAGAGACAAGTACAGTCGAGCACATCATGTACTATTATCAGCGGCATAATATAGCATACAGTATAGAACATAGATTATGTAGGCGTAAGCCAGGCTTATCTGGGACCAGCCTGGTGATATATTAGTGTGTACATGATGCATGTTCATAATTTTGACAACGTACTTACACTACTGAATCATAAACTACCGTCATATTTAAATATGAGGTGTCATGTACAGGGGACGATTAAGAGGTAATTGCAAGTAGTTGTTCTTAGATTATTTTAGGGTATCTTTCGTATTTCGTATATTAAAGGGAAAATGTATTGCTTACTACGATTATAACAACTGTGATGGAGTAAATAAGAAAATATGCTATGTCACCTTGCTAATAGACAATTTACTTGCATTCAATTTCACTCAAAATAGAGATAGGATGCCAAGTCTAGAGTTTTCATTAATAAAACTTAAATTTGACATTAACATATTTTGATTTAGGTCCCATTTAGAACTACTCAACTAATCTTGAAACATTTAAATTATTTATCTGTGTGTCTAGGTGCTCTTTCAAAGTTCAATTCTGCAGTGAGAAAATGTCCCTATCTCCCATAACATAATGTCGTGTATGTAGACACTTCATAACGCAGCGTTTCAAACAAGTACGAATGAAATGCGCAAACTTTGTTAATGCGCTGTCAGTGCGGGGACATTATCTTGTTCGCTTCCCGGTTCCTATAATCGTGTACTTACTATTACGTCTCACGTACAGGCAGATAGAACACATCAAGTGTTTGTTTATAGTTATCTGATAAAGGATTATTCACTTCCTACAGATGATATCCACAGATATTATGATATTGCAACATGATAAGCTCAAAACAGGGATGAAAGGCGTAAAAGAGAGAAGGCCCTGCCAGCTTGCCCTATAGTAGGTCGATAAAAGCTGTGAATGATGATGATGATGTGTAAGAGTATTTAGATAATTTGAATCTAAAAAAAAACATCAGTGTTCTGTCGTAGCCGGGAAACTTCGAGTGCATCGTTGGACTGTATTCAAATAAGCCCTTTCCCCGATAATTTGTTTTCGCATTTGTTCATATATTCATAATTTCTTAATGAGGAATAAAATCCTAAAATCCATTATTTTCAAGTATAAACAAGCCCACAAAGCCCAGTTCAGAAACATGAAGTTACAGAAGTTTCTCTTTCAAAACGCGAACGTAGGCACAGTTTCACGTGTCCATTGTCCCAAGTTGCATATTCATACGTTTCACTCCGCTACAGGACAGGCCGGCGACGAGTTCCGGAGTACGCAGCTCACTGAACAACACTGCGATAATGCAGCGATGGTACTGTACAAGTCTGGACACGGCATTATGCGACTACGGTCTGCGAAAACGGTTTCCATGTTTTTATTTGATTCTAGTCTAACTAAGCTAATAGGAGTTTGTGTTTATGTAGCGGAGTGTGAGGGATAAATTTACGTCAGTAGTCCTAAAGCTGGGAATCCAAGTCCTGAAATCAAAAGGCACTAGCTACTAGACAATAGCTTCTTTTGAAATTTCGGCTATTAATTATGAAAATTCATTATTGAATGGTGAAATAATCATGTTACCGCAACCCCTTCCCTTTATGTGAAAATCCTCAGTCAATAAACTCGAGTTTTTTAAAGGTATGGAAGCACGCTCTTGAACGTATAGGGCGATCCACACGGACCATTCTCGATTTTGCACAATATAAAAGCTGTCGGGTAATAGAAGTAATGTAATAGGTTTGACCTGTGAGCAATTTGTCTGATGAGTACAACTACAGGACAGAGAAGAAGACATTGTGGAGTGCAATAAATGTATTGAGATCAAGAGTCGGTCGGAGTGCTAAAACGTAAAGTCTCGATTTTATTTAAACAGAGCTGTTTGCGGGTGTGTGTATCATTATGTATGAACCAGCAAGCCGGTAAAGGGCAACGCGTCCTGAGCACAGACATCACAGTCTAGTGGACACCGGCGAGTATAAACGACAACATAATAACATTTCAGTTGCGACGTCTGAACCCGACATAAGGAAATTGAGTTTGTTGAAAGAGTGAAATGGACAGAACATGAATGTTCTTTGAAGTTATAACGATTACATTATGTTACGCCGAGTAACTAATAGAAACACGTGGATAGGCCACGAAGGTTCTAGATCCGTTATAGAAGCACGTCGAAACATAAAAGAATGTACCCGACTGCACCGCGCGCAAATAATAACCGTTCAAGGCCAAGGTCACGGGTCAACGCCCGGAAACAATAGGCGGTTAGGTACCTACGCGATATTTATCGACTTATCGCGACCATTCGACTCTGGAATCTTCATTGCGCGTATAAATACCGGTCGTGAGGGTTAGGCAGAGTAGTCTTGTGTTGGAAGCGAACAAGTGAAGATCGAAGTGAGTTAACAAGTGATTAATTGTGCGATATTATTGAGTGTAGTGTATAACTATAGTGACGTTGTGGTGATTATTGTTGTGTTTTAGTGAATTTAATTAAAGTGTTTGTTTGTTTATTGGTAAATTGGTTTAGTTAATTTATCCCGAACCCCAGCTCGTAACAATTTGGTGTCAGAAGTGGGATAAATTATGCCAGTTTTACCTAAGGAAGACACTGACGGTATTCGTACCAGAAGTCAGCGGCAGCAGGAGATGGACCAGAGACGTTTTGAAGAGTCTCCACCACAACCTTTGGTCCGTCAGCAACCGCTGGAAGAACCAGCTGCTGGACCATCTGGAGCTGCTCCTGCACCAGCACCTGATATGGCGGCCTTGATGGTAATCCTGCAAGAGCAGGCACGCCGTCAGGAGGAGCAGGCACGCCGTCAGGAGGAGCAGGCACTCCGTCAGGAGGAGCAGGCACGCCAACTACAAGAGCAACTGCAGCAGGACAAAGAGGAGCAGGCACGCCGCCAAGAGGAACAGATGCTCCTCATAAAAGATTTGCATGGCACTCTTGGCAAACAGCTTGGGGTGATGAAGGAGCAGGTGGAACAGCATGAAAGTCGTATCTCCAAAGCCGAAGAACAGATTGCCAACGTTACAAAGGCGTTAGGCGATATAAAGGCAGGAAACGGAATTGTGGCTCCGGTGGTTGCTGCTCCCATGACCACCTCACTACATGGGTTTAAAGTGCCACCTTTTGATGGAACCTCCTCATGGTCGGCTTACAGGATCCAGTTTGAAGCCTTCATGAAGACGAATGGGTGGGACAAAAGTCAAGCCATGACTGCACTCACCTTGTCCCTCCGCGACCAGGCTTTATCAGTGCTGGAAGCCCTCGGTAAAGACATGACCTACGACCAGCTACTTGAAGCGTTGGATTCTAGATATGGCGACGCACACCTGGAATACGTGTTTCGTGCTCAGCTGAAGGACCGGGTACAGCGTAGTGCCGAGACTCTACAGCAGTGGGCTGTAGAAGTTGAAAAGTTGGTTCGGAAAGCCTATCAGTCCAAACCTGCGCAAATCGATGGAAATCTGGTCCAGGCGTTCGTCGATGGAATTCGCGACCTGGAAGTCAGAGCCGCTGTGAGACTTGGGCACCACAATACTCTAAAAGACGCCTTGGCCCATGCCTTAGAAGTGGAGGCAGTCAGACAGGACCATCGGGCTCACCGTATCCGGGAGGTTGTGTTGCCTACATGTCATCTCTGCGGGGAAAAGGGTCACTTCCAGGTGGGATGCGCGAAACGCAGCGAGGGTCGAAGAGATGGTGGTTCGCCTAGATGCTACATTTGCGGGGAAAAGGGCCATCTCCGAGCAAATTGCCCAAAGGGAACCTCCTGGCGTGAAAAGAGTCAGAGCGATAGAGTAAGGGTGGTGGATACCACCAACGATGAGCAGCAGGGAAACTAGAGAAAGCCAGGACTGCGGGGCGGGTGCTGGCTGGTGGGAAAAGAGCCCCAAGGATTTCGATCTCACAAGCCCATGATGGGAATAGCCTGATCATCAAAGGCGAAGTCAACAGAACACCCTGTAGGCTAACACTAGATACTGGAGCTTCTCGCACGGTCGTGAATTCTCAGGTGGCACGTCGGGTTCTTGGGGACTCTATCTATGACCGTGATAGCATACAACTTGTAACAGCTACTGGTCAGCACATACCCGTCCGAGGCGAGAAGGAGATGGAACTGAAACTTGGAAACAGATTATATCGGCATAATGTCATCATAGCCGACATAGTAGATGATTGCATCCTGGGTTTGGACTTTATGCGAAAGCATTGTTGTGAGATCGATTTGAATCAAGGAGTATTGAAGTGCGGTTCAGAAGAAGTGTTTATGGAAGGTGCAACTGCTGGGAATGTGTTCTGCCTAAAGAAAATTGTCCTTGCCCCTAAAACGGAAACAATCGTCCCTGTGACTTTACCGAAGAATGCTGGGCAGATAAATAGATGCGTTCTTATAGAAAGGTTGGACGGTGACTTCCCATGGAAGATGGCACGAACGTTGGTTAGGACTACCAATGTATCAGCAGTGCGCATTTTGAACCCAAGTGATAAGGAGCAAGTGATTAAGAAGGGCACATTAATGGGTACTTGTGAAGAAGTAGCCTGGATGCGACGGTGCAATGATCAGTGTACTGGCAATATCGTTCAAAATCCAAAGTTTAACGTGGCAACGCTCTTGGAAGACTGTCGGAATGATTTATCTGAAGAGGAAACAAACAAGGCCAAGAAGATGTTGTTCCAGTACGCTGACATTTTCTCTTCAAATGACGCGGACATAGGTAAGACTGGATTGGTTCAGCACAAGATTAATACTGGCAATGAGTTACCAATTCGTCAGCGACCCAGGAGGCTACCAGTTGCACGAGAGAAGGAAGTGGAGACCATGATTGAGGGAATGGTGAAGGATGGCGTAATAGAGCCTTCGTCTAGCCCGTGGTGTTCTCCTGTGGTCTTGGTGAAAAAGAAAGATGGCAGTATGCGCTTCTGTGTTGACTATCGACGGCTGAATGATGTCACGAAGAAGGACAGCTACCCATTGCCAAGGATCGATGACACGCTGGATACATTAACCGGAATGAAATGGTTTACAACCCTGGACCTAAAAAGTGGCTACTGGCAAGTGGAAATAGACCCCAAGGACAAAGAGAAGACTGCATTTTCTACGGGAAAGGGTCTGTGGCAGTTTAAAGTCATGCCATTTGGACTGTGCAATGCTCCTGCCACGTTCGAGAGACTCATGGAACTAGTGCTTACTGGCCTAATTGGAGATGCCTGCTTGGTCTATTTGGATGACATCATCATTGTGGGCCGTACGTTTGATGAACACCTTCAAAACCTTGAACGTGTGCTATCAAAAATTCAAGGAGCCAATTTAAAGTTAAGTCCGAAGAAGTGCTCATTTTTCAAACACCAAGTAAGTTTTTTGGGACATGTAGTTTCTGAGAAGGGTGTCGAAACCGATCCAGAGAAGGTAGCTGCTGTCAAAGACTGGCCAGTTCCAAAAGATAAGACGCAAGTTAGAGCATTCTTGGGATTGTGCTCCTACTATCGTCGGTTTGTAAAGAATTTTTCGGACATTGCGAAACCTCTACACAAACTGACTGAGGAAAAGTCGCAGTTCCGCTGGGATGCAAACTGTGAACGTGCTTTCCAAGAGTTAAAGGAACGTTTGTGTAATACACCCATACTGGGCTACCCTGACACGGAGAACGAGTTCATCGTGGACACAGACGCAAGTAATACAGGAATCGGTGGCGTTTTGTCACAGCGAAAAGGAGATCAGGAGGTTGTGATAGCCTACTTCAGCAAATCGTTGTCAAAACCAGAAAGGAACTATTGCGTCACAAGGAGAGAACTGCTGGCAATAGTTAAGACGTTACAACATTTTAGCAAGTACTTATTGGGACGGAAATTTCATTTGCGAACTGACCATGCTGCACTGAAGTGGCTATTACAGTTTAAAAACCCGGAAGGACAAGTAGCAAGGTGGATTGAGCTACTACAGGAATTCGACTTCGTAATTGAACATCGCAGTGGCAGATCTCACGGTAACGCAGATGCGTTGTCACGAAGACCATGTCCGAAAATGTGCAAGCACTGTGTCAGACAAGAGGCTAAGGAAGTAGTTTCCGTGAGGATGCTGAAAACAGACCTGAGTGATGAATGGAAGGAAACCTTACAGAAGGCTCAGGAAATTGACACGGATATTAAACCGATTCTTGGACGGATGAAAGCTGGCGCCTCGAAACCAACATGGAGTGATGTTGCAGCGCTGAGCACAGTGACGAAAAGTTATTGGGCTCAATGGGACAGTTTATTGATACAGGATGGTGTCTTGTGCCGAAAATGGGAAAATGCTAAAGGGGACAAGTGTCACCTACAGATGGTAGTCCCTAAGGCAAAGGTACCAGATGTCCTGCGACTGTACCATGACGGATGTTCAGGAGGTCATCTAGGAGTCAAAAGAACTTTGTTGAAGATTCGAGAGCGATTCTACTGGATCCACTGTCGGGATGACGTTGAAGACTGGTGTCGTAAATGTACAAGTTGTGCTGCTGTAAAAGGACCGCATACGCGCAGCAGGGGTGCATTAAAAGTCTACAACGTGGGTGCGCCCTGGGAACGAATAGCTCTAGACGTTGCAGGGCCGTTTCCGGAAAGCGAAAGCGGGAACAAGTATTTCATGGTTGTGATGGATTACTTTACTAAGTGGCCGGAAGTGTTCGCCATTCCTAATCAAGAAGCTTCGACAGTCGCAGATAAATTGGTTCATGAAGTCTTCTGTCGATTTGGAGTACCCTTAGAAATTCACAGTGACCAAGGAAGGAATTTTGAGTCTCAAATATTCCAGGAGACATGTCGGGTAATGGGTACCCATAAAACCAGAACTACCTCTTACCACCCGCAATCTGATGGAATGGTCGAACGGTTCAATCAGACCTTAGAAAGGTATTTGGCAAAAGTCGTAGGAAACAGGCAAAGGGATTGGGACAAGCACATCCAGCCGTTCCTTTTGTCATATCGGAGTGCAGTCCATGAAAGTACGACGGTAACGCCAGCCTTCGCGAACTTTGGAAGAGAACTACGGTTGCCTGCGGATCTACTCACCGGTATTCCCCCTGATGCCCCCCGCTGTGTGACTGATTATGCAAACGACTTACGCACCAGAATGGATGACATATATGAGCATGTCAGGCAATCAGGCCAACAAACGTCCGAAAGGATGAAGACCCGCTACGACCGCAAGATGAACAACAAGGGTTTCGACCAAGGTTCACTAGTGTGGCTGCATAACCCGGTGCGCAGCAAAGGAAAGTCACCTAAGTTACAGGGAAAATGGGACGGTCCCTACAGAGTCGTGACTAAGATTAACGATGTCACCTACCGTATACAAAAAGGACCAAGAGGTGCCCCCAAGATCGTTCATGTGGATCGTTTAGCGCGGTATCATGGATCTAATGATGCTCGGGACGAGCATGTCTTAGGAGGGGGCAGTGTTACGCCGAGTAACTAATAGAAACACGTGGATAGGCCACGAAGGTTCTAGATCCGTTATAGAAGCACGTCGAAACATAAAAGAATGTACCCGACTGCACCGCGCGCAAATAATAACCGTTCAAGGCCAAGGTCACGGGTCAACGCCCGGAAACAATAGGCGGTTAGGTACCTACGCGATATTTATCGACTTATCGCGACCATTCGACTCTGGAATCTTCATTGCGCGTATAAATACCGGTCGTGAGGGTTAGGCAGAGTAGTCTTGTGTTGGAAGCGAACAAGTGAAGATCGAAGTGAGTTAACAAGTGATTAATTGTGCGATATTATTGAGTGTAGTGTATAACTATAGTGACGTTGTGGTGATTATTGTTGTGTTTTAGTGAATTTAATTAAAGTGTTTGTTTGTTTATTGGTAAATTGGTTTAGTTAATTTATCCCGAACCCCAGCTCGTAACAATTATTACAAAACTTAACAAACTCCAAACACGGGATATTATAAACAGTAATATTAAAACACTCTAAAAAATCGTGAATCTTTCGTCAAGAGTAAATGCCGTTAAATCTATGATCCGGCGTCAACCCTCGATTTCGCCATCGGGACATTTCATCGCTATTTCCCCAGCAGTGGGTGAATTTAATTACTGTGTAGCGAACGATAAATCGCCCCGGGGTAGCGACGCGCCAAGCGGACAGTACTGTTTCATTATAATATTGAGCTTTAGGGCAAATTTGGGGTGCAAAGCGTGGGGCATAAATTAGGTGACTAACTTCGATTTTATTAAATTCAGAAACATTTGACTTTTCTTTTGTGAGAATTGTAAATTTTAATAAAATTTAAACGGGAACAGCGTAGTGACAGAGTCCAAACACAGAATGATCACTTGCGGCACAGTAGCTCAGCCCAATGGAATCGCACCTTACCACAAAATAAGTATCATAACATACCGTCACACCTATATTCCCTATGTATATGTTAAGTAAAGATTGACTGTTGTATAGTCATTCTATTCTATGTTCTGTATTTCAGGAGGACATGTACAAAGCCTTTCTATTATCATAAACACAAAATCATTTTTTTTTATAATTTAAATAAAATGACTATAATAGGTACCCTCGGATCAACCAAGATTCTCATAATCTCAGGCAGAGAAACGAGACTCTAGAGTACTCAGTTAGTACTATTTCACTTATACTGTCCATCAAATGAAAAAACACCTGCCCTTTAAACTTTTAACTTGTGGAAACATTCGAACCAACGCAAAAACGTTTACTACAGCAGCCGACTATACAATATATTGAGTAAGATGTTTGATTATTTCTTAGTTTACTTTAGCCGTTATATTAGAGAGATAGCAGAGAAGTAGAGAAAATAGCAAAACCCTGGTACGGACGGACGGCTACACATCAAGCTATACAAATCCAGTATCGACTGACCTCGTATTGTAAACGCTTTCCGCACAATACTACTGAATTTGTATAGCTTTATGTGTAGCCGTGTGTACAAATAATATGAAAGTAGATTCTCATTTACAAATTACAGTCATGAATGTACATGTAAAGAATTATTTAATTGAATGCATTAATTTATTTTGCAATCCGGAATCAATGAGCAGTTAATTGAATTAACTTGAAAGGTAAATACTGTTTAATGGACTAAAGGAGTTCATCCACCACACCGTATTAAACCAAATAATTATATCGTTAGGAAGGTTGTTTTTACATTATAAAAGCACATCGGTGACGTGACTAATAAGATGAAAGACTACTGATAACCTTACAATAGCAATAATACGAGCCAGACACATACTCAATATGTATTAGTGGTTGGTGGTAGAATAGTGTACTAAGTAGTTGATTTATTCATTTAAATCATACTATTTAGCATGTTTAAAATGGGTTTGATTGGCACAGGTTGAGCAATGTGTTTTTCTATGAAATTCTTAGTAGCAGCTCGGAATTTAGGTTTGAGCTAGTGTAGCCCAATAGCCCCCACCCGATTACATAGAGGCAGTGGCAATCCCTTCGAAGATACCAACGTCATGGTTTGTTATGATTTTTTGCATGTGTTCAGTAGGGTTGTCGTCACAGATATGATACGGTATAATGGAAGGCCTCCATGATACGAAATAATTTCTAATGAACACAGGTTATTAATTAAGTAGGTATTCAATTGTCATTTGCATTTGGCAGTCTCTGCTGAACTAACTAACGGACCAATACAGGCAGTGTTGCCAACGTTGCCAGTGTTTCAGTGTTGCCAGATTTCATAAATAAAATCCAAATGTCTGTTCAGCTACGTTTAGTTTTGCGACAAAACAGGATATGGCTATCCATGTTAGCCAATCAATTATCAATACATTTTTCAGCGCTCCATTTGTTCTTATTCTATGTAAAAAAGGGGAACTAGCGGTAGTTTCCTATTGGCACATAGATCACACCATTCACACCGAAGTCGGTAAACTTTAGCTACCAAATAAAACCCTCAAAGTCACAAAGTAAAGCAGGCTCTGTTTGAAATACTAATCTGTATATCAATGAAAACACTGTAACAATAGCGTCGATAGGAATAAAATAAGATGGAACGACGATCTAGTCAAGGTGGCTGAAAAGGATTACATGCGGAAGGTCAAAAATCATCCTAAATAGCGTGCATATGAAGAGACCTACATCCAGCATTGGATTTGAGCAGGTTAAAGAAGAAGAAACATCAGTAGATAGATGAAGAACTAATAAAATGTAAAACATTGACTGCGGCCCGTCATGATCGTGGTGAATATCATGAATCGCATGGCCGTGGCTTTAGGTTAAGGGAAGGTAAGTCTGGTTTTTAGCCTGTACGAGTCGGAAATACCCTGCCGCACCCTCAGGTGGCTGACGATCCATGAGGATATTTCGCACAGTAAAGGTGCTCTTCCAATAAGAAGTAAGGATATTGTCATTTATTGAACAGACGTCCTCGTAATTGTGAATATCTTTACAGAAAATTTTATATCAATTTGAATTGAAAAAGCTGTGAATTGATCCCAAAACCACAAGTTACGGAGGTGCACTAGCAAACAGATTTAAAGAACTACGTCGTAAAGATGTTCACAGCTTAAATTATATGATACCTTGCCCCAAAACAGCTATCTTGTGTGTAATACTCTTCAAAACAAAACTATAATACTTAATTAGTTCTTAATTAAACCAGTTGCGATTGTGACGTAACTTCGTTTTAAGAAGCCGTGATTACGAAACCGTTTCGCGTGGAGGAAATTACTTAAGTAAATAAAAGAGAATGCTTTTAGTGACTTTTTATTTGATAAAAATCGGCGCTTTTTTACCAAGCCTTTTTTCTGCTACAGTGAATTCTGGTACAATCCGCCCTTTGGTAAGAGACACATACATTTTTAGCATAAACTGACCTAACTCCGTATAGGCCAGCTTACGCCACACACGTTAGGCTTAGATTCTAGCGTTTTTCAAGTAAAATAAAAACCACGTTTTGTTTTTTAATAAATACTTCGTATCAATTGTAACGGACTTCAAAAGGCGATATTGGCGACCCATATCATTATCCTGAAAACCTATAATTACGTTACTCTGTGCCCGAAGTTTTCTTGGAAGTGTTTGCCTAATATTTAAATCAAGGTAAGCTTATTTTGGACCTGTTTTCACCTTACCAAAATTGACCCTACGTCGCGTACAGATATTGTGCTGATGCTCTATTATTTTCAGGTGAAGTATAATACTTTAAAATCATCATAGCATCAACGCAGGACTGATTCTATTAACAATTCAAAGTTTAATAATTTACTGCTGAACATTTTCGCTGAGTGAAAAACAATCGAGTTAAAAACAGAATTTTAGTTTTAAAAAGATACAGCGCCCGAAATGCAAGCAGAATATAAAACTGAGTTAGTAAATTGAAATTCCAATATTGAGACTTTTTTATAAACAACTACTAAAAATAATACGGCTGACGTATTCCAGTCACAAAAATATAAAATTCAGTTTTTCAGATACAAGCAATATTGCTTCAAACCAGTGTCAAATTGTATTTTTTGGTCTAATCACGTACAATATTGAAAATGTTTTTGTGGAGAATCCCAGCCGAACCCAGGTATTATTGACCTTTGAGTACTGAAGGAATCTTTAATATCAATTTTGGGAGCTAGAGAACGCTTTAGGAATTTTATGAGGGCTTTGGCAAAATAATGCAGAGAATCTGTGAGTGATTAGGGATCCATCTGTCAAATCCTTTGACATATCGCTCCATCAACCTGCCAAATATTTGTCAGGTCGTGTTAACGACCACTTAGGAATGTTGCGCTTGAAACCTAGTAATTAGGCTATTTATTAACTACTAAAACTACTTTATAAATTTAAATGTAGAAAAAAATTAGAAGCGCAGCAAGATTCGTAATTTAATTAAGTATTCAATATTATTTTAAAGCTCAATGGGATTCTCAACACTTATTAGCATCGGTTGAGTCAAACCAGGTCAGGTTCTATATAGAAATACTATCATGTAATACATATTTTACATTAAACTATAATACCGCATTACGTAATAATTACATTGTATTAAAATATCCCACGAGTGTTGTAACAAAAATGTCTAGGGACCTTTATAATTATAATTATGATAGTCTATATCACCGTATTACGTAAACAAACCTCGTACATTTAAAAACTAAGGTAACATTTCACCAACTTCGAATAAGTCTTTGTTAAATTACTCGGCAGTTAGAGAGCAGAGAGAGCGACTAATCCGGCATGGTGAAATGGGGCCTTAATGTAATATTTTTTAACAAGACTCGATTCAACTAAAATTCCAATCTAGTTTTTTTAAGAGACCCCGGTTCGAGCACTTGACCTATTAACTAAAATAATTAATTTACGAGTGGCCACGGAGGGGACGGTTAACGAATTCATTGGAGTGGACAGATTCCACATTGGGGATCGGGAACCAATCTAAATTCTTAACGTTGTGTGCACTAGGGATCGTAGATTATCACACCGTGGATGGAGAAGCCCATTAGTTGGGGCAGGATTTCCTTGATTACGAGCCTGTATTGGAACTGCCTGTTTTTGTATCGTACTAACATGAACAAACCCATCCCGGGTTTGTTTATTAATTAAGTTTAGGTACCACTAATTATTAAACGAACTGTTGTATTTAAAGGTGAGTGTTTTCTGCGGATTCCTTGCTATTACGCTAAAATGCGGTGTTTCACTTATTGTTGGATGCTTTAACAGGGAGAACGTCCTTTATATTTTTAATGTTATCTGTAATTATCATTTTTCATTACGTGAATCGTGAAAGTTGCGACCTAGACAGACAGTTCCTGTTGAACTAGATTAGTTAGGCGATGAGTTTGGCAGGCTGCCATTAAATAGTGCAGCATTATCAATATTGAATACCAGGTATTTATGCCAAATGGTTTTGAGTACCTACAGCTTTGGCACCAATATAGTTCCGCTTAACACAAACCAAATAATGAAAATTTATATTAAGTTCTTTAAAATAATTTTGATTAAAAATTTCGAAGAAATTAATTTCTTCAATAAAGCGCAATACTTCGGTTATTCACGCGAGATTTAAAATTCTCGACTCGAACTTTTATGAAAAATTTTAAGTTTAAAATCAAAAAGTCATTGCGCACGTCTGACTCGACAGCAAAATAAACGTTTCTCTTAAACGTTTATTCAAACATCTTTAAACGATGTTTATCATTAAATTCAATTTACTTCGTATGCAAAAGTTCAGAGGAGAAACAGGAGGAGATTTAAGATTTTTCATTAGTGAAGGAGACATGGGGCGTTGCTCTCAACTGACGTCTGTGTTTACCACGCAAGATTCAATCTCGCTATTTGCTTGAAAGAGACTGTCACGATGCATTATGAACCACAAATAAACAGCTTAGAACTTCAGTTCCGTTTGTTATACAAACGGAACTGAAGTACTAATCCAGTGAAACAAAAATACAACATATTCACAAAATACTACCAACCGATACTACTCACTTTTCTAGCTGCTTAAACTTTTGGTGTTGTTTCATGTAATTGGACAAAGAAATCATTTGAAAATATTTCCTAAGCCCCTATTTGTTAAGTCTTTTGTTCTACGCTTACCGGTAATTTTGTTTATTCAAGCAAATTATATTCAGTACCTAAGAACAAAAATACATAGATACAGGTATTACAGTGACACGTATTGAAAGGAATATGCTGAGATGGTTTAGACAGAATAAATTAACACGATTAACAAAAGGAATTTATGAGGCGAATGTCAGCGGCAGCTTCGCGCGAGGACGCCCTTAGAAGGATATACTCCGATCTTATTGGTGAGGTCCTCCAAAAAGGTCAAGTGCGTAGTACTCGGTACCGGCACGTGTGTATGATTTCTAGTGCCGTCTCACTTTATTGACATGAAAATGAAAAAGACAAAAAAGTGTCATTAGTAAGTAATGTTTCTTTGTAATAAGGACATTAGCCGTAAAATAGCAGTAACGTTACTGCTTCCTATGCATAGAAGTGACTTATGATGTCGTGTGAGCTTGGATGAACCGTTACCACGGTAACGGAATGCATGGGAAACTGTGATTATTTTATAGTTTTGCTTTAGACGTGATGTTTTTATTTTAGTGTTCCTTGTTCAAAATAACATTGTGATTTCTCAACCAAATATTTTTTTATTTGTATTCATTTACTCCAAAACACACCTGGTTTACATTGTGGTAGGATAAAAATAGACTTAAACTATTACAGATTGTATACAAAAGTTGGGAGCAATAGTCTTTGCAATCAAAATAACCTCTGAAAAAATTTATATAATGTACTTATTATAGAGTCGAAAGCAAACTATATTATATTTCGTATGTTTGCAAATACTAGTTATTCATATTTTGACTGCCTCATTGGTTCCAATAACTATGTATGGATATCTAATTCGAACAAAAACAGTTCCGTGGAAGTGCAGCAGGTTGCTGCATTGAACTTTCACGCAGTAACTATGGTAACAATAAGAGAAAGGTAAGCCACAAATCATGCGCAAGCGCCGTTGGGCGGACGCGCCGAGAACGTATGCCACGTTTAACATTCACGTTCATGGATCGCATCTGGTCTTTGTATTTTCAAAGAAAATATCCACATTTAAAGCATCATTCCGATTCGATTAGGTAAGTTTACATGGAAAACATTCTTGAGTATCCGACATTACGGTACGGTCGCCGGCACATCAAGTTACCACAAAATGTCAAATTTTCTCAGTCGATTATGAACTTAAAAATGAACATTTTAAGGTCAAAATCATTCGGAGAAATTTGACAGTTTTGTATAACCTAATGTGCTGGCGACTGTACATGCTGATGACGAATTAACGACATTATAAATACTTTAAGATGTTTAGTTGAGTAGATGTTTAACTTAACTTAGAAGATAATTAAACAAACCTGAAAGAGGCACAACTTGCTGTATTTTCACAAGAACCTCATATTAAAAGACTTGTAGCATACCTAGATACTTAAATTATATCTCACAGTCGTTTTCGAGAGTAACTGGAACATTCGAAACATCACGACATTGACATTAAATAACAAAGATAGCATTAATATTCTACGCATAGAGCATAGCATAGACAAACTATATTATTATAATAATTAAAATATTTCCTTTGCCGACATGACGGTGGACATTAGTTGAACTGTGAGTATTGCTGTTTCAAATTAATATTAAATGTCATTGATGACGTTTGAATGACGTGAAACGAGTTTCTTCTGTTTAAAGGTCGCGGATTTCCACGTTGACATAATTAGTACTTCATTAAATTATCCGAAACTAGAGTTGCGGCGTGGGCTGGTTTTTCCACGGCATAATAAATAGACTATGTTAATATAAAATAATGGAGTTTTATAATAGTGAAAAAAATATTAAAATCGGTTCAGTAGTTTCAGAGTTTATCAGAGTTTAGTATCACATCATCAACAACAATCCATTAATTATTTCCCATTTGTGGACACTCTCACCTCTCCCCTCAGAACAAGATGGATTAGGCTATAGATTATTATAAATATTTTCATAGATAATTTTAACATACCATCACGCCTGTATTCCCCGAAGGGTTAGGCAGAGGTGTAACAATGTACACCCACATTTCGCCGGTATGTTTAGGTCCCATGTAATAGGGGGCGAGCCTATTGCCATTAACCGGGCACAAATCCAGACTCCGAGCTGCTACTGGGAATTTCATAGAAAAACCCAATAACACTGCTCGACCCGGGGATCGAACCCAGGACCTCTAGCGTAGCAGTCGCTCTTAGGACCACTAGACTAATGAGACTAATAATTTTGTACTGTTTAAATTGGCACGCGCTGCGGTAAAACGTTGGAAATCGAAGAAAAAACAGGCTGTTTTTATTCTGAGGGCAGCGGTATGCAACAGGGTAGTGCTTCATATATTTATGTATTTCACAGTCCCACAGCCCGCGACAGACTTGCTCGAAATCAAATCTCTTACATAAAATTGGACATAACATACAACAATGGTGATAAATGCCAATTATACTATCCAGAAGGTAGTGAAGGAAGTATTTTATTGTACAGAAACATACTATTATCGTGAGAGTATGTAATTATGATAAACGCAGTACAAAACAAGTCAATAAATAACACAAATTCGCTGACAGAACACGAAAATAATGACTCTTTTAATATCCAATTAACTTATTAACGGAATTCAATCATTTTGTTCATACTGTAACACAATATCGGTTGTGCATTATCAATTTAAACTTTATATTAATAGCAATAAGATTACAATTGACGAGGCAAAATAATCACAATAATAAGAACGAAAGTTGTGAAGCGTGGATTGGTTTGCGTAACATTCAATTTGCAATTTGATATGTTAAGTAGTTCGTTTCCGATTATATGTGCAGTTTCTGATTACATGCATTGGGTCCAGAGAAATGGAGGAAAAAAAAACACAATTAAGCTGCATTTCCATCAAAAACAAATAGAGTCCGTTGATAGAATCTTTTCTCGGACTGCCTAATGAGTCTCATGTTTCCAAGCGCGACAGCTACGCTAGGGGTCCAGATTCAATTTCCAGATCGCGCACTGTTATTAGGTTTTTCTAGGAAAAACTCGACTTTTGCTTAGTGTTGGCAATAGGCTCGCCCCTACTAAGTGGGACCTAAGCATACTGGCGAAATGTGGGTGTACATCTCTACCTAATCTTTTGGGAATACTGGCCCGATGGTATATTAATGTCTTCTCTCGTGCACCGCTAAACTTCCTCAGACCATCTCTGGTACACAAAGCCTTATAGACAGCCAAGAAATCTGCGCAAATACATTTTATTTATTTATTTATTTTATTTATTTATTTATTTATTATATACTTTATTGTACACCAAAACAAAATACAAAAGACAGGATACAAATGAAGTTTAAAACATACAAAGGGTGGCCTTATCGCTATCTGCGATTTCTTCCAGGCAACCTTAGGATGGACAAACTGGAACTGAACATAAAAATGGGTTTGTTCACGGTGCAGAAACACATAGGTACACAGATAAAAATATAAACATATATATTTGTAATATTACGTAAATACAAAAAACAATAATATATTTTATTATGTATTCAGATACCATACTTGTACTAGCTATAATATTGGTTGATAGATATAAGAATAACCGGTCTTCTTTATGAGATGCAGTGAATGCGGAAGTCTCGAATACCTACTTACTTAAAATAAGATTGGTACTTTAATAAAAACAGGCACGTTTTGGAGCAAGGCTACACCAGAAGCCGAAGAGAAGTGTCGAACATGAAGAGAAGGTTTGAGCAACTCTTGATGGCACTTCCAGTGTATGAAAAGTGTATAAAATGCGAGGTCAGTGGAACTTAAAGCCCGCTGTGTCCCTTTGTGTCTGTTATTCATAGAACGTGGCCATTTTAACACCTGTGGTCTTCGCCACAGATGTCATGCATCCACGGAACGACAGCGCAGAAGAAATCACAGCTAAACTAAAACTAGATTTTTAAATATAGCTATAAAATCCACAGACAATACTAGTATTTGGATACGTCCGAATATTGTTTTACTAATCTATTCTATTTCTGTTATAACACGCTTTGTTGACTTTTAATCTCGCGTCAGTCAGTGTGCGTACTACGCAAACAGTCGCAGTGGCGTATCGTATTAGTAAAACATATCTGAAATAGATTGGCAAACAGACAATAGGTTACACTATTCAGTTCAATTTATACATCATGAAACCATATATTATATTGAAATATTTAGTAGTAGTTAATTTACAGAAATAAAATACAAGAGCCTTAAACTACAGATGAACAATTCTTATTATGAAGATGATGAATATGACGTCACGTCACGTCATTGACACCAAAGTCGTCATGAACATTTCTTTTAATAAACTCCACCATGATCGACAAAAGACAAAATACTAATTTCTCACTTATAACCACGTCAAAACACATGAAACTAAAACAACGCAACTTGTCATCGAAACACGTCTCACCAAGAATATCCCACGCTTCTCTCTGCTCATCCCCGTTTGACGAGTCCGTGATGCCAATTAGCCTCGCACCTCACGTGTAAAGTATCCCGTATATTTTTGTTCCTGTCACCACAAACAATATTTTACAGAAGGTTGACTCAAGACGCTAATGAAATTAATTAAGGACAAAAAATATTGCGTCTGTTTCGTAGATGAACACACATTTTAGGTCTAATTGTATCACAAAAACAGTCCTCAGTATTTCGTATACAGTCTAATACCGTACTTTTCTCGCTATTAAATTATATACGGGGTCTAGGGGTCGCTTTCAGTACACTTCGGCTAAATAAATATTGTTTTGCATTAATTTACTTACAAAAATGTACTGACAAAGCTGCTAGATGTTTTAGTCGTTGTAGACCTTCTGTGAGTATTATTTCATACCAAGATGTGCCCCCATCTTGTCACCATTCAGTTTTCGTGTCACGTAGGGACTAGGGACCGTGACGACTGATGATACCTATACCGATCCTTATGTCTCGTATCAAAGGGACAACAGAATTCAATTGACTTTTAATTAATTCGTAATCACTTTTTGAGGTTAATGTCCGGTCATCTGGATTTTAATGATGATTGCATGGTAATTTAATAATAGGGTCAAAGATTTAATGCGTACACGCAGAATGTCCGTGTAAAATAATAAGTTAATACTTATTACATTTGGCATTATGGTACTTTACGGTATGGTATTGACGTGCATTTAAATATTTTTCTTCGTCACCAAAGAATGTTCGGGTTTTGTCATGTAAAAAGATCGCTTTTATCAGACAAGTACAACAAGTATATTATAATTTTCTTTCTGATATTACACTCTTGTCCTGTTAAGTAGGTTTTACTTGAACCTCTGGAAGTGGCCTTTCCTTACATTTGCTCAGCCTACCAGCGACCCAACCGGCCCAATCGTCTAAATACTAGTCCTTAATTTCTTTAGTGAAAAACTTGAGAGCAAACATCATTATAAATTATATTTTTTGTAAAGAAAATTTTTTTACGTAAAGATTAATCAAAATTACATACATACCATCACGCCAGTATTCCCCGAAGGGTTAGGCAGAGGTGTACTTAATGTTTCGCTGGTATGTTTGGGTCCCATGTAATAGGGGGCGAGCCTATTGCCATTCACCGGGCACAAATCCAGACTCCGAGCTACTACTGAGAATTTCATAGAAAAACTCAATAACACTTTTCTCGACCTGGGGATCGAACCCAAGACCTCTAGCTTAGCAGTCGCGATTGGGACCACTAGACCAACGAGGCAGTAATAAAAATTAATTATTGCTTTTTTGATAATTTGGCAAATTACTGTTCCATATAATTTCTGTCGATGTAATTTCGATAGATTGCGTAATTCGTGACAAACCTACCACCTATGTCAAATTCGTCAACCCGCTCTAAGCCAAGCAGACGCCAGCGTGGTCGTTTTTTTTACGCGTACGTGGAAGACAACGGAGCGTATTGGACTCCACCCATAGTAAGTGCCCTACCGACTAAAACTACACGGTTGTTTCGCCTCACCACTTATTGCACGCCACGGGTGCAGTTGTCGTTCCTCCACCACGAGCGTGGTGGATCTCAGCCTAACCGATCCGCAGAAGCAATCAGACAGTAAATGTTGAATTGATGTTGACCTTTTGTCTGATTACAAGAGGTGGCATTAACTAATGAACAGCTCAAAAGTCAACAATTGTATATAAACAACACAGATATATTAACAACATCAGTCATGTTATCTATAATCTCTAAGGGTTAAATTAGTCGCCACCCGACCAGCCAGACAACGCGTTTGCCACACCACACGCGCGCCTTCGAGCGCTATGTGAGGCGAAACCTCACCCTCTGGTATGGCCCAACAAAAGCTGGACCACAGCCTATCATGGTCGTGGCCAATGTCACGAATCCAATGGCCGTGACTGTAGCGAAAGGAAAGTACGTTTCGTCGGTAGAAGTCCGACACTGCCACCTTCCCAGGTGTCAGACGATCCATGGGGATATTCCGTACATAAAAGAGGTTCATTGGTTTTTTTTTATTGCCGCGCTTCGTCACTCGGTGTCGTACAACCTCGAAGTAACTTTATCACACCTGTCAATACATACAGAAACTAATGAATACATCAGACAATGAATAATTTACTTCAGTTCGATTCCAAGGGAATATCATGAACTACTTTGTGTTTGTTTTATTATAAAAAAGTATTACGACCATATAATGAGAAGGTCGGGCCTTGCAAATAAAATCCAGTGTGAGTTGATCGCTATTGGCTGAAATTAGTCCAAGACATGTTCTACACAAATCTAGTTTAAGCTGACCTCTTATTGTGCAGAAAGCTTAAAACAATACCAGGTCAGCTCAAATATAGAAATGTATAGCTTGACGAGCGAACCATTAACATGACATTTTCTTAACAAGTAGCAGTAGTTACTTAAGCATTCATTTTTTTAAGTCTACTAAGATTTCCTGTTAGAGTCTAAAAACGGTTAAATTGTAGACACAATGCAAAATCTATTGTTTTACCCTCACGAGACCACTACGTGCGCCAGTGAATTAATTTGATAACGTTGATGTTTGGTAATTCAATTATTACAGGCTAGATGGACATTATTGGTTAAACATAAACATCGACTCCTTCTATCCCAAAATACGATACTCGTATGCTTAATTTGTCTTCAATAAGGCCTTATTTCCTAAGTCAATAACTTCATTGTCTTGTTTATTTTTTCATGTTTCAGTTATCAATAACTCAAGATAAGATAGAATATGTATGATGTTCTTCTCACCATACTCGTCTTCTTCATCAATGTCATATTAGGGACAATACAAACAATTTTAGGTATCCCAAAGCTCCTAGGATACCCATTCAGGCATATTTTCACATATCTTCATCTCCACGTTCACATATTGACGTGTAAAGCATCACAAGAATGTCGCACACACAGACCGACGGACGTGACGAACTTATAGGAATTCCTAATGGGCACGGGACCCTAAAAAGGTATTCTCTTGTTCTTTTTTTTGTTACAAGGATTTTTTTCGCTCCAGTGAAACTTTCTTCGGATACCTTATCCATTCAGCGAAGAGTCAGTCAAGGATAAGGCTTACATGGTGAATTATAGCCTAATCCTTCTCATTCCGAGAGGAGCCACGAGCCCAGCAGTGGGACAAAATTGGTTGATGATGATGATAAGTTTGTCAGAGGTATACTGTCATACACCCACATTTCGCCTAAATTTCAATTTTTTTTTGGGAATTAATTAATTAGAAGTGATTAAGTGAAGCTATCGACTAAAAACTATGAATTTTATTGTAAAAGACTGCTCGACCTGGGAGCGAGTCTCGAATACAGAACTTTAAGCTCCGCAGTCACAATTGCAACCACAAGCATCTGTAACTCCAAGCTGTCTAAACATTTATTTTATAGTAAAAATCCAACTTATACACCAACATCGTATTGATATTGCCTTGAGAGTAAATGTTCTAAATATTTGCAAATCATAAAACAACAACTTTCTATACGAGGCCAACCTCCTTAAGCTTGAGATGAAACTTGTATATTCTAGTCACGTAAACGTAGTTATTTATGCAAATGCTTATAATCTAGTTAATAAAGATATACAATTCCTAGTACAATAACAGCCGCCTACAAAGACTCTCTGAGTATACACTGACTCAATGTTTACTCAGCAATTTGTAACTCATTAACGTGTGCAAATCAACTATACATTGTTAATGGGGTAACCACAATACTGACACGACAACACACATTTTCTCGACACCTTAATACAAAATTTCAGCAAATTCCGTGACATTATGTCACGAGAACACAATCTGAGTTTGTTGAAAGACGCTTAGCCGATTATTGGATTACGTAAATTAATTTCAGATATTGCTTGTTTATATAATTGAAATAAATAAAGCTAATATAAAGTCATAAATTACTGCATATTTAATATTATAAGTATATTTAAGCTAAACAAATCGATTTTCTAAAGAGATTTCCAATTAAAGCCAGAGACTAGTACAGTTAAAAGAGGAGTATCGTACAGCAAAAGTAAAAACTTGTTCACAGCAAATACAATATTGGTCGAAGAAGCCCCTGGCCGCAATCTCTGCAGTAATTAAAAACTCGCCCCTAAGGAAAAAACTATAAGAAAATGGCACACAACAAGCACCACAGAGGCTTTAAAAGACTATAAACTTCTCGTAACAACTTGTGAAATCTTATATCTGAGTCTTATCTCGGCTAAGAGCGATCCTCCAGGCGCAATGTTGTAATAACTTTGTCACTTTAAGTGTATTATGTTGGACTTATGGCCCATGAAGTTGTTGCAAATCAGTCCAATATATTTGTATTACGATTGCAACCAGTTGTTACATCTTTATAAACCTTATGTATATCTTCTGGCGATAGTAAACCATGACTCCAGAAAGGATGACAGTGATAAGACACTTTATATTTAAATAGGCTCAAATGTTACGGCAATAATTCACAATACAACGTATCGTTCATTACACATAATGATCAGTAATGAAAACAAGAAGAATAAAAAAAGATCGGAGTACTTGCGATGAGGAAGTTAAAATGAGTTAATGTAAGTGAAGATTCAGTTACCACTTATACACACAGTTACAGTGATAATGAAACTTGGAAAGTGCGCATTTTCCGTTATAGTGGTGTGAAAAAGGATAGAGTTAGATAACGATAACAATTGTGTGGACAAATGAAGTTTACTAGCAATGTGGATCGCACATTACTAGTACTTTTGTTAACCCCTCGTACTAAGGTATATGCTTGTACGACTATTACGAGTGGGTTTACGTCGTAGTGCAATAGGTGGGTTTAGTGATCGCACGTCCCAGCCGACTACCGCCGCTTCTGAACTGGAGAAGAGCGATTTGAAGATCGGACTTATATTTATCAAATTATGAATAAAATCAGCTATAATATTCTGATACTTTCGGCATTACCCAATATGAGTAGATATCTAGAATGTGTTGTAATAGCTGAAACAATAAACTGAATCGGAATGAAACCGGTTTAGGCTAGATTTTGGCAAGAATTGAGCGGGATGTAACAGTTTTGGCAGATGATTGCGCACTTATGTCTTCTTGTAGACAATTTGGAGATTTAATCTCCGTTAAATGAGTTATTATTCTGGCTGATACCAGTATGACGCTTATGTAAAACGTCAGATTGAAAAAGAATGGAGTAGATAGATTTAAGTCATTTTATCTTAATTGTTTTGTCTTTCATGCCAGAACAAACCTGCGTTAAAACCGTACCAAAATTAATATTAAAATCAGTACTATCCCCGTCATGGGACTTATTAGACTCATTGCAAACACCACTAGGCCATTTCCGCTTCCTCCCCTTACCTGTAACAAAACAAAATAACGTCAATACAAACATCGGGGCAAAACAAGTAATTCAATGTCCACTCAAACTAGAGCCATGTAAACAAAAGGACCTTTAGAAATTAAATGTCTATAAAACAAAGCTTGGCAAATATGGCTGTCATATAATAGGTATATATCGGCATTATACTTAATAGAACCCGAAATATAAAAATCCGTATAAAATTAAACCACTTTTCACAATATCTGACGAAATCCTATCAAGTATCCACTAAAACATTGCATATTAATTTAACTATTCAGTAATTTACTTGGTAATGAAAATTCTTGCAAAATAACAGCTCTTTCGATTTTGAACACGGCAGCTCTATCCATAGGTCTATATAAAATGGTTCCATCAAGGCTCAAGTCAAATGAAGCGTTCTTTAATTCTTTAGGTAAACATGGCCGTGTTTGTGTCCCCCACTGTAATGAAGATAAGTTTCTAAATTATGTTTCCTTAGTGGGTTTTTGGTGATTAGGTTACTCTACGTGGAACAAATAAAGTATATCGTAGTATGTTATTGTAGCCAACATTTATTATTTTCAGTTTTTACATTAAATTTTCTGTGCATAGTTTAAACGGTGTATTGAGCTGACTGAATTGAGTACCACTTTTTTGAGAACTGTAAACTAAAACCTATTTCTGTATACAATCTAAGATTCTGAATGTCAGAGTATAAAGATTAAGAAACCAAAAAAAAATATTATTATATTCAGACTCCGGTGTCATATCCACCTTTCTATAACCATAGTGATACCGAGGTATCATTATATTTTAATAGGCCCATCAAAATTAATGTTTGTAGCAGATACTCTGCGGAAATATCCGGTTCAAAATACAGGCCTGTTATTTCTCATAATTAGGTAGAGGACTCATTCTTAATAATTGATTATGCAACGATAAAGACGCTGCCAATAATAGGAGGGATTTTTCTGTAACTTAGATTATTACACGGCATTCCATCAGTTTCTTACGTCGCCAACTAGCGATGGGATTTAGGTGTAGGTGACACAGACGTTAGAGATTATGATAGTTTATAATTCTCTCTTTCCTGTTTAAGCCCTGAGAAATGCATAAGGCCATTCGGAAGCATATTACTATCCAAATAAGTAATAAAAAAGTCATCTAAGTAGACAAATCGATCCGTTATAAATGACCAATAGAACCAAAATATCCATTCGCGCTGACCCGCTGACCTAGATACGGTTAATCTGAGAACTGCCCGCCCATTACTAAAATGGCATAATCGCATTAATGGGCAAACGTCGCTACCTGCACTCGTTAGTTGTTGAACGATTTTCATTAAAATAATTATCATACGTCACGCATATATTTCCCATAATGATAAACGTATATTTGCAAGCGAGGCCATTACTACTTATCCAAAACACTTAAGCATCCTAACAGATAACAGCAATTTTATTAGCTTAGGTAGATTACGACGACGACAACTTGATTCACCAAAATTATATACAAAACTTCAATTTATCTATTAAATATGTGTTCACAAAGCTCATCTGATACATTGTTATCGCATATATAACAAGTAAATAATTTAGTTCGATTGTAGATAAGTCCAGACGTTTCATTATGTCAAGGAAAGTCAGCTTTACTTTCGGCATCGCTTCTCTAACAAACTACTCAGCGTAAAACTACTAAGGTTAGTAAAAGGTGAGCCAAATAACCTAGGTGATTCGTTATTACAAATATAATTATTATAATCTACGATGACAAATTCATTTAATCCATTTAGCACTAGTGATTTTATGGGTACCTATAAGCTAAATTTTAAAAGGCTTAAATAAGTATCGTTATTGTTTTAACTTTTCCGTATTTTTAATAATCGGGTAAAACAGGACAACACCATGGTTTTATTCGTTCTCGTGAAAAGCATAAAAAGGTTATTTTTTGTAAATAAATTCAAGTGAAATTTATTATAAATAAATGAAGCCGACCATTACCCGAAAGCCAATCAAAACTATCGAGTGATCCAATTCCAAAATCGCGTTGTTTTTCGTACGAAATCGCCGCGGGCGCCAATCGGTCCCTCCCTGTAATTTCCGTGCACTAACAACTATTGAGCGCGCCATTGTTTCCAATCTTTTTCACGATTTAGCAGTTTCGCAACACGCTTCGCTGGATTCAGACATTCGAGCGTTCTTTTGCGCCCTGAAATTACTAAAACACTGCATTTAATCAACATTACGAGAGGCATCTCGGAAAAAAGGGTTTACAAAAAGGCAACCCTGCACACACTGTTCGTTTTCTCTTTGAAGCTCTGCCGTCAAAAGCTGCAACTATATGAAGATAATTTAACTAAAGCAGAATTTTACATCACAACGTATAAAAACGTTTAAGTGGAAAGCGTGGAAATGAAATTATTCCAATTACACAAAGAATTTAGTAGACACCGCATAGCACATTTTATTCATCACTTATGGAAAAATATGTATACCATAAGACTTGGAATTCTTGTTACTATAATATAAATAGAAACAAATAGGCCGTTGCAATAAAATTTCTTGTGTGACGTAAATCGTATTTTTATTAGAGACGAGCCACGCGGAAGACATAACGAGACATAAAAATGGTCATACGATCGACTGGCTAATCTACAGATCCCAGCCGAGATAATCGGAACGACAAGGGTACCGGCCTGATCGTGACAGCGATCTTCCAAGAAATTTATTGCCCAAGAGAACCAGTTTATTTTCCTCGATATAAAACTTTGTGTATCTTTTCGTAAGCTTACTAAAATGAGCAATTGTTATTCAGATCACACGTGCCTTCTAAAACCATTGACCTCCAAACCTTTACGGGAAAGGGGACACTTAAGGAGTTGGGACCGAAAGGGGTTTAGTAATGAGTCTAAAAGCACTTCAGAGGAGATACATTTCTCGGCTTAGGAAGTTCTGGTAAAGGGGCATGACTATAAAATGTTGAAAACTTGAACTCAGTATAAGCCAAGATCGTTAATCAGCTTAAGTTTGATGAATACGGTAATTAAACTAAATAATTAAACAGAGCCCCAAATCTGATGCAAATAATGAATTCGTTTTAAGCTTTCAATATTGTATATTATATCTTCCTAACCCAACGTTGATCCAATTAACTCATGAAGACTAATATTATTATTTTAATAAGGTCAGTGTCACGAAAATAAACAAATCACTTGATCAAAAACACGACACCACGACATCTTCCAATCGTTTCCAATTGAATTTATCTGCATTAACAGTACACATTTTCAAGTACTCAAGTAATTTGTAAACTGTTTCATGAGATTTTGGGAAAATCCCTTTCAACGGTATAGAACGCGCGACGTAGAATCGCGAGACTCGTCGTGGAATCGATCGGTCGAGACGGCCCTGTATAGATGACACTGTGACCCATTTCCTAAACGGAGTACCCGTGTCGTCGTATTCTGTGTTTTTGCTTATGGATTAACTAAAAGCAGTTTTTCAGAGTATCGGTTTTTCAATCTAGCGTTAGTAAAGGCTTTTACGGTAGCATCCTTTCAAAAACTTGAAGCCACAGGTGTTAAAGGTGTACATCAGATGCTGTTTTTAAACTTGATTACTATATTCAATAAGCACACGGATAATTTGAGTATTGGCAAATATTTTACACAGGTCTTGTAAATAAAAATGTTGATTATCAAATGTGTCACAATTTAGGCTATTTGCTTATTGAAATTGTAAATTGTAGGCCTTAAGGTTTTTTAGTAAACTATGAAAGGGAACTATATCTAAAATATTTGCGCAAAGGGATTTCACTTTCAAGAACAAAAACAATTCATATCATGCCGAGATTTTGACAGAAGCGAATCATGTCGGCTTTACTGAATACAAAGCGACCAACAAAACAACCACACGTCAGACTTGACTCCTTTACGTAGCTGTAAAGGCAAAATAACATATAAGCTGGGACCATGAATAATAGATCGGACAGCGACAGGAAATTACGTACTTAAACATTTAGTTAGAAACTTAATGGAATTCAAATTCCATTTTATAGGTGATTCACTCACCTTGATTCGTTGCAAATGTCTTACTCGACAAGAGAGATTTGAACAGACTGAAATGGTTTATAATGTCGCAAGGTTGGCGCATGTCATAGAAGAAAATCTTTAAAAACTGCGATTGCTTAAAAGAACACAGATGACGCTAATAAAGTTCAGTTCGCATATTTAAACACTCTGAAGCAAGCATAGCAATTCTTTTCGCAATAAGTAACGATAATTTAACCTGTCATGGACTGTTAGAAGTTCACCAATGAAACAGATATAATTAAAGAAGTGGAACAATTCATGTTAGGATAGTCTTACATTTCTTTCGTGGTTCTCTGAAATTAACGCCTGGCGTGGTAGACATATTGCCCTTTATTGAAGCAATAGCCCCTTAATTTCGCAGAAGAATTGGCGAGACTGAACGGTAAGGAGAAGTGGTCACGCAACTAAAGGTACTATAACACAACAAGCCCTTTTAAACAAAAAAACTGACGTTTTTATTACTGTTATGTCCTACTGATGACCTCAGCTAATAGTTTTTAGGATAACAGTATCACTAACTGTTAACTTAATCATCGGTATTTTGACAACCGCAATCATATCTCTCTGCAACCCAATTAAAACTATACCTAAATTCTGTGACTATAACTAACTGAATTAAGCATTAATTTTACTTTATAATAAGGATAAGTTAAAATAAATATCATATCAGTTCTTTAGTACATTTTCCGAACATAAACATTACTGATAAAGTTTTTATGTATATGAACATGTTTTTCGCTAAGTTAGTCATAATAGTCTTTGTTCTCGAGTATAAACTCCGAGGAAATATTCTAATTAAGTCGTTGATTAATGTAGAACGTATTCTTCTGTTCCTCATATACCTGGCTTTAATATCTTTAGCATTTAATTTTAAAACGTTTTTTAATCGTCTCATGACGAATTATAACTTGGGTCACCCGATCTAAAAGAATAAGTTGCATTAGGAACTTAGAACATCGTATTTGCCAAATGCAAAGACGCTGTATGTATGACATGTAAGTATCATACATTTTGTTTGTTCTTGGATAAGGTCAAAGTCTACGAAGGAGACCTGAAGGCATGTAATATGGAACATTCAGCAAGGCAAGCACAATTTGTGTACTAAGAAAGTAACTTGAATAACTAGACGATACGAGTGTCTTGCATTCTTAAACGAGGACACTACCTTCGAACTTTTACGTAACAAAGAATGAACTCTATCTTTCTTCTCTTTTCTATGGAACAGTGTCACGGATAAAGACACCATAAAAATATAACAGACCACTTAAGTACTTTGGATAATTTCTATACAAATATTTGAAAATATATGCTTATAGTACGTAAAACTACTTCCTGGCGATATGATGAAGTTATTATTATTTGTATGAACTTATTAAAATCCTATCTAGTAAGCAAATCTCCCGACATGAACAGGGCTTCTTTCTCTGTCGAGATGAATGTGATCACGAGTGTAATTGCTCCAAACTAGCAAGGGAAGGTAAGTGCAGATTTTATTAGGTAGGAGATGGACATATCCACCTGCCTCACTCAGCGGCTGACGATCGATGAGGATTTTCCATACTATAAAAAAGAGGGCTTCCCCTACCTCCTAATAAAAATCTTTGATCACCAATCTCCCTATGCAGTGCGGTAATCTATTCATTATGGCAATACATTGGAGCGTTAAAGTTGTTATTGGAGGGGCTACGGCGAGTTCAGAACGGTTAAAAGCCGATTTGAGATAGACAATACTACATAATGAATTCCTCATCTAGGCGAAGCATATCGTAATAATCTATATCGAATTATGCGTGTTTTGAAGTGACAATTGATTCGATGAAATCAATCGCGTCGGTAAACAATTATTGTTCCATACTGTGACGGAGCGCTCCGTTCGTTCCAAACGTAAACAAAGCCGCGTTTGTGTGAAATTATTAATTAAAAACGTAATAACCACGGAGGATGATTCTGTATGGTGGGTAATACAGGATAATGGAATATTTGGCGGCGGTATTGGCCCAGTGGCTGAGAAATTTGAACAATTTGGCACGGAATTGTCTAAAGATACATTTGTATGGCTCGAGATAATTGTTCTGTATCTGGATGGACATCAGCAATTGGTGATAGTTAACATATGCATCCATATGATACCATAACTTTAAGAGTTCCTTTAGAAAGAATTAGCTAGCTCCCCAGTAGGTACCCTAGCATTTGTTACATCATCATCGTCCTTGTCATTTCCCAACTATGTTGGGTCAACTTTCAGTATAACTACATATCGCTGAATATCAGTATATACTTTATACGAAACGACAACCATCATACCTTTGCAACGTAGTTTTGGTTAGTCAGTACACTTAGAATTTAACAATAGTATCGTAAAGTTTCTTACGGATCCTAAAAATTAGTATTCATCGCCTTTTGTGAATTCTGTCTCAGCTTTTCCTGGTTCGTCTTTACCCGTACACAAGTACATAACCAGTTTCTATTCTATGCTATAAATTGGTATAACAGAATCCAATCCGGTTTTGTCAGTCGATATTCATATTTGAGAAATATGTAACTCGTCGATGTAGCAGTTTTGTTTTTCCGGAAATATAAGTAAAGATTCCTTGCATTCCATATTCTTCTTGAAGCCTATTTATAGAATATTCTGTAAGATAAGCGGATATCTTTTGAAAGAAACTATTTAGTGTTTCCCAGTCCAATACTTCTTTGATCGAACACGATCAATGATGGAATTTCCTAATGTAGGAAAACGTCTTCATTAAAAAAATACAGGGCTTTGTTTTCCTTTTTATTATTAGAAAAAACAACAATTCTAGCTTAATGCGATACCGGCAGTGGTAAGCCAGGCGTGTAGGGTAGCGGCAATGAGCGACCTTGCGCCCGACCCGCGGCCAATCGATACTGCGACACTGGCACAACACTATACGATACTAATCGACTAACGGTTGCAGTTTCTTCCGCATGAGTTCCAATCGATTAAATATATGGCTAGGAAGATACGGTATTTCTTTACAACCACTGAATTTAACTTAAAATCTGAACTACTTAATTTTCTACAGTGAGAGAGATTTAGAGTATTTTGGGATTGGGACTTAGGAATTCAGATACTTACCTAATCACAAAAGAAAATGTTTTCCCCTGTCAGTACAGAGTTAATTAAAAAGACAGAGAAAACTGATTGCGCGACTGCAACACTTATTCGTAGAACTTACTTAGACTGAGCAGCATGTTACAAAATATTTCCGTCAAAAAAAGCGATATTTAAATAAAATTTACGTGCGGGTCAAAATAAAAAAAATCTTTCTTTCTTTCTTTCATTTCAATATTCGTTCCAGATTACGCCCTTAAATATCAGAAGTCATGAAAAGTAATAATTCCAAGGTATGCATCCAATAAATAGGATAATTATGTAACAGTGTATCATATTATACCTATGTATCTCGAAGTTTAGCATTTTTTTATATCTCTCAAGCTTGTTTTCATATTTGTGATATATAAATATTTATATTTCGGCACAAAACTGTACACAGACGAGGTTAAATATTTATTTTACAAAAGAAAACATTCACTCATTTGTGATTTAATATTATGTACATAAGCGTTGTATGGTAAAACCAATGTTTTGTTCGTAACTGTATTTGTTGTTTTAATAATTGCATGTGTTCCCGCGGTTTTTGATATTGGTACCTATATATTATTATATTTCGATATCTGAAATATTTTCAATAATTTCTTTTGCGTTTTCAGGTCATGGCGTGATGTTAAACGACCTTAGTTACTGCTCATACTTTCCTTATCCAGCCAAAACCGGTCAATTTGTTTCGGAAATTAGCCGGAACAATCAGACAGACAGACGGACAGACAAACATGTTGAAAATGTATTTTTTGTTATAGGTACCTACCGTATACACGCTAACTCAACAAAAACGTATTTACACATGATTTGTATTCTTCAAGGTTATACTTGAAATATAGGAAGCATAGAAGACTGCACGAGCAGTTCCTGAGGCAGCAAAACCGTCATCTTCCCCGGAAATAGATAATCTACAAGCATACTTCCACTCTTCAAAAGAAAGCAGTACTAGGTATATTACATAAGAAAATAATGTTTATGCAATCGCATCCGTCAGTTTTCATAATAAACTTTAATTAATAAATAAGTAGGCCTATACTAATGTAATTAATGGCTTTTGAAGCGAATCGGAGTCAGTGTCATTTGGCATTTAAAACAAAGGAAACAAAAACGTGGCGGATTTCCTTACCTTCGCAGGTACCTACCTAGTACGTTGTCAATCGGCATTTTTTTTTGTTAGACTTATAATCTTACTGGTTCACATCACTAATCTTCCACGCACACCAAAAAAAAAATTGTCGTCGAATCTCGTACCGAGACAGGGGCAAGAAACAAGATAACAAAACGATAAAATTATATCACCGGACGCTTGTTAGATCCTAGTTAGGTTTAGGTCGATTCAAAGGACAAAAGGTGGTTTTGTTGCTTTAGATTAAATCAATTTATCACCAGATCATTTGGTGTGTGATCCATGACAAATTAATCGGGGTGACACCGTCGATTAATCCACTTTTTCGCCTTTCAGTCACTCTCTGAATTCGCACAAATCGATGTTGATTAAAGCTGTGATCTTTTATACCTATACTACTTGTGGTGGGGTCGGAGATAATTCTACTTGGAATGACCTTCAACAATGTTCGTTATAAAAATATAGATAGCCGTAACCTGCCAGATGTGACCATTAAGTGTTATGAAGCAAAGAAACACCCGCCTAGTGCGAATCTCAGCAAAATTCCGGAACAAAATGTGCCTAACAAGCGTATAAATTCTATCTTGAAGTGCGTGTTGGGCTTAATCTTGCATTTTGTTTATTGCGTGACAGACCGTGTTTTTCAAAAGTGTCCACCATCTTGGTTCTCATAATTAATCACATTTAAATAATCAGCACCCCAAGATGAGGTATCTTGGGTATACTGAAATGGACACCCATATCAATTGCTTAGAAAAATAATGTCCGCCAAATTGGATTTCCAAATTAATGCCATTTTCATAATCAGCACCCAAGATACCTCGCAATTGACAACCATATCAATTTATTTAAAAATAATAATTAAGTTAGTAACTAAGTGATCGCTAATCGGCGCAGCGGCTCTACGTATACGAGTACTATCGCCGAACTGCCGAAGTCGAACACCGACTGTAGGTAGATTATTATAGAAACGAGCTCGCGTCCGCGTCAACCGAGCCTTCACCGTCGCTAAGAACGCACAATTTGCTGTCATTTATGAATGAAAACTGAAAGTACTCAATCTACAATTACTTCTCGAACTTCATTTAACCTTATCATATTTGACCAATTGTTCACGGTAGGATTAGTGGCTGAAGAGTGGAGCAGCAGCCCCATAATTTCAATTTAGCATTTCTGGGAACTCTTTGAGCGAAATGCCTCGAGTGGCGGCGAATTCGCCACATATTATTTTCGAAGCTTTAAAAGATCTGCGGTTCATCGATGATAAGGGCAATCTTTTACCGTGGAGTCACGATATTTGGCAAACAGCGACCGTTGCAATAAACGGTAAGATGTCATGTAAGGGCTACCTTTATCTTTACTTATCCCAAAACAGGAACGATGTTTTTAATAAAATACATGGAATCGAAACTTTGGAGTCGACGAAATGCGAAGATAATATTGACGACACAGGTGACAATTCACGACAGAATTCAAATTGGTCTGTGGGCGAAATTGAGTGTTTGTCTTTCAAAAACGCGAAAATTGATAGAAATCCAGGGGAGACGTTTCTTTCAGTTAAAGGCAGTTGTTCGGAATGCTGATCAAAAATTCATATCTATTGTCAAAGTGAACCAGCCAGCCGACAATGGGACGACGTTACACGTTTCCACTATTGATTCTCGTGGCGACGCGCACCAAAAAAAAGTCGGGTAAGTAGAGAAAGACGATTGCGAATCGGCAAAGAGATGCAAGGCAAATCGACCTATGCTTGGCGACGTGATGAGGCGAAAAGGTTGGCGGAATTCGAGGATGTTATTCCGGCTGACATACCTTCGGAAGAAGTTGTCCGTAAGTCTGGAAGCATCAGTATCGACGCCACGTGAAGCTTGGTGAAGCAAATACCAAAACCAGATGGCTCAAAGCGTGCTGTTTGTGGATATCGTCAAAACATATTACCATTATTCCAATTGATATCCGAAAAGCACGATACAAACACCTTGACATATTGGATTCGTGAGTGGTTACGTTATGGTGGATCGTGTCCAAAACCAGTAGTTACAGACTACTCACTGACACTTCTTAACGCTACTTCTCTCGCGTTTAACAACACAGATTTAAAAACATACATTGAAAAAAATATTATCTTTGACACGAAAGATTCGTCTGTGCGCGTGAACCCACCAAGCTGTAAGATTCGACTCGACATTTCTCACTTTATAAACATGGTGGCACGGTGGAGCTGCTTAAATCGAGAAAGTCCAGAAAAAGAAAAGATTTCTATCTCCGATGCATGGGTCTACTAACCACATGTACGGAGATATATGATTTTATTCGGTTGTGTACCGACGTACCAACCATTGCTTTCGCGACGCATAAGGATATTAATGATAAACGGTGCCATTGTTTCGCGGCGCAAAATCGTGTACTAGAGCGCTTAAAATCGTATAATCTTCCTAGTAACTGTAAGTACGCAGCGATAATCAGGACGCAAAGGAAAGTTTATTAGAACAATTTAACGACATTGACGGAGAGATCGAACTAGATTCCAGATTTGTAATCGAAACTATTCAAAAAAATCGGAAATGTATTTCACGAGGAAACTTTGAATCTCTCAATAGAAGACAAGTTGGAGGTGCGAGGATGTGACCGTAATCTAGGACATGACTTTAATCTCGGAAATGAAGTTAAATGTGAATATGATCGTAAAGATGTATATGAAGATAATAATGATAAAACTGAACACGATCTGGAACGTAAACAAGACAGGCTAGGCATTACGTCTCTGATTTTAGACGATATTTCAACCGAACCGGAACAATCTTTAATGGCTTTTCTTAATGAACCGGTTGAACCGGTCAAGCCTAAAATGCAATGTGGACCAAAGAAACGAGGAAAATATCTGACACCAGATCAGTTTCAGTATCAGTTTAACTTTGCCTCTACTCGTGAATGGTAACAGTTTGGGCCCGGCAAAAATTGACCAACGAAATATTGCTGTGCGGAACACGTGTGCATTTGACTCCAGTGCGCAAAGTATGCTCCCCGCATACCATGACTTCGCTCTGTATAACGAACACATCACGAAGTCGAAGATTTCTCTACACGATTTTGTAATCTTTTTCGAAGTCTGGTGTATGTTCTAAGGTTTATAATAAACGATGTGACATTTTAAAACATACAAATGAAATAAAAAAACGGAGTGTTGTATTGCAAGATCAACGTCGCCACTTTGATTGAGTTACACATTCTACCAACCGCTCCGTCACTTGAGATCAAAATTCATTGCAATGATTGTCAATTCGAAAAACAAAATACCATCCCAATACTCGATCTCAATCCAGATCCGCTTTTTCAAGAAGCCATGAGGGGTCTACAGGATGCTGTTAGTCAGTCCGCTGACTATTACGTATCGAAAACCGAAAATGAGTGTTATTTTTATAAAGGAACAAATGTATTCAAGACGTTTGCTGGTGGAAACCACATTTTCCTTAATCTAGAAGCTGCCGAAATTGAATTGATTGCCGCACGGCGTGGTCTGGCTAACTGCAGGAAACAATTTACTCTGTCTAAAATCCCAGTTCTTAACTACTGTGATTATCAATACATAATGGTTTCGGCGATCATTTTCATGGCTGGGCCATATGCATGTATAAAACGAGCGACTGGAAATTCGGAAGAGCACAATGATCTTTCATCATCGCAAAGAGTAATGGCGAGTTCCAGGCGAGAACTGCTCAAGCAACGTCGAACCCTATTGCTTTTTTAAGTCAGAATTTAAATTTAGAACAGTTAATTAAGGCTAAACATTCAGCCGTTCAGGGAGCGAAATTATTTTTTTTTCGTAAATTCTTCGTCTATTACGCATTCATCATTAATATCATATCACATCAACAATAACTTATTCACGGTTGAGAATTGAAACTTTTGCGTTATCAATGTTATCATTGAAGATTTTGGTGTAAAATAGAGGATTCGGCCAAAATTTACACCTAAATCTCCTACAATTTTAAGCAAATTTGGCGCCCAGGGCTTAGGGTAGCCTTAACACATATTCGATTTAATATTAATTATTCTGAGGTTAAAAACTCTGAAAAAAATAGGACCGGCTATGCAAAAATCAATGGAAATAAAAAGCAATAAAAATGTTAACACAAAAAAAACAAGAAAACCGAAACAAAAAAACGTAAAAAAGAACTACAAAGAAAATACAACAAAATATTCTTCCTTTACAAACCTCTAGGAACCTAGATTTTAACGTTTGTAGTAATCGTATATCTTGTTGAACGAAAATTATTTAAAAAATATGGTCCAAACATATTTTTTATTCAATTTTCACTTCTAATCAAGTTTTTTTTATACAGTCTAATATTCTTCCACTACCAACCTCTACGAATCTCCCGCAGTCAATTTTAAAGTTTGTAGTAATCGTCTAGGCCTCGAGAACAAATAAATTTGTTTGAAAGAATACTCCAAATTTTTTATTTTTTTTTATTTTACTGCAAACGAATAAAATTGCACTAAAATCCAACTACTAACGATTATTCAACAGAAACAATCGAAAAAAGTTGGATTTTTAATTTGGGGGGATAACATTTTTTCTTTCATTTTTTAGAATTACTACAAACGAAAAAAGTTTTACTTCTACCCACTACTTACCGAACTCTTTTGAAAAACACAAAAACAAATATATATTTTTTTGAAGTCGGGTGCCAAGTTCCCCGTCCCGGATAGTGAAGTAATTTTGATCGAAGAAGGCATCTAAAATATGAAAAAGTAATACCTAAAGTGGATTAAAAAAAAGAGAAAGATATAATTTTTAGAACAAAAAAGTTGGTGGAAGACGTTAAAAAATAGCCCCATGAAAATCTCGTAACCGGAAAGAGTAAGAGAAAGATCCGCTGGTGTAGGCTATTATTCAGAAATATGCTGTTATCAAGGAAGTAAACAATGCAAAATACTTAAAAGCCATACAGGTTTAATATTTCGTATGCTTCTATTGGAATCAAGATACTGGAACTCCATAGACATAGATTATGATGTTGAAGGGTCAATAGATAATCGAAGTATTTATAACAAAAACAATGTATTATATCACCACTTCATTTACTCTTGTAGGGACGGCCAGCAGAGCTATGCAGGTTCGAAGACTCAACACACCATCGAGAAAATCTCTCAGGCTTGCCCTGACTTGTCCCTACAAGAGTAAATGAAGTGGTGATATTAGATTTCTACACGAAGTCTATCTGCACCATTTTATGCAAGTAATTATTAGTTTTTAATAGACACAAGATTTCAAAATCTAAAGGTTGCGCGTTAAAGCGTTAGATGAGTACATAATTATCAGACCATATTCATGTAGGATGGTAAGAACGAAACGTATGAAAAGAGTGTGGAACGGAGCGTTAAGGTGTGAGTGAGAGATAAGATAGTAAGAGAGAGAGGAACGAAAGCAAAAAGCAAGATGGCGCGAGGCATGGAGTGAGCGGTGTGTGCAAAAGACGTGTGAGGTGAAGAAGTAAAGTTTATTTTATAACAAGTCGGCAGTATTGAAAATAGGAAGGATTTACTATCTAAAAATAAACAACTACAATTGTTCAGCGTAACAATTTTTATTTATTTGCCACGATCCCGATTCTACATTTTGGGGGCTCGTCCGGGATCGCGGCCACGTGCCTTTGAAAATTTCTAACGACGAAAGTGGCGAGTGCACCTGGAGAAGACGAGAATACGAGCTCAAACGACGATTGCAAAGACGAAGACGAATAATAAAGACTTAAGACGCTATTTGAAGACGAATCACGCTCACATTGCTCAAAAACGACGATAAATTACCTACACAAGATGGCGGAAAGCCGAGGTACTCCTATATCTACGGAAAACAAAGACGGGGTTTTCAACTTCATTGATATGACGAAGTTCAGTGGCGACGATCACACCTACACCTCGACGAAGTGGGCACAGGATCTTGACGACAATGCGGAGATATTTGGATGGTCGCCTCAACAACGACTTATCGTAGCCCGTAGATCCCTAACGGGAACAGCACAGTTGTGGCTGAAGACTGAGAAAGTTCATAAAACTTATGAAGAGCTGAAGGCAGCCTTGCTTAAAGAATTTCCCGATGTCGTAAACAGTAAGGAAATGCACGAACTTATGGCGGCGCGCAAAAAGCGTAAAGACGAGTCGTATTATCAGTATATGCTGATTATGAAGGAGATGGGGAAAAGAGCAAGATTCCCCGATTACGTCGCCATTCAGTACATCATAGACGGCATCGCGGACCTAGAAACAAATAAGGCGATATTATACGGTGCGGTCACCTACCCGGCGCTAAAGGAAAAGTTGTTGGTGTACGAAAATATAAAGAAGAAAGCTGCCAAACAGAACGCTGAACGACCTGCGAAAAGAACAGAGACGCCATCGGCTAGAGATTCCACATCGGGAACCGGCCAGTATTGTTATAACTGTGGAGAAAAAGATCATCGAGCTAGTGCATGCCGAAACGGGATAAAGTGCTTCCGGTGCAATGAATTCGGCCATATTAGCTCGAAGTGCACCAATCCTAGCGCAGGGAGCAGCGGAAGTTCGAGTGTCACAGAGACGTCAGTAAAACAAATACCGAGAACGGGCGGAGCGGCCGATCAGCGGGTTCAAATGCGCCCATCGGTAAAACAGTCCGACTCAGGACCGAAGAAACAATCGGCTATGTTCGGAGCGGTTTCGCCGGCCAATCAGAGCGGAGTATGCGGCCATGATGAAATTTGCAAGATGGAGGATGACATCTGTTATGACAACGACGTCATGCAGATTGTAAACAAACAATGTGACCGGCAACCTAACCAAAACAAAGCGTTGAAATCAGTGAAAATAGGTGATAAAACAATTAGTGCGTTAATAGATACGGGTAGTGACGTGAACTTAATGTCGGAGAATCTATGGAAAGAGTTAAACGTGCCGTGCAGCTACGATAACACGATTTTATCTGGACTTGGACTTTCTAAAGTAAGGTCGTACGGGATAATCTTTGTATGTATTCGTATTGATAAAGAGTGCTATTCCAATGTAATATTTCATGTAGTACCGGATGAGTCAATGCCCTATGGGTTAATTATAGGCCAAGAGTTCTTAAGAAATGTTGTGATGGTAGTTCGCGAGGGTGCTGTGTTATTTTGTACGAAAGGTGATGAATGGTTGTCGCGGGTGAATTGTTGTGTGACAGAAGTTGATGTTACAGGTCACATCACTAACCCCGATATAAAGGCGAAAGCAATGCGGCTGGTTGAAGAGTACAAGCCCATGCAGATTAAAGAAGCTCCTATTAAAATGAAGATAGTGTTAAAAGATGACGTGCCAATAGCTCAGCGACCCCGAAGAATATCACACATGGAACAAAGAATAGTGGAAGAACAGGTAGACGAGTGGCTACAAAAGGGAATAGTACAGGTTAGTTTCTCCGAGTATTCTAGCCCATTAGTGTTGGTTAAAAAGAAATATGGTTCAACTCGCATATGTGTGGATTACCGTTTATTAAATAAAAAGATAGTAAAAGATGAATTCCCACTACCAATTATTGATGACTTAATAGACAAGTTGAAAGATGCTAAGATATTCAGTGTGCTAGACCTCAAAAGTGCATTTTTTCACCTGGAAATAAGCGAGGAATCGGTGCCCTATACTTCCTTTATAACCCATCATGGACAGTTCGAATTCCTGCGTGCACCATTTGGTCTGTCCATATCACCTAAATATTTTATGAGGTTTGTGACAATAATTTTCAGAGAGTTAATAGCAAGGGGCATCATGGCAATATTTATTGATGACATTATTATACCAGCAGATTCGGAGAGTCAGGCTTTGGAGAGACTCACCCAAGTTTTAGAGGTATCTTCGCAGTATGGACTTGAGGTAAATTGGAAAAAGGCGAAACTTATTAGTCGTGAAATAGAATATTTGGGTCACTTAATTAAGAATGGTGAGGTTAGACCAAGCCCAGAGAAAGTTGAGGCAGTGGTGAGGTATCCTGAACCTAAAAATATTAAAAATGTCATGGGTTTTATTGGTTTAACATCTTATTTCAGGAAATATGTCAAAGATTATGCCAAGATTGCCAGACCATTGACGGAGTTGCTAAAAAAGGATGTTCCATTCATATTTGAAGATGTGCAAAGATATGCTTTCAATTTACTGAAGCAAAGGTTGACAAGTGATCCAGTATTGAAAATATACAACCCGCACTTACCAACAGAGCTACACACAGATGCATCCTGTCAAGCATTAGCTGCAATACTATTGCAATTACATCCAGATGGTGAGTTGCATCCTGTGCATTACATGAGTCACAAGACAACAGAAGCTGAGAGCAAATACTCAAGCTATGAACTGGAGGCACTTGCAGTAGTAGAGGCTGTAAGGAAGTTTAGACATTATTTGTATGGGATCCATTTCAAAATTGTCACAGATTGTAAAGCCTTTGAACAGACGCTGAAGAAAAGAGATTTGACACCAAAAGTAGCAAGATGGGTGTTTATGCTGGATGAATATGACTATGAGATCGAGCACCGAGCCGGCAGTAGAATGCAACATGCTGATGCTCTTAGCAGGAATCCATTTGTGGCAGCTGTGGTTAGCCTACAAGAAGAGATCAGACATGCTCAGGAGACAGATGAAGAGCTCAACGCTATCAGACAGCTAATATTGAAAGAAGGGCATTATCATGACTTCTGGATCGACAATGGTATCCTGTACAAAGGTGAAGAAAAACGATTAGTAGTTCCCAGGGTAATGGAGAAAGAAATTATAAAGAAAGTTCATCAGAATGGTCACTTTTCAATAAGAAAAATGAAAGAAGCCATAGGAAGAGATTACTATATTAAAAACGTGGATAAAAGAATTGAAGAAGTAGTACTAAGCTGTATACCTTGTTTATTAGCGACAAGGAAAGAAGGAAAGCAAGAGGGTTTTCTGAACCCCATAGATAAAGAAGGAACCCCACTGCATACTTTACACTTGGGTCAATAGATAATCGAAGTATTTATAACAAAAACAATGTATTATATCACCACTTCATTTACTCTTGTAGGGACGGCCAGCAGAGCTATGCAGGTTCGAAGACTCAACACACCATCGAGAAAATCTCTCAGGCTTGCCCTGACTTGTCCCTACAAGAGTAAATGAAGTGGTGATATTAGATTTCTACACGAAGTCTATCTGCACCATTTTATGCAAGTAATTATTAGTTTTTAATAGACACAAGATTTCAAAATCTAAAGGTTGCGCGTTAAAGCGTTAGATGAGTACATAATTATCAGACCATATTCATTATGGCAATCCATATTCATTTTACTAACTTATTTTTGCTAATTCCATACATGGAATAGGTACATTAGCATCTCGTGGTAATATGAAACTTCCAAAAGATCAGTTTTTTGGTGTAGCGTCTCTTAAATGTTCAGTTATAAAATATGCTGTGATCATCGATGCGAGTCGGGGCCACGACTTCCGCCCTAAATTTGGCTCAAAGGAGCTACGAAGACCGAGTCACATGTTCCACCCACTTTGATTCAATACACTACACATAAGGGTCACGATTTATATGGCCTCTTTCAAAGCATTTGTCATTCAAATGTTAAGTGTGAAAGGGTTTCCTTTGAAAAAGCTTGACATACTTCGCTGAAATAATACAAGGAGTATTGCTTAACATAGACCTAATGAAGACTACACTTCACCTACACATAATTTGTTAGCTTTAAATTATTACAGAATTATTTTTACGCTGTAATCTAAACGAATTTATTCTTGAAGTATTTGACATTTATGTTGTCATCAAGTAAAATTTAGTAAATTTTCAAAGTTGACCTAGAGAAAGGGTTTCATCAAATTGCCATTGAAGGGCTGACCGTGAGTTAAAGTTAAAGTAAAACTAGAAACTTGTATGTTCAATCATCTTAGCTGGTATCACCGTATTTATGGTGATAATTGACAGAAAGTTTTACAATAAATTATAATGCAATTTCAATAAAATTTTACCAACTATGCCAAGCCTGATTTTAAAAGTGTAGAACTTTGGCACGAATTCTAACTGACCAGGCAGACCAAACCATTAGGGATAATAAGTGTGATATTATTTATATATGTTAAATTATGGCACACATCCAATCAAATGCTTTTATGTTATTTTGGAGGAAAAAGAAAAACAATAAGTTTTGTTGCTTATTTTCCTTGTTCCTACTGCTAAGGGGCTTTAGTTGGGAATGAGTTATATAAAGTATGTGCTGCTTTGAGTTATTTGGATAATTCAGGACAAAACATAAATGTATTAACACCATCAACATTATATAAATATTTGAAGAAAAACGCATTCTAGCACAGACTAGTGATCTTTATTTACTTCAGAAGTGTTTAGATGACAGACTTGCGTGATCTTGCATCTAACTTCCTGCATTATCAAAGAAACTCTATATTGACAACCAAGAAAGAAAACAAATCCAAATTTTGTTTCATTCCATTCCACCTCAGAGTTGAATACAAATAAAAACTTATTTCAAGTAGTAATCATATAAACAACTCCTTGTAAATACAAAATTAATCTCAAACAGAACTTATGCAATTTTGTTCGACAGTAATATTTGATATGCAAATAAACAGGGTAGTACGCGAATTGATAAGTTTAATGCTTGACTTGTATAACGAAGTCCTTATACGAGCGAATCATAAAGACACTATTGCAGAGGATTATGCAAATATATGAGAAGATCCGTTAGTAAATAAAATTCACATTATCTTATAAAAGTTTCTGTAAATGATCTATTTATTAAATAAATAAATATCATTTGTCATTTAATGTATGCCAAATTACTACACATAGTCCTGATAGGTAAATAGTTTATCCTTAGGATAGTAATTAAAGAACAATAGATTTTCTTCGTGTTCGCTGTTTAATTTTGAAACATGTAGGCCTTGCTTTTCCATTGTCCAATCGGGGCAATAAGGTCACCTTGTTCCTCCTTTGGCCTTTCTTGGTTTTGATAATAAAAAAGACCTTACCATAACTAATTTATAGGGGTCCTATTATCCAAAAGTTCCCAAGGCCTTAACATAACATATCATCAAGCCTGTAAACAGAGGTGGTTAGACACATTTCGCCGATATGTTTAAGTCCCATGAAATTGCCCCCCCCCTCCCTATTACATGGGAGCCTATTATAAATATAATTATAAATTATAAACTCAATAACACTTTGCTCAACCTGGGAATGGAAGCCAGGACCTTTATCGTAGCAGTCGCGCTTGGGACCACAAGACTAACGAGGCAGTCCTAAGACCTGGAATAGGATAAAGACAACTCTGGACATAATTATTATAAGCAACTTCCAAAAACATCTGTTTAAATTCGCACCCATATCGATTCTAACATTTCCGTAGTGCACAGTGCGAGTATACATACCTACCACATTGAGTGTTAAGTCTACAGCGGATGCTGAAAGGGCAAACAACCACCTTTGGAGCCTCGCAAGGTTGCAGCGCTGTTTGCAAATCTCCACCTTTGCTCTGCAGTACGATTTTGGCAAGACGCTTCCTTTGAGTAACGTTAGCTTTGAATTAGTAATAGATGCTATGTTTTATCTCGGAGTCTGTCAATACACTTATTTGCTTTTAAGTTTCAACTGCAAATGTAACATGTATTATTGCTAAAGTTCATTAGAACTTCAAAGCCATGATCGTACATCACAGTGTTAGTTTAGGAAAAGGCAAGAAGAAGAAGAAGAAGAGCCTAAACCTAGTCTTAAATAACAAAAGAAAGTGATAGTGTATATAATAGTTGGCTCTTACCGGTTACAAATGTTTTAGCTCTCTAAAAGGATGTTGAATGCTTGAGAGTACCGTGAGAAGTTAAACTCATTTCACTTTATAATATTTTAATACACAGTCAGTGTTCGTGGACTAATGAACGGACTAAGCAAATGTCTCGATCGACCATTTAAGGACGAATGACCAACTAATCATCCGCTCCTGGCCAAGAACTCCGCTTTGTTGCTATCGATATACTTTAGATTTGATATTCTTAGAAATGATCGCTTACATAACAGTCCTTTGCAATTAGTACGGCATGAGGGTGTTTTGGGGAATGCTTTTGCATAAGAAGATGATGTCTATGGGGGTATTTTGATAATTCATTATGGTAATTTGCTAAGACCGGATTGACCTCACGCCTACTACAACATTAAGCGCATAGACAACCGGCTTCCGTCTTAAATTATCGTTTAGTTAATGATTCCATTGTGATTATTTATGATGATTGAAATTCAAATTTTCCAACGGTTAGTAACTTCCTTTTGAAGTTTGTAGTGGATTTTGGACTTGGTAAATTGATAAGTAATATTTTGATGTAATTGTATTCTAATTTGTGAAGCTCAATTTGCCACTTAATTAATGAAAGCTGTGCTGTTTCTACATAACTGCCACTGCCACTGTAGTCTACGTACAAAACGTGTTGTTTTTTAACATAATTTTTTTCCATTAAATCTAAACCCTATTACCCTATCCAACTATCCTATCCTATCTCTTTGTTGCTTTTTCATAAATTTTACAGATTTCCATTTTCTTTCTTCCTATACCGTTAATCTAGTGATGGATTGTTTGCTAAAGAACATTTGCTAATATATTAATTATAGCTACATTCAATTATGCTGGAAAACGCGGCTTGCAAAAGTGCTAAATTAGACTATTGTTAGCTGAATGTATTTATCTTAAATATTAATCCCGAAAACAAGGTAATACTCTGACGAGGTTTTTGTTCAAAATAACTTGTTTACAGATTCAGGCACGTACCAATTCCCTGTTGTAATTAATGCATTCTCGATCCCAAGTGTCCCAGGCTGTTCAGTATTCATGAGAGGGCCCACCGTTGGCACATTACACCCAGATCTGCTTGCAAGTAGTTTCGGATTAGGCTGCCCCACTCACGATTGCGTTTCACTTAGAATTAAGTAGTTTCAAGTCCTCGTAGCAATTTGTAAGCGTTGCTCGAAGGAAGTTACGTAAGTTGTGAGTTCCTTTAGTTTCGATAGCTTGCATGATGTATCCAATTTACAACAAAATTAACCGTGAAGATATAACTGCTTCGTTCGTGTAGTGGTCACAAAAGCGGCTACAGAGAGTGAGGTCCTGATTGGATGCCCAGATCGAGTATAACAAAATATCACACAACATCTAAGAATACTTTTTGAAAATGTGTACTAGCCTTTTTATAGTACAGAAATTCCTCATCTGCTCCATTATGTTGGCACTTGGGGAGACAGCAGGTTCTATCGGACTTTCTAGACGAAAACCACACTTAACTTCTTTATAATCACAGCACAAAAACACGTTTCTAGGTACATTAAAAAAACCGTATTCTGCTCTAAAGCAAAACCAGTACTTAAATGCATTGCATTAACATGCTTTCTTAAATTTACAACAAGGATATAGGGTGTTTCATGTCTTAGGGATGCCTTATGCGTTTCCCTAGATATTAAACTATTGTAATTCTAAGAGCAGCAACTAGATTTATTAGTAACCAGCCGACCCGTGCCGACTTCGTTGGGCGATATAGCCTATGACACTCACAAATAACATGGCTTTCTATTGGGTAAAAGAATTTAAAAAATTGGGTTCAGTAGATACAGAGATTACCCCTCTATGAAACCTCTAACTCACAAATTTTACCTCTTTACTTTGTAACAAAATTTATTTTTTTCCCAAAAATGAACTTAGTTCTGCAAATAATGTTGGAAGATAGCAACACTATTTACATATAAATAATTTTCCCGTTCTGTTTAATCCTAGTCTTTATTACGACGGGTCCCAATCAGCTCCCTGGGTCTGATGCTGGATTACGCGATACCCGCGAAAGTCCTATCAATATTCATGAGCAGCGATCGACGATGAATAGTCGATGAGTGTAGTATCGATGTCGTGTCGATATGTCGATACGCTTTCCATATTGGACGTCACTAGTTTTTAGCAAAATTAAAAGGTTACACAATCGATACTATTTTTATTGTTTTCAAATTATATAACTTTTATTGTCATGCTTGTTAACACGTTAAAGAAAGGTTGGAGTTGTCCTAGAAAACTCATCCTTCTTTGCGTTGATTTTATTTCATTTAAAATGGTCCAATCTTTTTATTTATGCAGGAATGAATGACACAACAGACTAAAAGGCATAACTGACATCCAAATACAGGTTTCTATTATAAGAGTTCCCTTTTACCTTTGTTACATTAGTATGCAAATTTTTCATATCACCCCGCGACGAATGGCCAGCCTATCAATCTAAACCGTCCAGGTGTCGGTCCGTTGTCATGGTAACGATCTCCTTTGTTCCACCGGTTTTAACGATGAAACTTGATTTTATTGGGGACGTTCAAGTTTTTGCTCAAGTAACAAATGCGATTTATAACCCTTTTCTCAACAATTGCGCCTAACTAGGCTTTTAGAAAAGGCAATAACAGTGAATTACGAGTGTATTCATAAATTTTACACTATAGAGTGACTTTGAACTTTTAACTTAAGTATCTGTGCGTATACTTAGGTTCAAAGTCACTGTCTAGAGTTATAATTAAAATAATTGAAGGTTACACCAATCTGTGACATAATCTTCAAACAAATTTATGATATGTGTGGTCGTTTAAATGAGAAATAGCAGAAAACTAAATCTGTCTACAGACACATCAAACGAAGCACGGATTTTTGAAGAGTGACATTGAAAGGCCGGGCCACCAACGCGGACGGATAAACGGAAAAAGTGACAAATTCGCACATGTGCCAGACTGCCAGCCAGTAGCGATTATGATAAAAACGAAATGTCCGATCGTCTGACTGTCCGACTAATACCTCACTGGAAATCCAACCTCGAAATAGACATTCAGGCCAAACGGAGTCGCGCAAATTTTAAAACAAATTGACCTGGTTTTAGTGTCTCATAAATATTAAATTTTTGCCCCGTTTACCCGATAAGCTTTTGTGCCAAAGTTATTCCAGTTTCATATGCAAAATTGGATTGGGATACGAGATTGTTTATAAAGGATTAATCGCGATTTATAGCAGAGTACATTGCGCTTGCGGTGATCGTGTACTACCAAATGACGTCATGTGAGTCAGTGTGACGTGATTTTACTAGTTTTTTAAGGGGCTGGCAAAGGCAGCGCAATCATAAAGTTTTTATTGTTTTCCATGGCATGACTTTTCTTATTTGACGTAAGTAGATAATAAACCGTGTTTGGTATTAAAGATTAATATTTCTTTAAAACATAATTATGTAATTAATTTTTTTGTAAATGCGTGATACTGAAATTAAGCTTGAAGTAACAATTTATAATCTAGTTTATCAAATTTTCTGATTGTCAAGTTCATATTGAACTGCACATTTTGCTAGTCATAAAAAAAACCAGCTTGTGGTGTATTACATCATAGTAATGAGTGCCACATTTATAGTATCAACGTTGATGAAACGAAACTAAGTCATTAAGTCGTTTTAAACATTAATAGGCCATTCGATGCTATGCTGCAGGCGACGGTGATCGTTATTCACGGTTCGTTTCGAATATGCGTAGAAAATTGCCTGTTTCACGACGGTTGACAATTTTTTACGCCATTTTCGAATCAACTTTCTAACGCTTAACTGATTAGGTATTATTTCATTTTCAACAACACGGCGGATTGCTTAACCGGCTAGATTTCGCAATTTACGATAATACCTTTTTTATTGGGGTTTGGTTTTTATGTGCCTTGGTAGTTGATAAAAAAAATACGCAGCAACTCTGGATTGAACTGTTCATGCATTTTATAAAGAGGCCTCATCAGAAACTGACACAAAAAACGGAAACTTGTATCACAAAGTTTTTTTTTTACTATTGATGACATTAACAAGGCCCTATGTTTTTGTTTCTTTGTAATTTTACTACTTGGTTCTTTTTTAATCCCGACACAATTCACTGATCAGAATACCCGGCTCTTAATTGAATATTCGGGCATAAACTATGACTCTGCATCGCTGAAGTCGCTTACAAACAGCGATGCATCGCTTTAAATCATCACACTATAAATGGTAGAAAACATGGTTGGGGTTTGCATTATTCGAAAATCGCTGAAGGCACGTTTGAGCGCTGCGTTGCATTATGGCATGGTTGATTCAGCCCATTTAAAGCGGGCATCATTAACATTATAGTTAACGGTTCAATGAAATATTAATAACTTGCGTATTCCATTTTCAAATTCTGTTTGCGAACTGAATATAGGATCATATTTGTAGTTAGTAACTTTATTGAAAATTGAGTAATGTAAAACAAAGATTCATAGTCATATTTATAATATGAGCAAACCAAAACCTTAGTAAACAGGTAGCCAAGTGGTTCAATAAATACAACACTTAAACAGTAGGTATTATCCAACGTAATTGTATTATCTGTCAATTCCAAACCATCTCAAATCTATTCTAACACAAACTGGACCCACGTGCATCAATCATTGTGCGTATCAAAGCTTTGTTTATAAAGCGGGCCACTCACACAGCGATGTTTACGCGACGAAACAATCGCAGCCGCCGTATGTTTGTTATTCGCGTAGTAAAGTTGTTTTACGTTATCGGCTGCGATGTATAACGAGTTTACTTTCATGACGTGAGCAGCATTTAGTAAGAGAAAGAAAGAAAGTAGGTAATTGTTTAATGTTATCATTCAGATTCAATAATGAGCTAGATTGGTATTTATAGGATTAAATTCAATCCAAAAGTTCGAATATTGTCGACCGATATACTATTGGACGTACAGACAGTCTGTCTGCGTAATCTGTGACAGGAGAGGAAATCGAATGAAAAACGAAACTCGCATTGCCTGCCGCCATGTCCCATCAAATTGTGTAAAAGCAATGTTTCGGCTACCACCGTTTACACTTCAAACTAGCCTGATTACTCATGGTATTTTTAGGAATCATTTAATAAAAGTGAAATCGGAAAGACCAGCAATATAGGATTAGAAAAGCAGGACATAAGAGTGATATAAAAGTTTTCCAAATGCATGATCCCTGTCATGATTATGAATTCAATAAATTCCTCCTTATTTCTATTCAGTGTTGATTTTAGACATAAGAGAGAGTAATCAAAACAATTTGATTCATTTATTACAGTATGGAAACTATTACAACGTATAGTTATTAAACTGGGAATATCTCTAGTCATAAAACTACCAAACAATAAAGTGACCTTCGCGCTAAAAGTATTATTATATACTGTAGCCTTAAATGAAACCATAATCGGGATTAGATCGGCAAGCTCACGAGGCTACATACATATTAATATGGGGGCATAATGGAAATCAATAATCGATTCACCTCAGAAGCATGTTGAAGATCGTGACAAGACTCTGATGGCAATTTTTCATCGACAATCGCTCGCGAGTTAATCGAGTGGAAAATGCAGGGACGTCAAGCCGCACCACTATCGGTTCACGATTCGATACCAACGTACTGATATTCTCGATGTTGACTCGTTTATTTTTGCGTCGTAACGTTATTTCCGGTTATTATCTGGTTTGACATAAGCAGATATTGACGTTCTAGTGATTCTGATTTCGAAATGTTTAATTAAACCAGTTTTAAAACTCGAATAGGTAGTGCAATTCTCTAAAACGTTTTCTATGTAATGTCATTGCGCACGTATCCTCAAGACAAGTGAGATGTACGGTCTTGTTACCACACACACTGATAGTTTGCTAATAGGAGTCAAATGATACACTTGTTGGTAATAAGAATAACTGATATATTAACTGATTCACTGACTCTAACTTAACTATAATGATATGATAATTATGACTTGATGAGAGGAGCACACGCGGCGTACTTGCTACCGAACGCGAACTCTGAGAACGCACGGCCTTGATCGATTGCTCAACGCGAACTGGCTCAAACACATAATTGGTCTACTTTATAACAAATATGTTTTGCTGATTGAGCACAATAATATTGTACGGTTGGCCCGTACATGCTCCCGGGCACAAAATGATGTAAAGATGATGCTGTTAATATGAATGGATGATACAAGATGATGCCAATCGGGTAATGCCTAATGCTACTAGTTAGTAAATGATTTAACAAATGAATCCCGACAATCATAATGACACGGATTTTTTAAAACTACACTTGGGGTATATGGGAGACGTGGACCTGTTAACACACGCACTAGATTGACTGTTTGCACTCACAAATTGACCACTTTCACTAGTTTCACTATTTTGAGCCGGCAATGTCACTACTGGTTGCATGGCAACCTGGACCTGCTGTTGCGGCTGCAGCCGGCATCTCCGGACTTGTTTACATACTCCTACTGCTCCAATGATTCCTAACACTCCCACTATGATATATATGACAGTATAGTGATGAATATCACTGTAAGATACTGCTCTATCTACTGGTGCTTCTTGTTTCATGATTTCAATCTGTCTCTCAATCTCTAATAGTCGCTCATGATGATTTTCGACATCCGATGAATTAGAATGAGGTAATGATATATCAGGTAAAGTTAAGTTTATGATATGGTTTATTTGGGCTATCTCTGGGGCTAATATTTCCGGCCTTAAAATTACCTTGTTTTGATCTCGCTTATGTGTATAAACACTAAATTCCTTTGCTTTAATAATACAACCATGACCTACGGTAAGTAAACCAGCATGCGTCAGTTGTATGCCGGTAACTTGATCGTCGCATATCAATTTCATGTGGCACGCGTCGCAACAATAATATAAATATGTACCTACTGAATGTAACTCCGTCCACCTGTCAGTGCAAATGTTCTGAGTAATCATGCATGTCGATGATTTTTGCTCGGTCTTGCACAAACTTGTGTCATCTTTCATTCGATATTCGGGCGTCTGCAGGGAACATAACAAAGTTTGGGCATTTTGTTGAAGACATAAGGATATATCTGAGTTAGTCATCGGTAAAAGGGTCTCCTTGTTTAAGTTTATAGCTGCATAGTCTGATATTGTGATGACACTAATCATTTGTCTTCCTATTTGACGAGGAATTGGTACGATCTTATACAATTCGTATCTATCCCTGCTGATAAGCGGAATTTTGACTTCAAATATGATGTAATGCTTAGTGATTCTTGCTCGAATCTTTAATAAATTGTACATGTTTGCTATATGATTATTATCTAATGGTAACGAGCAATCTTTGGAAAGTTGGCCCGATATAATATTCAGTTCACTTTGTAATTGATCAGGTGATAGTAAATGAAAGTTCACTTTACCATTAAAAACGTTAGTTACAGTATCTAATATGTCGTCCTGTGTAGCTTTTAAATAGGATAAAATATTTTTTGTAATAAATGAAGTCAACATGAATTCACTCATAGCGGAATTATCTTGTACTTTCGTTTTAAGAGTAATCAATGAGTTTTCTATGCCCATTAATTTCATGTTTATTTGTTTATGCTGTTTGTCCATGATATCTTCCATCCTTTTCAGAACATTAAATTCAGCTTCTACTACAGAAGTTTGGTTTTTCCATAGAAGAGCCAAATGATTATAATTTCTCCTAAGCTGAGCAATATCTTGTTCATATTTTTCAGCGAATCGCTCGTCTAGTACCCCAAATAAGCTATTTGCAACATATCCTATGCCATTGATAAGACCACGGCGGCGGCGTACGCGCGCGCGAGCGTTGACCTGCTGATTCAGCAACATGTGATTATAATGTTGTAGTTCCAGCTGATCGTGACGTAGCAAGGCTATAACGTCAGCGCAATGTGATACGTCCTTTATACTTGAACATATGTGTTCTAGATATTTTATATACTTAGTTAATGCTGTAAACCCATCCCAGTATGGATTCATTTCATAATAGACGACGAGATTCCAGTCGTCTCTGATCAGCTGCATGTTTTGAATTTTGTCAAAATAGATAGCTTGATGCGATGATAACTCCGAAATGTTATATGCTCCGTCGGTATGAGATATAAAAAGCATCATAAATAACAGGAACAATGAGGAAATGAAATTCGTTTTAAATACTCTTCTGCTTGATGTTTTCATCTTACTATGATAGTCGCTCCTTGCTGATGTTTGATCGGATTTGTTCTGCTTGTATGTTTGATCTGGCTGTTCAGTATTTACTGGCAAAAGTGATAATTTTACCACAGGTCTCTTGAGAATGCCATTCTTGGTTTTGACTGACACTACCCTGACGTAGCCGTCTTTACCTGGGTGAAGATCCACTACACGACCTAATGCCCATTTTCCTGCGGGTAAGTTCGCATCATGTATAATTACAATGTCATTGATTTTCATGTTTTCTTTAGGACTTTTCCACTTGCTTCTTGACGATAATTGGGTCAAGTATTCCGTACGCCACCTTTTCCAAATGTCATGTATAATCTTTTGGGTAAGTTGCCATCTTGTTCTCTCATCTCCTTTTGTATCCACGATGGTAAGAAGTGGTCCGCTTGCTAAGAAGTGAGACGGCGTTAAGTAATCAATGTCATTTGGGTCTTCTGATATAGCGCAAAGGGGTCTCGAATTAAGGCATGCTTCTAACTGTGACAATATAGTGGAGAATTCTTCGTAAGTGAGTTTTTGTTCACCCACTACTCTGGTTAAATGAAATTTGAGGCTTTTGACTGCCGCTTCCCACAATCCTCCCGCACTGGGCCAGGAAGGGGCATTGAAATGCCACTCAATTTGCATTTCACTTATTTCTGTATAAAATTCCTCTGATAGTATTGCTTTTAAATCTAAATACTCTCTTGTTAGTATTTTGTTTGCTCCTACGAAGTTGGTCCCGTTGTCGCTGTATATGTGACGCGGAGTACCTCTTCTTGCTGAAAGTCTTCGTAGTGCTGCTAAAAATGCTGATGATGTTAAATCGGACACGAGTTCTAAATGAACTGCCTTCGTGACCATGCACACAAACACTGCTACGTAACCTTTAGAAGTTTTGATACCTCGGCCCTTGCTTGCCTTAATATCTACATAACCCGTGAAATCCACTCCGGTATGATGAAATGGTCGTGTTGGATTTGTCCTTGCTTCGGGGAGATCACCCATTATCTGATATTGTTTGATAGGACTCTGTCTTCTACACAGTACACATAAACGTAGGCGTTTTTTGACTGCCTTGTTGCCGCCTAGTATCCAATACTGTTGTCTAAGCCATGCCATCGTTAAACGCGCTCCCCCATGAAATGTTGATTTATGCGCTTGATCGATCAACATGTCCGTTAAATGTCCATTATGTGCTATTATAATAGGATGTTTCATATCCTCACTGATATGGCTATTTCTCAATCTACCACCCACTCTTAATAGACCGTTGCTATCTACAAAGGGATTCAGATTGTTTAACTTGCTTTTTGTATTTAACTGGCCATGATTTTGAAGATCACTGATTTCTTCTGAGAATTCTGTAGCTTGAGCATATTTTACGAGTTTAAATTTTGCATTCTGTAACTCTACTGTAGATAAGAAGGGATGTTTGTTAGGATGTCGTGAAATTGCTCTTAAAATCCAGGCTAATACACGCGTTGCTCTTGTAAAACTGTTATGTTTTTTAATGAGTGTATCGATAATATTCGAGTCATTGTTGCATATTGCTACATTCAATGGTTGTGATTTCCGTGTTTCCAAATCAGTGCTATGAAAATGGGTTGTTTGTAGTTGGTTTAGGTAACTTGAAGATGATAACCAACTAGGCCCTTTCCACCAGAGAACATGATCTTGAAGCTGCTTCATAGTAATACCACGGCTTGCGCAGTCAGCTGGATTCTCGTTTGATTTAACATACCGCCAGCATGAGGACTGCATCGTTGCCGTGATCTCTCTGACTCTATTGGCAACGAATGGCTTCCAGCGACTTGGTTCACCCTGAAGCCAACCTAATACGGCTGTTGAGTCACACCAACCGTATAATTCTATGTTGCATGAACTTAAGCTTTGTACAATCTTGATCATAAGTTTAGAAAGTAAAAGAGCTCCACTTAATTCTAACCTAGGAAGTGACACTTCCCCACCTGACATCTTGCTGACTGGTACTAATTTTGTTTTTGCTGCTAAAAGTGTCACTAATGCTTTATTTTGTCGCTGTATACGGGTATACACTACGCAAGCGTACGCCTTTGCAGATGCGTCACAGAAACCATGTAACTGAATACAGTCTTTTTCTTCGCATCCAATCCATCTTGGTATTTCAATTTGATTTATGTAGTCAATTTCTGCTCTTAGTTTCAGCCAATTTGCATAAAGATTATCCGGTATCTTGTCATCCCATTTTAAATCTAATAGCCACACATTTTGAAAAAGTAATTTTAACTGTACAATCACTGGCGCTAGCCAACCAAGTGGATCGAAAATTTTCGAGATCTCTGCTAATAGTGTTCTTTTAGTAAGTCGTGATGATGTTTGTTTTGACATTTTGCACTGAAACACGAATGTATCATATTTCGCATTCCAAGCAAGTCCTAATGTTTTTGTAGATTCTTGATGTCTAAAATCGAAAGTCTCTTGTTTCATAGTTGCCTTGTTTGCACTTTCTAACAGCTGAGGTTCATTTGAAGCCCATTTCCGTAAATGGAAACCTCCAGACTTTAGTAATTTTATTAAATCGCCTTGTAATTGTTTCGCCGAGTTGATACTATAGCCTCCACTGAGGAGATCATCCATGTAAAATTGCTCCTCCAATGCTTTTGCTGCTGCCGGGAAGCGATGACGCTCGTCACATGCTAGCTGCTTGAGTGTCATCATAGCTAAAAACGGTGCTGGTTTGGTGCCGTAGGTTACTGTTGCTAGTTGGAAGTCTTGTAAGGGTAGTTCTGGAGACTCTCGCCACACAATCATCTGATAACGTTGATCTTCTTGATGTACTTTTATTTGCCTAAACATTTTCTCAATGTCTGCTGTAAAGGCATAAGGATATTGTCTCCATTTCAGCACCAACGATAACAAGTCCTTTTGTAAATTTGGACCCCGGTACATAACATTATTTAAGCTCACCCCGGTAGTGGTTTTATCTGACGCGTTGAATACGACTCTCAGTTTTGTAGTCTTTGAGTCGTTACGCACAACGCAATGATGTGGTAGGTAATAACTGTTCATAATATTGCTGCGGGTGGGATGCATGTGTCCAGCATCAATGTACTCATTAATAAAGGCCTTGTATTCTTGCGCCATGCTCGCCTGCCTTTTGAACTTTCGTTCTAGTTGGTAAAGCTGTGCAACTGCCCTAGGCTTTGATGATCCTAACATCTCATCTGCTTCTGGATGCATTGGTAGACGCACAACGTATCTCCCGCCCGTTTGACGAGTTGTCGTTGACTCGTACAGTTGAACGCATTGATTATCTTCTGCTGTCATGTTGATATCTTCGGTAATATCTTCGATCGACCAAAACTTCTGAATATCTTCTAAATTGTTCATGATAACGTTACAATGTAATGGTTTGACGTTACCGCTCAAAATCCACCCTAAACGTGTCTGTTGAGCTGTTGTTGAAGCGTCAAACTTGCATATGCCTTCTAACAAGAGTAGGCTGTAAATGTCAGCGCCCAATAATATGTCTATAGGACGACTTTTGTTGAATTCCTCATCTGCTAATATTATGTTATTTAAAGGCCAATTTGGTTTTGGGAATGAATAACTGGGTAGACTGTTAATGAGCTGATTCATGATTAAAACATCTGTCTCAAACGCAAATTCGTTACTGAGCGATGTACACTTGATATTTATCATCCCCTTGCAGTTACTTGTTTTTGCACCGACTCCTGAAATTACACCTTTGCATCTTATACGCGGTAACTGAAGCAATTGTGCTGCTTTTTCAGTTATAAGGGAAACTTGTGACCCTTGATCTAACAAAATGCGCATTTGATGAAATGATCCATCTGCTGACTGTACCATGATGTTGGCGGTTGGTAACAGAACTTCAGGAGGCTCATTATGTTGCGACACATGCGAGTTCTTGCGAAATTTGTTATTCGCTTGATCTCGTTTCGTAATTTCTGTTGCTGTCGTAGATAAATCGTTTTGCTTTGAAGTGCTGGCTTGCACAAATGCTTCATGCAAAACCGTATTGTGTTGACCATTGCATTCACGACAACGCTTTTCTGAATAACAATCTTTATTGCTATGGCAATACAGACAGTTCTCGCATAATTTAAATTTATTTACTGTTTTAAGCTTGTTGTTAGGCGACATTTCTAAAAATTGCTTGCAATAATATAATCCGTGCTCATTATTTTTGCAAAGCGGACACTTGTACTTTGTTTCTTCCGCAAAATTGCTGTTTGATGAATGCGAAATAGAACGACGATTTGACGAAAATGACGTTTTAAAATGATTATTGTATTTCTGATTATGATTTTTGAGGCCACCAAATGGATTGTAATTATTGCTAATTTGTTTTTGTGGCTCTTGTTTTTTCCTTGATGACTCCATGCTTGTGAATTTTGCTTCCAAGAAATCTAAAAAGTCTTGTAGCTTAGGTATTTCTCTCGGTTGCTTCAGTGACTCAATATAGTCATTGTGTGTCTCGGGATCTAATTTTTGACATAAAATATGCACTAACAAAGGATCCCAAGTGCTGACATCCACCCCTAGATTTTTGATGGCGTTCAAACCTTCAATAGTGGTGTCGTGAACCTTCTTTATATGATTCAATGATGGCTGCTGCATAGCGGGGATGTTTAGTATAATGCTGATATGAGATGAAAAGATCAATTTTTTGTTATTGAATCTGTGATTTAGAATGTTCCAACAAACTTCGTAATTGTCCGAGCTGATATGAAGATGTTGAATTAGTTTTTCTGCTTCTCCCTTAACCTTGCTTTTAAGGAATTGCATTTTTTGCGCACTTGACAGCGACGGGTTGTTATGGACAGTTTCAATAAACAAGTCCTTGAAGGAAGTCCACGTATGATAATTCCCATTGAAGTAAGGTATCTCTAATTTTGGAGTGGACTTGTCCCTATGTGCCACAGACCACATTTTTTTATTGATAGCCCGCTTAATGTTATTGTATGATTGCTCGTAATTGGAATATGCATTCTCGTACTCCAAATTTTTTCCCTCTAATTCACTATCTAACTCCCAATGTTGCTGATCAATGACTGACCAACGTGACTGAATAGTTTGTAGGATATCCTGAAATTCCCACTTTTCCGTTACACCTTCTATATCTACGCTGGAAATAGCCCGCTGAAAAGCCCTAAAGTTACTTGCTTGCTTGCGTAACATTTCTTCAGTCTTCGATTTTGTACCCTGCGACTGAACGGCTAACGGCGATGGCTGGAATGATGTACTCGGCATAGTTATTGGAACGGCCTGTTTCAAAATAGGAGTCGACGGTCTTGTTTCCGACGGATAGTTCTCAATTGCTGACTTGACCGTTTCATATTTTTCTTTAGCGAGCTCGAATGTACGTGAAATAAAATAGGAATGCCCTTTAGCACCATAACCACATAATTGAAGGTGATTAGATTGAAACTCCTTCCAATAGTTGTCCAGAGTTTCTAATCTTCGCCTGATATAATCACCTGTTTTTCTATCCCCACCATCTTTCTTAAAATTGGTGTAAATTTGTTCAATGCCTGAAATGATTTGCTGCTGATTTGCTACTAAATCTTCCATGTTGACTTGTTACAACAATATTATAAATGGAAAGATCTTACTTGATTGCTGCTGGAGTCGCCGAAAATTGCTGACAGTACCGTTCTTGCTCGATCACTGCAGATGTATCTCCGACGTAGGAAACTGATGTATCCACGCTGATTGTTACGCTCGAAGGACCATAAAGATGTACGGTCTTGTTACCACACACACTGATAGTTTGCTAATAGGAGTCAAATGATACACTTGTTGGTAATAAGAATAACTGATATATTAACTGATTCACTGACTCTAACTTAACTATAATGATATGATAATTATGACTTGATGAGAGGAGCACACGCGGCGTACTTGCTACCGAACGCGAACTCTGAGAACGCACGGCCTTGATCGATTGCTCAACGCGAACTGGCTCAAACACATAATTGGTCTACTTTATAACAAATATGTTTTGCTGATTGAGCACAATAATATTGTACGGTTGGCCCGTACATGAGATTTTGTTGGCGTGAATACGTTACGAAAAGATGAAAGTTTATGGGATTGACACTAACCATATGATTGAATGTGTGTATGTCAAATCAATCGCATAAGACCCGAAGTCTCTACTCTAACAGAATGTCACTTGGAGTTCTGAAGTGTTGTTGAGTTGTCGAAAATGAAATTATGAGTTGAAGTAGCACGATACGGTTTAGTGAGTGATTAGGTATAATCGTGTTAAATTATTTTAGTGTTTTGTAGACTTCACAATTTAAAATTAAACATTGAATATTAATTCGTGACTACATTTTAAAAGTCTTAAAAAAGAAAACTCATTTCAAAAGTTATCTACCGTTGTTACTTAGTCTGCTATCGTTATAGCAATCAACTAATGGAAAACCGTCACCCCATATTTTTTCTCGCTTCATTTCCAAACACTATTATGGTTTATACAAATTCTGATTTCGTTTAGAATTAAAGCTTATTCTAACGTGAAACAACTTGCTTTTGCGTATCAATAAGAACGTTTGGCGTATAAAATGGGATTTTTCACATGCAGTTATTCCAAGGCGTACCAAGTCGCAAAATCAATTGCTATTCGTTTGATAGAGAAATATGTGCTTTATTTCATGATACATTAGGTTTATATTTGGATAAGTATTAAAACGTAGTGATGTGAATGAAATGCCGATAATTTGGATATAAAGCCGAAAATGACTAGCAAACAATCGATTGATATTTGATACACGTGGTAATATGCAAAGTTACGGGTTATAGATTCAAGCCCCTGAATATTAAAGATGACTAAACCGCTATACCTAAATATAAAAAAAAAACACAAATGATGCCATTTTCATGCATATTGGAGTAAGATGACTAAACCGCCATATATGTACTTTGGGTACATATGGCGGTTTGTTATGTTAAAAAAAATACAAATGTCGTAAAAAACACTTTCTATAACTACAATGTACATGAAAATTTGGCATTTTCATGCATTTTGGAATCAAAGAATGCTTTATTACACAATGTACTATAGGTACATGGCATTTTTACTATAAGAAATACGAATAACATTTACGTATAAATAAAGTAAACACAATAAAAGTGTCTGCAAAATGTAGGGCAATGACTCGACTGATTGATGGTTTTCTGTGGAATTGTCTGTTTAATTAGATAAGCAGAAAATGTAAGTATATTTTTTATCATATAAGGAACGTACTAATATGATCCACAGACAGACCTATCCTGTCAAAATTTCAATTATTCATAAAATAGTCGCATAGAAAAAAGCATTCAATATTTGCAGAATTGTTAAATTTTTCGGAAAACTGCTTGTTATTTCCATAAAAACCTTATTAGGACTGTAACATTTAAAAAAAATACAAAGCGTTCCAGCTGTACTTAAGAACCAAACAGAAATTTTTTCAAGAACCAACGAACATATATGTATATTTTTTATTTTTATACCAGACAGAAAGATGGAACATCGAATAATACTAAAACTGATAATAATAATAAAAGGTTGTTTTTAAAATTTAAATGTGGGAATGCAAACACGTCACACGTTTCCGGACAAACTTTCGTCATAATGACCGCATTTCACGCCATCAAGTTAAAAAAAAATGTACGTAACATGATGACATCACATATACATTAGCTGATAACTTTCTGAACGTTTTGGAAAGAATGTCGACACGACCATTTTCCAGAATGGATTAAGATGACGCTTTTAAATTTTTAAACGGTTTTTAAATTTTGCATGTTTGTTTTTTTATATTCATATTGTGTAGGTTCTTCACATTCGAATACATAGTCATGACGGGAGTAAAACCGTGGGCAAAAGCTAGCAAATTGAAATATATTACACAGGTAAATATACATAATATAGTCTTAGAAGTTATTAAGCGAATACTGTCAGACAACCTTCGGATCGACAAGAATAGCAAGAACAGAAGTAGACCGCATTGTAAATTATAATTAGAATAACATTGACATTGTACGTTAATGTGCAAAATAATAACCAATGTTGTTTTGCTTACGTTTATTTTTTTGTTTCACTAAATTATTTTTTTACAAAAACGACTTTTGTTTGACCGAGCATTTCAGGGTGAACTTTGAAATCTGATGGTCAGAATCAAAGGTGAGAGAACCAACCAAATTTTTATGAGGCCATCTCAGAAAGTAATCAAATAAAGTAAAATCGGTCTGAAAAACAAAGTTAAGAAAATAAAAAACTAATTGAAAACCTCCTCCTGTTTTTAACTTGATTGATCAAGTGTAATCAGTGACAGCTTTTATGCAGATAATCTGTTGTGAGCAGCGAGCACTCTCACTCTTTATTTTGCGACTCAGATTCTGTTATACAAAACGAAGTAATATAGATAATAAATCTATGCAATACTTCGTTTAAAGAATTAATTGTATAAACTAATATTAAAAAAACTACCAAATGTTGATTGATACTATTTTTGCAAGCAACCATCAGCAAAACAACCAACAAAAACATATATAATTACACAAAATAATAACAATTTCATGATTTACCGCCGCAATAACTCACATCAAGGGACAGGCACGATGGAGTTATAATTATTAGGTACTATAGTTAGCATAAACAATCTTTAATATTATCATAATAAAGATTAACTGTTGGGCATTTGATTTACTGACTATGAATGGGAGGCTTTAGGTATTCCCAATAAAAAATAAAACTGAGTATGGGCTGTGTATATAGTAACAGTTTTATTTTTAAGAGTATATTTCAGTGTTTAAAATAAATAAGTAATTATATTACATGTATACAAGATACGTGACATAATGATGAGTAAATTAAACATTAGTTACTGCAAACAAGCATTTTTTCATATTTGTTCTCTATTTACCGCACTCTGAGACAACAATTAATGTAATTATGGTCTAGCTGCTAACAACTAACTCAAATATATACTAAATGGTGTAAACTTGACTTGAAAAACTTGAAAGACTTGAAAAAGATAAAAAACCGGAGATGGTGTGGGTAAAAAATAGGAAAAATATACTATATAATAGTCATAGGTTTTTTTTGAAGCATATATTCCCTATACCTATATACGCACGAAATAACGTAGTTAATTCTCATAATTCTGTCGTGTGAATTGGCGCCTTTATCACCAACTCGCAAGTCTGTCTCAAATCCAATTTCCTTTTAATATGTCGAGCTACTTGCACGCGTTAAGGCGCTGACAACACCCAAATAGGCATATTTTAAACAAGTTTTTAGCCAAATCCATAAAGTTTGTGACAGCGAAAAAAATATATGTTAATCTTGAACATATTCCGGAGAAAACTGTTGCTTTGAAAACACGTTTTTGAAAAGTTTTCTCGATCCAAAAAAATTGTAAACTAAGCTCTTAAAACGAATTCTAAACAAAAATATCTCTATGACTAAGCAATGCACGTTGGTAAAATTAATAACAATAACGTATCATATTTAAATACAGAACTTGGTTGCTTTATATTTTCGATAACTTAACTTATTTTTTAGTAATTAATTGTTTTATGGTTTTGTAAAAAGCTGCGAGTGGCTGCGAGGGTCGCATCACCGCGCTTCTCTTTCTTTTCTATGCAATCCGACAGTGATCGCATAGACGTGCTGCTAGACGAACCTATGTCGCTTCGCTCCGCGCGCTATCCGTTCATTACGTATTTTGTTGTTTGACAATTTCAAACATAAACATACCTCAAAACATATTACATATGTCTTTTTGTATTTTTTAGGTATTTTTTAGGCATTTTTCATTATTAATTTATTTTAGTGGAGGAAAAATACGACATGCGGGCAGGATTCGAACGTGCATCTTCTGGTTACGTTCACCAGACGCTAAGACCGCACATGTATTTTGTTCCCAAATAAGATTGAAAGACGTTACTAAAGACATTGGTAAAGGATATGGTTGAACTATAACTATAGTTCAAATATAAATAAAGTTCTAAGTAGTAAAAATATTTGCCGTAGAAATGGAAAACGTACAAAAATGCCAGCCCAAAAAGCCCTTTTATACTAACAAACAAAAACATGTCATGAAAGTAATAAAAAACAACAATTTTTATAGTGTCATACATGTCATATTGGCAAAACAGATACACGAACAATAATGAAAGTATACGCTATTTGCTACAAAGGATACCGTAATTCGTCTAAATCGGTAGTGTTCGGTTGGCCTAGTGGTAAATGCCACGATTGAGAATTTGGAGTCTCAAGTTCGATACCTGTTGGAGACAAGTGCAGTTTATTATTGTTGTGATCTTTTTTATTTTATTTTTAGTTTTTATAATAATTATTAATATATTTCCTAGAATTATTTCATTTTCATTACAGTAAAAAGAGACGTTTACTTTTACTTAATATGGCAAAAAGCTATTAAGTGTAGAAAATATTGTACTATTTTTTGTTGCTTGTATTCTTCAATAGCATCCAGAGATAAAAAAATATAGTACCCTGAAACTCCGAAAGTCAAGAAAAATATTTTTAAAGCCACGGGAAATCATGAGAAATAGATTTTTATTTATTTATTTCAGGCAACAGAGCCCATGTATATATAATACTATAATACAATACAATAAATCTTAAACTAATAACAAATAAAATATCAAACATTGTACCTACATATAAAATAAGAATAAACACTATTTCTCACGAACAGTTGGCGTCGTGTGTAGCGCGGTGTCCGGTAGCCGGCCTCGCACAGTGGAACGAATGTATGGGAGAGGTCGGACATTCGCACCTCAAACATTTTTTTTTTTTAATTTAAAAAACTAATTATGTACGTACTTGACTATCTCATGCCTTCAGAATTTGTTCTGACAAATTTTCTCCTATCTCTCGTATTTAAGGAGTTATTTAAAACATTTATGGAATTTCACCAAGAAAATGACCTTATTGATCACTCTAATTTCTGATTCCGGCCTTGTTGTGGTCTTCGCTAATATACTACACATATCAAGGAGCTGCATTTAGTTTTAAGACACACGGTGCGCCAAACGTGCACTTTATGAGATATAGGATAATGAAATATATATATTTTTAAATTTTCTTATAATTATGTTTACTTCGATTTATTTAACCGTAAATAGGCATATTGCCTATTTACAGTCAGAGGATATATACATATGTGTATTTAGATTTAAACGAACATAGCGTTTCAAAACACAAAATATGTATTGTAACGGTTTTCACTATCATACTACGCATATCAAGAGCTTTATTTAGTTCTAAGACACATGGTGCGCCAAACGGGCACTTTGTGAGTTATAAGGTAGTTTATATTTATTACAAGAAAAAAAATATTTTAGTTTAATTGATTTCTCATTAGACGTACTCGTCAAAAACTTCGAGTTCCCAATAGATATAGAAATGGGCGCGACATGGGCATTCGACATGATGTTTGTCTTGGCCATGTTCATCGTAAGACCCACTTGTTGGGAAACTCGGTCGAGGTCATTGAGCATTGTGCTGAGCTCTTGCAGCGATTCTGCGATGACTAAAATATCGTCGGCAAATCGAAGGTGAGTGATATACTCGCCATTTATGTTAATGCCAAAAGCCTTTCCATTTTAGAAGCTTGAAGACATCTTCCATTGCAGAGGTAACCAGTTTCGGGGAAATAACATCTCCCTGTCTAACACCTCTCTGCAACGGAATTGCCTCCGTACACTGTTCCTGTACTCGGACCGACATGGTGGCGTTTTTATATAAGCACTTCAGCACTTTGATATACCGATAGTCAATGTGGCACCGCTGCAGAGATTGCAGCACCGGCCAAGTTTCAATCGAATCAAAGGCTTTCGCATAGTCCACAAACGCTAAGCATAGTGGCAGATTAAATTCCTCGGTCTTCTGTATAATCTGCCGCAGCGTAGTATGTGGACTATGGTACTAAAACCTTTTCGGAATCAGGCTTGTTCGGGAGGCTGAAAGTCATCAAACCTGCGCTCGAGACGATTCGTGATAACCCTGGAAAACAACTTATAGACATGGCTTAGAAGCCAGATTTGTCTATAATTCTTTAATAAGGTGTTATCACCTTTTTTAAAGAAAAGCACCACCTGGCTTCTGTTCCATCTGGGACAAACTGTCCAGTTAAGTAGGTCCAACTCCGAAAAGGAGGTCACTCATTGAATCCGACTCGGCTGGGCAGCGTTCGGGAAACTTCGCAACGTCTTTTCGTCGGGATTACCACAGTGTTTTAAGACAAAAGTCTTTTACCAGTGTGTGTCACCAGTGATGACCTATGGCACACAAACGTGGTCTCTCACTATGGGCCTCATAAGAAAGCTCAAGGTCGCTCAGCGAGCTATAGAGAGAGCTATGCTTGGCATTTCTCTACGCAACCAAATCAGGAATGAGAAGAACTAAAGTTTTCGACACAGCTCAAAGGATAAGCAAGCTGAAGTGGCAGTGGGCGGGGCAGTCTATGGGGGACCTACCCTAGTTACTACATGCTGGTCAAAGAAAAAAATCAGTGCTATCCAGCCAAAGAAGATGTTACAATAACAGAAAGCTATGCAAAAATCAAATTGTATACCCTGATGGAACACACTACGATAAGACTATAAGTTTTTAGAAACCCCTGTTTCGGAGTTTTTATAGAACAGATGTTCTAAGGCCAAAATATTTATAGTGCAGTTTCAGTTGAAAATGACTGATCCAATCTGTCTAGTAACTTTTAAGAGTTAATTAGAAGGAAACCAAAAATATAAAGATATTTACAAATATGGATTGAGTTCCCTACACGCTCGGATTCGTTCAATGGAATTAAAGCATCGAGCCGGCCCTATTTAAGGAACCGGTTCTTTCGGTTCCGAAGTCAAGCCGGAACCGGGTACCCGGTTTTTTCGGATCTTTAGGTTTTTTGATAAATTCAAGTGAAAAAAGTTGATAAGCTGTGTTATTTTTCTTTTATATAGATTTTCTACTATCAAAACGAACAATGTCCTAAGTAGGAAGCTTTTCTCTGTTTGAAGGTTTTCAAAATATCATTTATTTTATTATTATTATTTTCAGTCTCTGCTTTACTCGTCGGAGAACTTCCTCATTCGTAACATTTCAAACGCCTCTATACGTTTCCTGAGGTCTTCTTTAACCGTCAAAGCCTCCCATCCGTATAGAAGGATGGGCCAGATAGAACAGCGAAGCATTCTAATACGCAAAAGAAGATTGAGGTTACGGTTGCAGAGAACACGCTTCATCCTGTTAAAAGATCTGCTAGCGATTTCGATACGGGTTTTTATTTTCTGCTCACTCTCCCTAGATGCATTTAACCGCGTACCAAGGTATTTGTACTTTTTTACCTCCTCAAATTTGTGTCCATTAACAGAAATACACGTGTCTGGATATTGCGGTTTGGCTGAACCGACCATGACCAAGTAGGTTTGAGTTTGGCCTATCTCCTTTACATTCTTGGATTTGCTTTTTCGAATATTTTGTTCATCTTTCTTACAGGATGGATGTTAAGAAGTGGCAGGTTAGGTCGGATGATGAGAAGAGACAAGTAGCAGATAGGAAATCGTATGTTCAGAATGAGTTTAGACGTAGATTAGGTTTAATAGTAAACTAGTAGTTTAGTAGTAGTAGAAAATTATTGTTCTCTGATTGCAGTTTCAGTTGAAATTACTGGCTTAAATAAAGATTTGATTGAACGTTGTTCCACAATTTTACAAGCCTTATCCTCGGGTTTTAATATTGATTCGGATAAATTTAATGAATATCCTTTGGAAACCGCGTGACTTTTAATTCAAGAATATCCGTGGTTTATTCTCCCAGCTTCCGTTCACAAAGTCCTCATCCATGGTGCTGAAGTAGCACAGTATGCTTTACTATCTATCGGGGAATTATCCGAAGAGGCAACAGAATCTAACAACAAAAATTATAAGACCTTCAGACGGGATCACACGAGAAAAATGTCGCGAGTACTTACGAATACGGACTTACTTAACAGACTTCCTCTTACTTACTTAAGAGACTCAGCTCAGACCCATTCATTACTGGTCTTCGGAAACTTCCCCATAAGAAAAAGAGCTTTATGTCGAGGCAGGTTTTAGATTTATTAAAAACTAGCTTTCCGCCCACAGCTTCGCCCGCGTGGACAACACGATTTTGACTGGTCCTTTCTCAAAGTCTAATCTATTTTTGTACCAAATTTCATCAAAATCCAAACGGACTTTCATCCCCTATTTCATCCCCACACAGTTTGAAATTTCAAAAACCCCATATCAAATAAATTTTTTTCTTATGCCTAAGTGCCTAATCACAAAGTTTCAGCGTTTATCTTCAACAATGACAAACTCCTATACAATTTTTCATCCCTTATTACAACCCCTTTTTTACGACAAAACGTAGCTTATTTCCTTTTCCAAGGTCTTATCTATTTTTTACCAAATTTCATCAAAATCGGTTCCGAGGTTGGGCTTCAAAGCGTGACTTTGTTTGGAGTTCCATATGAACTTTCATCCCCTATTTTATTCCCACACCGGTCAAAATTTTAAAAACACTGCAACACATTTTTACTTCTTATCATGTGCCTAAATTCAAAGTTTCATCGTTTTATCTTCAACAATGACCAACTCCCATACAATTTTTCATCCCTTATTTCAACCCCTTTTTTACAACAAAGCGTAGTTTATATCCTTTCCCAAGGTCTAGTCTATTTTTGTTCCAAATTTCATCATAATCGGTTCCGGGGCTAAACTTGACTTTGTTTGGACTTCTAAACGAACTTTCATCCCCTATTTCATCCCCACACAGGTCGAAATTTCAAAAACGGTAAAACTAATATTTATTTATTTCTTATCAAGTGCCTTAATATAAAGTTTCATGGTTTTATCTTGAAAAATGACGAGCTTCCATACAAACTTTCACCCCCTATTTCAACCCCATCAAGACTTTTTGTAATAAAAGGTAGCCTATGTCCTTTCTCAAGCTTTAGTCTATCCCAGTACCAAATTTCATCAAAATCGGTTGAGTGGTTTAGGCGTGACAGACAGACAGACAGAGTTATTTTCACATTTATAATATTAGTAGAGATTTAGTATAATTTAAATTAGGTTGATTGTTGTAGTTAGTTGTGGTTATGTTGACGTTTGAAAATAAGATGTTAGTTTTAGTTTTCTTGTCTTTTGTTGTACATAATATGTATAATATATAAAAGAATACATATTTAATGATAACCCTTTCATGAATAGCTTTAATATCATAATCACATGTATTTCCGAACGAGGGAGAATAAATCTCAAATATTGATAATTTAAATTTATATTGAACAGTACATATATGTACAGTTAATTGTACCTAGGTAATGTATTAAATTATGTAAATAAAGCATTAATGTAATCAGTGAAGCATTTTTTTTATTATTTACCCTTCAGAAAAAATCCTATTTAACAAGTTTAATAAAGTAAGGTATTTATGACCTCGCTTGTAGGGCACTTGGACCACCGTGCGCAGGCGGAATCTTGTTTGTTAATAAAATAAACTCATAAGTACCTGTTACGTTTGCCCAGAGATATGGACACTTACAATTGTAAAGAAATATATAATACGCAAACATTATATACTAATACAATTTTTGTAGGGGAAAACCTCCTTATTTTAAAGTCGGTTTAAAATATATGGGTCTAGCTCAGGAGGTCCCCGCATGTGGAATTAGGAGTAGAAAATGATTACTTTCAATAATATACATATTATTATTATTGTCTTATTATGACTGCCTCATTAGTCTAGTCGTCCTAAGCGTGACTGCTACGCTAGAGGTCTTGGGTTCGATCCCCGGGTCGAGCAAAGTGTTATTGGGTTTTTCTATGAAATTCCCAGTAGCAGCTCGGAGTCTGGATTTGTGCCCGGTTAATCGCAATAGGCTCGCCCCCTATTACATGGGACCTAAACATACCGGCGAAATGTGGGTGTACATTGGTACACCTCAGCCTAACCCTTCGGGCAATACAGGCGTGATGGTATTATTGTATGATGGTATGTTATATATAAATAGATAATATTATACAAAAAACAAACAAATGAATAGTGTATTTAAAAATAATGAAAATTTTGCTAGTATAAGTAGTGTGGGTTTTTATTTTCCTTACATTTAAATATAGTGTTTTTAATTCATTTTAAATAAAGTTGCATATAATAATTAATATTATAATAACTATTCATACTGTTCTAATTTGTTTCTAGTTTTAGTACAGAGCAATAAATACAACACAGCGCCATCTATTGACTCATTGTTCATTATTGATTTTGTTTCTTATTTGATAGTTCGCTTCATCACCGTTCTTTTAAAAAGGAGCGCTAGATAATCGGAGCAATAGTAGGCGTGGCCAAAATACCGAAACGTCGATTTCTGTTAGCTGTTGTCAGCGCCTTAACTAAATCTGTTATCCCTACGAGAATGACGGCTGAATACTAATATGTAACTACCGATCATTTTGGACGCGTATCCGAATAGGGTTGAGTTTAGCTTACATATCCGACTAGCGACGCAATGAATAGGCGGCTTTATATTATAGGACGTGCAAGACATACCTATTACATTCCCAAATTATATTTATGGAAGTAAATGAAGGAATGTTATTAAAGAGCATCCTTCTAGCTTTTCGTCAACATGTTCAAAACCATGCCATCGAACCTCCGCAATCCACAACCAAATAGGTATCGGGCTAATCCTACGAACTGGTTGTTAGGCATTTTGGGCTTCTAACCACCAGGAACGATTGTTGTAGCGACTTTACGTAGTCTCCGATCCAGAGAGGTTTCCCGATATGTTACAAATGGTTGCCCATACAGAGACTGACCGCGGCAAGTGCAGCATATTGAATGATCATCGTAGTTAGTGCTTAGCCACGAACCTTCGATCCAGCACCGGCATTGTTTTACGTAACTGACATATCCAACAACGGATTGTTTAAAAATGTTATAGTATGATCGCTAAATAAGGTCATCTTACGCTTACCACCCGCGGTAACTTTCAAAACGTTGACTATGATTTGTACCTGTGAAAAAGAAAAACACGCGATTAATAAAATATTTTGAGCACTGTATCCAGAGTAGTTGAGGCATAAGGGCCTATTTCACCACCTCCGGATAAACACTATCGTTCAGATAAATTCAAAATTGTAACTAAATTTGTATATATATATTTATGTGTCAGATAATATTTATCGGGAACTTATCAAAAAGCGGTGAAACAGGCCCTTAAAAAGTATCCAACAATAAAGAGAGGAAATAATCGCGAATTCACCCTCCCTGTAAAAATGTCAATGCACTTTTTTATACCAGTACGTTGATTTGTAAAACACTTAGCATTATTTCCTTTATTGATTACAAATGGGAAACTTATACATTGTGTAACATGAGATGTAAGAAGTTAGTACGTTATAATGAAATTGAGGGTTACACGACACGTGTAGAAAGTGATTCATGAGCATGATTCGATTTTTAAGCCTTCATACATTTTGTATTATCAGTTAACTATGAACTTATAACCTGTACACAGTGGTACGGTAAACAAACAAAACAGCAATTACTGCGTTTGTCATGCAGTTGACATCTCGTAAAAAAGATTTAAATTTTAATCTTTGTATAATTAGAGTCACAGAGTTCAAAGTACTTTTATTTATTAAGTGGTCAATTGCAGTTCAATAAATTCATCCCTTTTTTTCTTAGAGTCATTGGCGACATGTATGTATTTATTAAATACTTTATGCACCGTTGGTAAAAAGGCGGTCTTAATGCCATGAGGCATTTGCCAGACAACCCGTTTGAAATTGGAACGAGACAACTAGAATTTACTTATTACTTTTTTTATTATTAAACTTCGAGTAAATCGGGTTCGTATAGAATTTATGGCTAATAAAACCTGTCCTTTTAATGTAATTTATCTCCAGGGTTCCTCCATAGACTCGGAGTCACATTAACTTCTATATCTCCGGTATTATGATCCTGATCCTGATCTCAGACCTGCCTGAGAGACGATTCCAAGTAGATGCCCATACGACCTAGTCCTTAAACGATTTATGACTCATCCACCTTTAACCTTTATAAACTTAAGTGGTGCATTGCAGTGAGTGAGTAATGAAAATACCAATTAACCGCGTAAATGAAAGATGTTAACGAGTCACATCCGCAACGGTTAATTAGCTTGACGTGGAATGACGTCACATTATGTCCTTCCAGTTTACAATTAAAATGTCAGCAATGTCGGTTTTTATTAAAAAGTTTTACAATTTCGTCACAACAGCCATTTTTATAAGTACTACAATAGATTTTTTTTGAGATGAGAGATTATTACTAAATTGTAAACTATGACAAATGAGAACTATAACGATGCTTGAAGTTAAATTACATAGATATCATCACGCCCGCATTCCCGAAGGGTTAGGCAGAGGTGTACTTAACATACAGTCACAGTTTGCCAGTATGTTTAGGCCCATGTAATATGGGTCGAGCTTATTGTCACTCACCGGGAACATATACCAACTCCGCACTACTGAGAATTTCATAGAATAAAACCAATAAACCCAAGACCGTAGCGGTCGCGTTTAGGACCACTAAAATGTAGATTTCAAACTAGATTTCCTATTAATAGTGAAACGGAGACATTTGTATAGCAGAAATCAGAAGATATAGCGCCTAAACTATTTCTGCACCCTATTACCCTCTATTTTTAAACGTATAACGGGCCTGTTTCGCCACCTCCAGATAAGCACTATCTACAAGATAGATTCACAATTGGAACAGAATTTGTACGTAAGTATTTATGTGTCAGATAATTAATCGGGAACTTATCAGAAGGCGGTGAAGTGGGCCCTTAGCCTCTCACTACATTGACACGAAAATAACAAAGACAGTTTACGTTATTTTATTACGTCATTCATTACAAATCAACATAAAAAAGTAATTTACATTTGTACTACAACAAGGAAACCAGTTATTAGTTCGACGAACGTATTATTTTCTTGAGTTAAGATGATTTCAACGTCAAAGGTCGAAAAATAACATGAACCAGAGTCCACGGTCAAAGTCAAGCTGAACAATTACTTCTTAGGTTAAACGATCATAGTTTACAAACAATACGATACAAGGCAATTAACGTACCGTACTGAACATAATCTTTACTAGCAAAACGATGAACAAGGGCGGGAGCAGGGTCACGGAAGTTCTGTGTTCCTAGTGTTGTTACACCTGTTTGTTTTACACATTACATGTGTTAACACGGATAGAGGTAATACCGACATGTGTATTCTAATAACATGGTCGGTTACCATAATAGCAAAAGAAAAGAATTATCCGATTTCGCAAGCGCATGATGATATGGTGTCGACAGAAAACGTAGTGACGGAAACTATTTATTAGTTCCATCAGTATTAACGTCCCTTCCTTTCATCTTACTGTGGAGATAAAATCCAGGCCCATTAGTGATGAGATGAATTTTAAAACCTATTCGGTATTAAAAAAAAGGGAAATATTGATACCTATTCGTCATCAACCCATTTATTGTCTTCTCTCAGAATGAGAGGGGTTAGATTATTACATATTATTATTAATAATTCGTATAAATAATATTTATGCTCAAACTTATTCCTGGTATTTAATTAACCTTCTCTTGAAGTATTTAAACATAATTAAATAATGTTTAACCGCACAGAAGCCAACTAAGCATAGCAAATACAGTTCTTTTTTTCAGTTCGTTGAAAACTCGTTTGTTCTCAACCAATATATAGTACCTAGTAACTTCGAGACTGTCGAGCACAATATTCTCAGGTGTAAAACAAAAAGTATTTTAAAACTATATTTTTGCAGTAACGAAATCCAGACATGTCCTTCGCGGTATAGTCCAGAAAATAGCATAATTTTGGATATAATTCACTGCAATTTTCGTACGTCGGTAAATGAAGACGTTTTAACTGCATTATCATTCATTTTACCCCATATTCTTCCAAATGTGTGAACTGTAAATTATTCCATATTTTTAAGATTTAATTACCAACTTTTCAAAGCAAATGGGTATATTATTGTTTAAAATCTTTTCAAATAAAGAATCTTATTCTATTACTTTTTTTTGGCTGTTGCACGCAAACATTCTCCCATGATCTTTTCCAGGATGCAATCTGTTTGGTGTTTTAGGTGTGAAAGGGCCGACAATACAGCAAATTATTTTAGTATGGAGAACTAACAAGAACATTATTTTTCTGTAATAGAAAAAAGGTATTCTATAAAAAAACTATAATTATTTAACGTATCCTAACACCATGAATTATTATGATACTTATATTAAGGTAAGCACACTTTATTCAACAAAAATAACGGCATACCAGCCGAGAAAAATAACCGCGTTCCATGTTTATTAGCAACACTTTCACAGACAACAATAGTGAGATAGTATCGTAGTGTGGTAACGTTTGTATCATCAATGGACGTGTGACTAAACATCGGTTAAGTAATCGGTTACTATAACAGCAGTTTATGAGTTACACAAGTAGACTCATTATGGCGGCTCTGTGTCAATTTGACTTGTTTATACATACATAAAATACCATCACGCCTGTAGTCTCCGAAGGGTTCGGTTAGAGGTGTACTAATTACATTAGTACACCCACATTTCGCGCGTATGTTTAGGTCCCATGTAATAGGGGGCGAGTCTATTGCCATTAATCGGGCACAAATCCAGACTCCGAGCTACTACTGAGAATTTTATAGTAAAAGTCAATAACACTGCTCGGCCTGGGGATCGATCCCAGGACTTCTAGCGTAGCAGTCGCGCTTAGGACCACTAGACTAATGAGGCTTGTTTGTATATTATAGTATGAGTCTTGTTTATATATTATATTATTTTTGTGACATTTAGGCAAACTTAAACTCAGGTTTAACGTGCTGTATTTTCCGAATGGTTAAGGCGGATTGTCTCTACTTTGACGCCAAACTAATATTTTAGTTTTTATATATAATTTGTACGCCTCTAACACATTCTGGGATCGTAGTAGGAATTACGACATTAACTGTAGCTTATCCACAATTGAGCAGTAAAACTTTTGCTTAGAAATCGTTTTTGTGGCAGTATGCATACATACATAATCGGCCTATAATTTTCTCATTGCTGGGACACAGGCCTGGCCGCGGTGAGTGGAGTAGGTACTGTAGATTTTCCATTTTGGCAGAATCTTCTATGATTTTGGCGCCCAATAAAAGGGTCAGCCTTAAGCAGGGGCTCCGACTACTTGTTTAAAGTTTTAAGGTCATTTTTATATAGAAAAGATAAAATCAAAGTTGCCCATTTTAAAATTAAATATAGATGTAGGTTATCCGGCGTACAAGATCGATGATACAATCTACCGGATGCAATGAAAGCGTTGTATTGAGCAATAAATGTTCTTAAAGGAAAGGAACTTGCCCAATACCAAACTTCATGTCTATAATCGATCGGTTATAATATAACCAATCTGTGAGTAGATTTGCTTACTAAAGATAGGATTTTTATATAAGGTCCGTACAAGATGAGTAATGTCAATATCCTATCTCTTGTAAGGAATCTTCTGACAGATTTGTTATTGAAACCGGACATCGTTCGTTGAGAACTATTCGAGTAGGTACTTAAAATAGGTCACTTGGTATGACAATCTCTTGGTACGAGATTTTATTGCAAGCACTAAAAATACACTTTGATTACATATTATTATATGCTGTTACTACACGCCATAAAAGTTAGCTGGCAAGAAATAAAATGAAACAATATTACAACATTTTGAATTTCAAATTTCAAACATAATATATTCATTTTAATAAACTGAATTTTTTGACGACGTGCCTACAGGTTTATTCTCAATTTTTTTTTTAATTCTACGCAAGTTTCGACGTATTGAATAGTTTTGCTTGTTTTTTTTTGTTAATACATAATAAAAACTTTTTGCGAATGTGTAGATACATCGACCCAATGACCTGGGCGCACGACCTTTCAGACAAAGAGTTCCCAGCCCATTGCGACGCGAGTTCGCTTTCAATGTGGCAAATTGAATGAAAATCCTTTGTTTTGTAACCGTACTGATGATATCTTATTCTCACATCGTGGGCGGGAGCAGTAATTACGTTTGCATGTGGAACCATTTACCATACTCATCCAACCAGCGTAAATAACGTTTTTCTTTCTTTGCCAAGCTTCGGTTGCTTACTGGGAAACTGGAAATTCCTAGATAATCATGTTTTATTATATGGTGGGTAATTAAAACACCATATTCTACGTAAATAACGAACAGTAGCGATTGCTGCACCGACAAGAGCTGAACTCTTAAATGAGAGAAGGAGAGAAGGATTCTACATGAAGTAAGCGATTCAACATGAGGAGTTTGTACATGCGAGAAGAATCAGGATACGATTTAAATAGAATTCACAGACGAATGAAAAGTGGTTATTTTATTTAGGAATAAGATTACCTGTTTTATTTTAAGCGAAGGTATCTTGGTAATATTTACACCTAAAAGTATATTATATAGGTAGTATGTACAGTAAAGTATATGTTATATTATATATGTATTAAATAACTAATGAATATCCATGCATATAAGTACTTTTCTTTAACATTATTTATAGTAAGTAAGTTAACTTTATAACTTGCCACATCCATTGGCTACTGATCGTTTATCATAGCCATGAAACATTAGGTTGGTTCATATTTTCTCATCGCCCTCTGTAATGAAAGGCTCAAAGCTCCGCGTGGTATCAAATCTAGGGCACACCAAAAATACCATATCTACATGTCAACACGTGTGAACGTCTATTCTAATGCAGTATTACTATGTATGTATGCTGTTGCATCCATTGGGGATACCGCCAGCATCGCAATAACACGCAGCTGTCGATTGTTTTCAAGGAATACTGCACCTTATTAAAACTGCCATAGTAGAGACAATGGCATGTGTAATAAGATGTCGTTGAAAACCGATTTAAAGCCCACTTGTAACAGATCCACGGCTCGGTAGCCTCAAGACGTAGCGTGGGCGGGACTTGATGAGCCTTCTATTGTATATCAAGCAGCAAGTACAAACATGTTGGTCAGTAGTTTTGTAATTTTATGGTTACAAGTACATGTTGCAGCCTATTAACTTGCCTTACTGTCGATTACGGACCTTTCTGAGCTGACCTAAGATTTAAATAATGTAATACTTGGTGAAAGCCGTTTTAGGTGCTCAAGCTAAAGAACTTTTCGTTGGACCTACGTGATACGAATTCAAATCGAAGAATCGTGAATCTAATGTGGTCAAGAAGAAGCGATTTTTAATCAGCAGTTGAATACCGAATATATAAATCGTTCCATTTCTTATCTCAATACTAACGTGCATGAAATATGAGCACTTGGACACAATGTTTATCATTTGCGCAGGAATAAGATCGTGATCCCAACCTTATGTTCTTCTTAATGCTTTTGCATATAAGTATGTAACAAATGACTAGTGCCATTAGATTTTCGCAACCCAACTTTTGGGGGAAAGCGATATTCTAAAGTAGGGGATTGTAAACCTTTTTGATCAACGTGACATTTTTTCTATAAAAATATTTAATGAGGCCATGTCGTCATAATTATAATCTAGAGTTCAGAAATACTTTAATAAATCTATGACATACACTTTCTGCGAATAGTATTTAAGTTCTGCTATATCTTTTCTGTCTTTACAATTGATTTGCTACCTATGGTGCCAAATTAAATATTTTGATTAGGTAAGGATCGTGTCTAAAATTCTTTCGCATACCAACAATATCAAGCCTTCCATTGGTTCTCATGACAGTTCTAGGGGTTGCCAGACTTTTCGGCCTCATTCCGGCGTCAATAGAGCCCTGAATCGGATGTGACTCGAAAATAGATATACAAATTCTTACCGACAAATCATCATAAACTACCCGACAGTAACATTTGCTTCGAATTACACGATATGCTCATATAGATAGTATCATAATTGCTTATTTAACAAGTTTGTTTTACAAACAAACGATGCAGACTACTCAATGAATTTTCACAACAGACAGCCTAATTGAACAACACACGTCATTACGGTATTTCTTCAGTAATAACTCATCGCAATCAGAATGCTAGTGTTGATAAGTAGACGTAATAACAAAAGTGGCTACATATGACTTTAGCAGTAATTTAACTTATGAAAGGGTTGTAGATTGTTATGGACGGTTTATTAGAGCCAATTGACCAGCTGATTGACGTCATAAGTTTCTTGTCCTCGGCCTAGGGAATCATTTTACGGTGTTCCATGATATCTGAGATCAATTGATCTGATTATTATATTGCGTCAGACAACCGCATTTCAAGAGACAACAAAACAAACTCAATTAAACGAAGACTTACAGAAATTGATCATTTTATGATTATTCCAGTGAAAAGGTGCGTGCAATTGTGCGTTTAACTGTTGCTGGGACTGGGTTGCCTGTGCAAAAACTCGACCCAATCTACGATTTTTTAGTCCGGGTCTATATATTAATATCACAGTGTAAATTGACTCACCGACAGGTTTAAAATAAAGAGAACTCTGTCTATAGCTAAAGAACTACACCGTCATCAATAGAAGTACATTATACTGGTATGCTTTTATAAAAAAAAATATATTTATTAGTCGTTCTGGAAGTCAGTTTTCTATTTTTAATATTATTACTTACAAGTAGTTTCTGGTGATATAATATATTACTATTTTTCTTTGTCATTATTTATTACAACTTGGAGGAAGAATTACTCACTCATGATATCTATCTTCACAACCTTTTTGCAGCTGCTCAATCCAACGTAATTAGAATAACCTTTTTTATTTATCTAAATTCATTAGCTGACATAGCGTTGTAATATACAATTTTAAACAATTCATACATAATTTGCTAGCAACGAGATTAACATCTCCTCACTTTTTGTATAGTACAGCTATACAAATAGTCTTGCACTTCTAAAAACCAAGGTTCATTGCAACACCGGTGGACGATAAGATTTCGCGTTTTTAATCTTGCTTAACGATCCAAGGGTATTAAATGAGTTCAACTTCATGCTCCATGAGCATGATGCCATAGGTGAAACTATTGTTTAAACTATATATTCGAATTGAGGCATTATGCTACTAAGACGGCATTTTGCAGCTCCAGTTTAGTTTTTGCTATAAAATGTGTTGTTCGTCCCGCATAACGACAACACGGTGAAAGAGATGGTATTAATTAGAAGCGTACAGACAGACCGATAAGTGTTCATACTAAGACTAGATAGCGATAGATAAAAACAAAACTGGCAATGTATTCTAGTAAACAAACTTATCGATTGAACCACATCCAGCAGCGATCCATCACACATTGACACTAAAGTCCAGGATAAACAGTTTCGTGGAAAAGATAAGACCGCGCCAATATGGCGTCCAGCTGTCTGGTTCCTGTGTTTGTTGAGATAATAACTTTTAATCTGTTTACCAAAAATATTTAGAATTCCTGTTTGTTGAGTACATTAATTGATGAACATTCAAACGAATTTGAATTTTCTTCCATCAAGTATTGTACGCTGACTAGTGAAAAAGATCTCTAAAAAGTTGTGTCACTGCAACAAACGAGCAAGGGCATTAATTGAACTTCTGTATATAAATATATACATATTTAAGCGTGGCGTTAAATTTGTGTTGTGCATTAAAGTAAATATTATCTTCAATACCGTGTTAAGAGCTCGTTATGATTGCAATGGATGAGACAACTAAGTAAACGTTGAAAATCTTTTTTTAGCCATCAGTAACAGCCACTGTGGGTATAAATATTTTTTCTGTAGTTTTGGGCTTAATTAACTATTTGGAAAGAAATAACTTTTTACAAATTAGATGATTTAAACATAGTTATAAAAAAATAATACCACAGATCACCAAAGTAAATACTGTATGTACTTACTCATCTTTAGCATTGCATATTATGTTATATTAACTCGTTCCAAAATTATGTCCTAACTGCTATGAATATCAAAATATTCAACGATAAAAATGAAATTTTAAAAGTCTGACAGCAGTAACGACCTTACTACTTCTAGAAGCAATAATAACTTTTTGAAATTCAACTAAAATATTAAACTAAGTTATGCTTAGATACTTAATATTTTAGAAAGTAAAATCGTAAAAGGGTTTACATAATTAAACGTTGAATTCACGAATTGTTTTAACGAAATAACATGCTTTGTCAACTTCAGATAATAAATTTTAAATGTCAAACCTTAGACTGCATATCATCCATACAGGTGCTAATATGTTAAATACTGAAATATTATGTAAAAAGTTACTTTAGTCATGAAAAAATGTATGCTGTTGTTTTATGAAGTATGCTTCACAGGTGCCACCCAACGTGCCGTTATCTTATTCAATACTATGAAAACACATGTTCCTCTTTAAAAAAACACCATAAATAGATCGTCCCTAGATGTTTTATCGACCATAAACAGGCGTTGCGGACTCTTTCGTCGATAGATCACGTTCACACGGGGGACACACTTTTTTCTAAACACTTTTTTTTTCAGGAGGTATTTATGGTGGAATGAAATTAGGCTCTTGTGTTTTTTGCTTTCAGTTACTGTTTCAACGTTCGTTTGCGTTAAAAGCAAATTCCAAGCTTCCAATATCTTAAAACACCGTATTTTACTTAATTTGGCATAACACTTGAGGCCCACAAGAGCAAAAATATGGCACGCGAAGGATCTAAGTCTATTCCCTAAAAGTTTTATTTTAGGTTGACACAGTATATTCTGCTTTATTGTGTTCCCTAATAACAATATCAAAGTTGTTCCTGGTCAGAAAAAGGTTCAGCCACTGCTATCAGCCAATATCAAATAAAAATTCCAGGTCGTCTTAATAATAAATCACCTGAATACATAGGTGCAAAAGTCAACATGACGAATAAAAATAAGCACTGTCCAGTATCAAGTCCATGCCTTTAATCTTATAAAGCCATGCCAACTGTCATCGTGCAGAATCAGTAAATTTTAACTTGTAAACCTGTAAGAAGATCCCAGGAGGCGTGTCGAAAAGATTTATTAACAACCGTTGGTACGGTGTGGGTGCCATCACGGAGATTTGTAACTCTACACCCTAAGGCGAGGGATACACACTAAAAAGCTGTTTTAGAAACCGCCTCTATTCCCGGAACGTCGGGAACTATGACTCCTTAAAGGATATTGAGTTCTAAACAGGGTTTGTTTTGGTTAAGACTATTTTTGGACTATGATTATGATGTAAGTACAGTGCTTGTTTGTAGGATATCCTTTGGGCGTCCATCTTTGTTCTAAGAATGGTTCTCAATAAAGGATGTTTAGTAGCAACATAAAGACCAGTTTTTCAATTTGTACTTTTATTAAACAGTTTTTGACAAGGAGTTTCTGCTCAGCCTCTGCTCAAGTTACTGTTTTTTTTTCAGATTTCATTTCATTGACTGTAAGTTCAATCATTCCTTTGTTGTCCTAGTTAAAGTTTCTCTACGCGGGACATTAATTTCTGTAGTCAGTATCCATATCTATCTATCTCTTCCTTTACGATCTACCTTTTTAGAACAATCTGTTCAATTTAAAAGAACGTAACTTTAACCTAAATCCACTTAATTTTAATTGTTTATTTTCAGTTTCTAATTTATTGCCATTACAAAGTATTGCCTTCTACTTCTCTAATTCTCTTGGATATAAATCTGGCATTATCATGGAATAAATCCCCCTCCTTCTCAATGGTCACAGCACGTGTTTCAAAGTCATCATTATCATAATCCTGTTTTGCAAAAATGAAAAGAGACCCCCTCGTCTTATTCACCTTATTTGAATTATAGCGCAGGCCTCCTTGGGGAAACATTAGGCCCCCAAGATCGATGAAAAAACACGTTTCTTATTTATGACAAGTTATGGAGTATGGACTAACCTAATCCTTCTCAGAATGAGAAGGATTAGGCTACAGTCCATTCCCGTGACCAGCAGTGTGACATAGATTGATGATGATGTGGAGAATTTAAGCTTCATATAAAGATTTTTTGAAAAGATCATATAAACCTTTTTATTTGTAATAACGACACTAAGGTGTATAATATGCACAAGCACAAACATATGGTAAAGAGTTAAACTATTGAATATTTCAACGAACAAATAAATATAAACTGTTCTTAACTTCACTGGCAAGATTCCAAGCAATTCATAACTTGAGTTTTCCAAACAGCATTACATCATTACGTCTCATTGTTCCCGAGACGCGCTGTATTTCATAACTTCAGCAAAATAAAATTCAATTTGAGTGCCTTACCAATCAGTCGACGGTATTGATATTCCCTTTGTTCTTAGAAATTTGCCTTTACGAGAAAAACCTCGTGGGACGATTTGATGAATATATTATTTTAGCCAACATTTTGATACAAAATACGTCCTCGTCTATAACTGTCCCGACTATCGCAAATGGGGTGTATCTTATTTTGTTTAATCAATTAGTATTATACAACACGATTAGCTTTTACTGAAACTATTTTCATTGATTAATTTTAAATTACCAAATTCTATAAATAACAAACCCAGAGAATCTACAGAACATAAAATTGTCAATTTAGGGAAAATCATTATTTTTTGTATTATTAAAATTCCCTCGTAACTGCTCGATTAAATCCTTAAAAGGTCAAACACTGCAGATTCTATGCCAATTTGATGGCAAATTGATTGAGTAAGTTTACCAAGAAGCTCGGAATACTGTATTAGTGGCACGTAACTTGTTATTTACTGTTATAATAATACACAACTTAATACATTGTTTCTGTACGTGGCTCAAAGCTTAGGTCACTAGGGATATACCAAAGTTATTCTTGGAGTAGCGTTTTGGTCACGTAAAAAATATCACTAGCACTTTTAATATCTCAAGTAATACAAATATGGGGCATTAGACCTTACAATAATCGACACAGCGATTATTGATATAAATTATTATCACGGAAGAGATAAAGAAGATTGGAATGGCCATGTGGGCGGGGCAGGCGCGCCACAGTCTTGATTAGAAAATCATAACTCGCCCGAATCATACATTCGCCGCGTTTAGTGTGCTTATGACTACTTCAGAGAACAGAGCTCCGCTTTAAACTGCCGTGTTGTGTTATTCTTACGTAATAGACAAAATGTCAGACCACCAGTATATAGCGAGGAGGTATATATATTTCCATCTGTAAGTCAAAAATAGCATTTATTTGCAAAATAATTGGTAAAAACATAAAAATATACTGATCACTATGAAATTCCAAACATCAATCATATTATTGCAACAAGTTACAAATAAAATACATTGCCCGATGTGTTCTCGCTTAATCAACACGATGTCGTAGTCCGCTTGCAATGTACTGCATGCATTACGTTCTCTACTCTTCAACCATAGCCGTTGTTCGTCGTTTGCCGGGGTTGGCCGTGAGTGATGCACGGCGTACATCTATCGATATCGAGGTGACCGTGTAGTTAAATAAAAGCATCGATAGAATTCTCAACTATATTTACGTTTGACAAAGATTATTTTTGAAATATTAAATATTTAATTGATGAGAGTATATTTTTAGTTAGAGGTATTTTATATTAGGTTTATGAATCATTGAATGAATGAAGATGAAGCGGCATAGACCATTTTATTTTACTTCGATTTTAATACTGAATAGATACAATATAGTCTAATACTACTATTTTATTTAAGTTTTAATATTTGATTCTATATTCGACATATTATTCATGCAATTAATTATAATAATGTTATGTTATAACTTTATTATGTTATGTTACATTTCCCCCAATTGCTTAATGATTACGTTTTGTTCCAAGGACATAGTTTCTTTTAAATGAATTAATATTAAATAAAAATTGTTCTTGATTTTTATGTTCCCCTTTTACTCATTCAATATACAAAAAAAATAACGGACAGTATTTATCGATAAAAAATATCAGCTTTTCAAGCACTAGCGTATGCTTGTTGCGAGTGTGTGTCTTATGCCTACGGGAGCTTGGTGCTAGTGTGTGAACAAATTGCTGCCCACCGCTTTATGTGTGTGTGATTTGATTGTGTGCGAAAAACTTGTAAAGATAACGTTGCGTATGTTTGAGAATTGAAGTAGTGGGAGTAAAGCGGCGACACTGGTCCTAGAACAAAATAGCAGCTAGGGCCTTTCCAACCTTATTTATCTCTTCCGTGATTATTATGAAATGACGTTCACAGAATGGTGAATGGTGGTTATAGTGGAAAAGTTTTTGGACGCACCACAACCTAGATATTAAGTTCTGTTCGTTGATTATTAGGAGAACCTAGGTATAACCAAGGTATTACTTACCTGTTGCAATCGGATTTGGCAATGGCATGCCATAATAATCTTGTTCAAAGTCCCAAGAAATCTTAAAATAAAAAAAACGCAATCTCAAGATTAGTTTTTTGGCAATCCGGTTCCAGAGAACTTCGACAACAGTAAAATCCAAATGCGAATCCCTGTAGAAATACCCGCGAGATATCTATAAATAAAAAAAACCTTCGTAAAAGTTTATCTTTAACACGTATTTTAAATTTAACATCGGTAAATGGATTACTACCGGTGTTGGGCGATAGCACCGGGCGCTGCTAGCGTTGTTAAAGATACAATCTTGCCTCATACATCGCTATAGTTTACTTCGAAGCGGATCTACGTGCGGTTTCCAACAAAGTAAGATAGAGGCGTGACTAACACTGCACCTTGAACTTAGGCATTTTAGTGTTCAAGGAAACATAGAATGTATTTGACATGGCGCGTATTGATTTGCGCAAAATAACAGTGAAATCAAAACTGGGTTAAGAAACTAACAATTTACGACACGTTGTATAGCCACGAGTATGCATTACAATAACTGTTCCAAAAGTGGGATATATCATTCGCAAGGTAAGAAGTTGAACGTTAACTTGGCACGGTAAGTTAACCGTCAGTGGTTCGCGTTGCGGATCATCGGCAGAAAGTTTAATGACTTCATACCTAGTTAGTTCCTAACTGTACCATACTTATAGCCGTTTGGAAGTTCTGCCTAGCGCAGTGTTACCAGTCATGCGATTCCAGCATTAATAAAATGAGACTTTTTTAAGTTTTCAATTCCACTGTCTCGTACATCATGTTTAACTTAAGAAACACGCGAGTTAATACTGCTTCCGCAATGCGGACTGTGCAATCAGTAGGTATTTAGACTACTTAGTTGTCACCTTTACCTTCATTAAGGACAATAATATTATCAGACAAAATAAATAGTCTTATCAAATTTCCTATTTTCATTGTGCAAGGTTAGAGAACTAATTTACTACTTAAAGATAACTCAACTAAGAAACGTTTAAATACTTAGTACGTAATATGGTTGCATTTTGAAACATCGCCAACAGCACTAAGCGTTTCTCCATCAACAAACGTAAGAACTGGCCACTTTAAACTTCGTTCCCCCAGGGCCGGCTTGGAACGTCAAGCTTAAAGCCTTAAAGAATGAAAGGCGCCTGATTTAAGGCCCCCTGTCGGCGATAACGAGGAAACAGGCTGCGCCAGTGGCCGCTCAATAAAACTTCCAACTAGCCAGGTTTTATCGGCGCTCACCATCTACCCGCATCTCCGCAGTCTAAGCATGTCAGTGCAGAACACTCCACGCGAATTATGTAGCCATTATGCTTGATGTACGACTCCTTCGCCAGATGCTCCAATAAATCGGAAGCTTTATATTCTTAGTGACCTGAACGTTATTCTTGTTCGAATGCAACTTTCAATTTGATCTAACGACTAGATTCCGCAATGTGTGCCTGGTAGCCTTTCTCTTTTGTTCAACATGTCCACTTGTATAATTTCGTATTGGAATATTTTACTAAAAAAACCTTTACGTCCTCGTAAATAAGGAAAATTCAAAATTCTCAGATAGGGGAAAAATTGGTTTTACTTTTATATTGGAAAAGACAGTAAAGCGTACCAATACAGCTCATATTACATAGGCATGCGAGACGCGAATCCCGAGTGACTTGCGACGGGGGCGAAATAAAATTACAAAACATTCCCCCTAAGCAGGGGAGACACGCGACAGTTACGATAAAGAGGATTATTGCCTGCACTTGTGAATGCACCCTCGATGATATGCCATAACGACACATATTGGACTAAAGGGCGACAACCCCAAAACGCATTAGTAAGGATTATCGTTATATCTTTACACAGCATTAGTCGATAAGTCACCGTAATCTTAACTCTCTTTGTCTAGATTATCAATACCATTGTTTACAATTGTCATCTGATTAGATAAGTCGAGACAATCAGAATAAGAATCGTTTGTCATTGCAGTGACTGAATCATTAGATTTTGGTAATATAATTATATCACATCGATACGTTTGGGAAAGGAATTCTTCCTTAAGTTATACAAAAACGTGGACATTCGTAGAATATGATCACGTCTCGTAATAATACCAAGGGACGCATTTGGCTATTTAGTCACGATCATCTGGTGGGCTCATAAATTATGGAGACGGACATCACCCTTCACAAATGAGCTAACATGACCATCGTGAGGGTTCACGTCAATTACTCCAACGTCAAGTCTCATGTTTAGACGACACCACGATTTGGTAAAATTCCCCCACATGTTCCATTTATTTTTGACTCTTATAGGGAGAAAGTGTTATCAATTCAGACGCTTTTAGTCCGAATGTGTCTAGTTTTACACGTAGCTTACCATGAGGCAAAGAGTACAGTGCAAACTTTACGAAGCTGCATATTAAACAATAAGACCCCACAGAGTAGTATCACAGTAGGTACTTAAATGGGTAAAATGTTTGAGGACCTCATAACGATCAGTGTACACAGTCTTTACACAGGTTTTGGAACCCAAACCTATTATTAACCTGTGCAACCATTTGATAAGTTTAACCAAAGATAGTAATATCAATGATCTTTCAATATCCTATCGAGTAGTTACAGTACCATAAAGTTAAATAATATAATCGGATTGTAGTTACAGGTTCCAATAAGTTGCCATAAAGTAGAATAATCCGATTACATTACCACAAAGAAATGTTGAGCGGCTTTCGAAAACTACTTGGGACGTCACGAGCTAGCTACCCGCTAGCAAGAAAATAATCGAATCCCACCAATAACTACTGGGTCTCCATGGGTAAAAACTTTCAAGATTTAAGTGAGTCTAATTTAATAGTATTATAGATTGACAATGATACTGCAGATATCGGTCACTTTGTCATACACACTTGAATCGTCCACTACTATATGGGCCCGTCTGTGCTACTAAACAGGAAACAATAATACTAGAATAATAAATTAAAATTCAAGCTGTGTGCTCAGTATATTACTGATATTTGTTAAAGACTTGACATGAATAAGACACATTTAATAAGAATACTGCTTCTAATAAACAACCATGCAAATTTACCTGTCCCGATTTAGTTCAGGGCTAGATTCTCCAAAGAAAAGTGCTCCAATGTCGCACATCTGAGTTGTTGATTGAAGAATTATGCTAAGTGTGTCGCTCGTCATATCCTATAGAATATAAAATATTCAGTCGCTTCTTTATCCAAGAGAATCGCGTGAATTCCGCGGGCTCTTCTCGACCCATTTGCGACGTAATGGCCCGACTGAGTCTGCCTTCAGGATTCTAATGGAAAAACGTCTACGTCCGATCACAGTCTTTCAGTTCTTATTTCACTTTACTTTGGCATCACAAACGTTTCGCGATAATACGTTGTGAGCTTCTAATTAAGCATGAAAACCTTCTATGTTACGACATTTATATTTTGAAAGACATACAGCTACATTAAAACGTTTGCAAAATAATTAACTCAATAAATCATTTAATCGTTCTTAATATAACATGCCTTGCAGCTTCACCTCAATATTTTCTTTTTGAAGCGTGATGTAAACTTATATTTACACGCATGTGTACTACTAGAGGGGTGGGTGTAAAACTAACAAGGGTGTAACATTCTTATTAACAGCCTGTCAAAAGTGTTATACCTAAATCCTGTTTGAATCATCCCTTCAGGCTTAATCACATATTGATTACTTATGAGTCAGCTATACTCATGCAACACTTTCTTTGTTGAACTTATTTGAGTTCGAGTTTGAATGTCATGGAGTATATAGAAATAGATAAGTTTGTATACTTTTAAACCGAGATTTTATTAAATTGTTAATGTTTAATATTGAAACTTAAAAAGTTTGAGTTAACACTACAATTTATATACTTAAACTATCGATTTTTCAAGTTGTTACATATCTTGATGACATTGTTATTTTTTACTTTTTTATTAAAAAGTTTAAAAGAAAATACGCGCGAGCCATTCGCCTCAAACGCTCTGTTGAAGATCGTTTGAGGCGAATGGCTCGCACGTGAAAACGTTCTGTTGAAGACAGTATTTCATAGTAGAAATAAACAAACAGATAAGCGATGTTGATATTGATACCATTCGGTGAGAGCTGAGTGGATGTTAACATTTTATTCCTGGATATATTACTTACCGTATATATGTAAAACTGGAGAATTATAAATGTATGTATGAATAAAAGAAAAAGTTTATACTGAAGACAAAGATGTCGTTAGAAAATAAGCAGTCATTGATGTTTGGTTGTATTCAATGTTGTGACAATCATAATCAAGAAATATTTAATAACTACTTAATTAAGAACATTGTTGCAACTAATAAATTGCAGCCATTACCAATTCGACTTTTAACGAAGGAACTCAAGTAACAAGGTACAATGATTTTATGTGAACGAATTACAAGCCTTCAGACGTGGAGGCAGAAACAAAGCAACGGCCAATTTATTTATTGTTCTACTTGTGAGAGGTGAAAACTGGGTGGTGAGGGTGGGCCATCCCTCACAGGGGTGAACCTTTATCCCCCGGGACATTGGGCAAGACAAACACTTTAATGCGGTAGAAAGCAATTCGTCTAACATCAAGTTACATCGAGAAAATTAAGATGAACCACTTTCGGATGACAATATATTTTTGACTGGTAATTCAATTTCGTTTTTATTACAACAAAGTAATGCACGGAGGCAAATGTTTGAAACATTTTGTACCTAGTGGTCTAAATCATAATAATCAAAGTTTTTACAATAACGATAACGTAGCTTTGGTTGGAAATGAGTCAAGGCTTTTTTGAACAATGCGAACTAATGCTTTAGTAATACCACAGTAATTTTGGGTTAGCTGACATTGAAGCGGTAGGAAATAAGAATAGTCATAAGACTGATGCAATGCTATTGACATTTCAACGAAAGTCCAGATCCAACACAGTTATTCTTTTACCCTCGAAACAAAATCCATCAGACGTAGTTCCTATGTAATCTCGGTGAACCTAAGCGTTAATTAAAAAAGTGTTTCGATTTTCTCGGTAAAACACCGAGAAACTTTGCCTTGCCTGCGATAGGTTTTCTAACGACCTAACCGAGTTTTTCTCGACCGTACCAAACTCCGGGCTACGTAACAACTTTCTACATCGGTTCCTGATCATAATCTATTGACGCCACTACCCACTCTTGACCTTTTTGTTAAAAGAAAATACCAAAAAACTCTTTATGATTTATTTGGTCACGAATTTGGCGTTACCAACTTTATGATTTTATTTGTTTTGTTGAATCTTTTAGAAGATTTCCGAACAATTTTTGATCGATAATACTGTGTTAACAGTGCCTGTATATTTTTTTAATCAACACACGTATTATCGGTAGTTTTCTTAATCAGAGTACCAAAACTGTCATAAAATGTTTCACTTAAGCCTGCAATAAAGGCAGTTTTACAGCCTGATTAATCGATTCAACATCGTTTCTTTGTGCAGGTGTAATTAAGAGTTTTCACAACGGTTTATACAATACATTGTGAGTGACGATTTGATGAACAACAATGGAACAGGTTACAAAATCGTTGGGATGTGAACGTCACTAATCAACGTTTCGAGATACCATGAGTCAGTAATGTCTTTGTTAGATCGCCCACGTTCATCTCGTACTTACCTCTTGTGTTATTAAGATTGCATCCACCTTTGGAGTATAAAGAGACGTTTACTTAAGAGATTACATTGATTCAAGTAGTTACTTGTATTATGTATGCTTTTAAAGCCTTTTATCTTAACTTTTGTAAGGATACTACTTAGTCATAAAATTAGACTAATCTACGCTTGATCAAAATGAATTGTTGAATGGTTGTCCTATCCCTATCCTAGCAGTCCTATTATTTCTTCTTAAATATCTCCTATTATGTTCAGAAATAAGCCATGTTGGTCATCTGTTGCTATGAAGTCGACTTATACGGAGTCGTCTGTTACGATTCCAACATTTTCTTAAAGTTCTCAAGCAACGTTTTAACTCGTTTCTCGAGTATAAGTTGAACAAACTATGTAGCAATGGTAAGATAAACTTTAATCGCTGGATTATCACATGGAGATCAGAGCAATAACCACAAGGTACCGTTACAATCGCGTCACGCCCAGGCCGGGAACGAAAAAAATGTGAACCAACAGTAATGTACCGCTCACTAACACATAATACAAATCCAGAATAAGCTGACCTCTTATTGTAAAGACTTTCCATAAAGTGATAGATCAGTTTATACTCGAAATAGTTTGATGCTATAGCCGTGCGTACCGAGGTATTGCGAGCATTGGACTTTTAAAAGTAGCAATGCGACAGTTACCTGCTAAAATAACGTATGATTCATGAATCAGCGTTATTAGGTGCTAAGATTATAGACTTAATAGTAGTAGCAGTAGTATCACACTAAGGCATTAGCCTTAGTGTGATACTGACGAACACATACGAAATGTGTTCGTGTTATTATAATATACAATATTATATTTCCAAAATGCTGAAGGTGAGTAATTGATACTTGATCTCAGCTTACGACATGACTAGTTATTATGATAATGGTTCTCAGTTTACTAACTTTAACGCTACAATTATACCTACTATTAATAGTTATGATTGTATATATTGCAGAGTCCTTTTAAGTAACTACTATGTACTCACGGCGACACATCAAGCTAGGTATAACAGTTTGCCCATTATGCCATTTATACAACGGAGATGTTTGATTTTGGGCTAGCTCTACTACCTACATAGGAAAGTTGGGAAAAACGGGGAATATTTAAATTGGCTGAATTCTAAATGTTAGTGCAACGTTTGAGGATAAATGAAATAACTACAAACATGTATTACAGTGAAATTGCAGGTTACAATGTTGTATCCACTAATTGCTGGTACATTTAACGAACAGGAACAAACACTTGACCCGGACCTGTCTCCAACCGACAGCGGCGACAGCGGCAGCGCTTATAAGTACTTCAAGATACCTTACATTTTACAGACAAACAGCTACACAGTTGAATCTTAATTAAAATCTAGTTAAGTACATGTTTAGATTTTTAGATTTGCTTGTTTACTTAGATGTAACGAGTACACACGGCAATAGGTCAACCTGTACATTCCAGTTTAAACTGATCTCGCTTGTATAGGCTTTCCATAAAATAAGCAACACACGTAAACTGGGTTTGTATCGCTCGGCGTGAAGCCGTGCGTATAAACGTGAGCGGTTAAATTATGTGCAAGCACGGCTTTTTTTATAGGGGGCAAACGAGCCGACGGATCGCCTGATGGTAAGCGATTATCGCCGCCCATGGACACAACACCAGAAGAGTCGCAAGTGCGTTGCCGGCCTCTTAAAAGGGTTTGGGCCTCCGGTATCCTTACTCACACTGGTTTACTGAAACTAGCTATATCCCGCGATCTACAAAATTAGTTTTTCCCAGGGAACGTCGTAGGGATTATCTTCTACCCATTTAGTGTCTAATTACTGGGCAGGGGTCCTACTTCTTTTTAGAGCAAACGCCGTTTAAAAAAAATTTCAGACATACAGAAAAAAACATCGTGAACTAATTCACGATGTTTTTTTCCTTCATTTCGAAGAGTCAGAAGTCCTTGCCTTTGATTTTAACTCAAGTCCTGACATAGCACGACATACCAGTCTATGATTAAATATAACTAGACTATCACTATTAAAGAGGCAACATTACCTTTAATTACAATTAAAATGGTGCGCACAGGCAAACGATACACGTGCAATACGCAGCAGATGATAAACATAAAATATTAATGAGATTGCTAATTATTGTTAATGAATCTTGCAAAACATCCAAAGACTGCGCTAAGTAAATATGTATGTATGTAAATGCGCCGAGATATACCGACGAAGCACCGTTCATATTTTATAGTGACTTTATTAAGGACACCGCGTGAGAATGGTAACACAAAAAACTAAATATCACTGAAATTACTTAGTGAAATATTCAGGTCAATAATACAGTTAGTATTGTCAATGCCGTCAAATTAAAAAGTTCTTTAGAGGTCATTAAAGCTAAATTACATTTCATTTCGGACAGTCGTTTGTAAAACGTAACGTTTTGCGTTAACGGTTCGCAGATAATTACGTAACGGTACATATGAAACTCCTACGTTTTGAATGAGTCATGACTCTAATTTTACACAACTGTCCATTTCAAGTTTTGTTGAAAAAACAAAGGACTACCTAAAATGCTGAAAACGTTCTACATCACAGCAGCTTTCGATTTCCATGTGGAAATAAGAAAACTATTTACAAAAAAAAAGAAAAACAACTATTTTGTATGTACAAAATACAAAATTCTTCTGTCTTCATTCTTTTGTCTAATTAAAACGTGCAAATAAAAAATACGCGAATATTCTTCAGTCAGATGGATTCTTTATCCTCATTCTCACGGTCTAATTACTTAATTTATTTAATTATAGTGGAAGGAATTAATATTAATTATTAATTTTTTTATCGCCACACTCAATCCAGCAGTCACACAAATCCGTCTTTTCGGGAAGACCGATGATTCTTGTTAAAAAAACAATCTACTAAAGATGTGGTTGTATACTTAATAACATGACATATTCTTCTTCGAAGGGTTTGAGCAGAGGAAGTACTTATATACAGCCACAGTTCCCCGGTATGTTTGTTTAGGTCCCATGTAATATGGGGCGAGACTTGCCATTAACCGGGTGCAAATCCCGCTCCGAGCTGCTACGACTGAGAATTTCATAGAAAAGCTTGATCTAGGATCAAACCCTAACGCTAGCTTAGCAGTCGCTTAGGATGACTAGACCAATGAGGCAGATTCGTATACTAAGATGTCGTGATGTTTTCTATTATATTGGGTAACATAATTTTTTGCCCCCTCTAAGACTTGAAAGCGCTCAGATGGTTTCGTGATTCTATGCCGTTAATCAAAAATAAACGTTACATTGTGAAACACCGAATCCAATCCGATAATTGTGGCAGAACATTAACCTAGTGCGCGGTCGACCACCATAATTTGCGGAAAGTGGAATAAAAATGGATCAAGGGGTTTTAGCAATGGTCGCCGTGACGAAACCGCAAGAACAGTACAGTTAGGCGAGGTATTGTTCGGACTCGGGGAGCGAGACAGCGGCTCATCTAGACGTCATAATTGCGAGATCGTTAACCCCTCGATTTTGAGGTCATCAGTGTATAAGTTGACATGGTGACCGAGCACAACTGTTTCACAAATTGTGGCACCGCACATTCGTACGCTCACGAGCTTTACAAATGTTGGTGATTTATTCGCTTCGGGGTTTTAGTGTTTGAATAAGTAGAACCAAGCCTTAGCTGCATTATTATTTTGGAAAATTTTAATGATTAAGTAAGTACTTACATATTTTTCTAATGAGTTTTTAATACTTGTAATGGTCCATTTTCATTTCAGAAATCAGTTAGGTAACCTAGGTTACTCATTAGCTCACGTTTTTGTCGGTTTCGTAAGATTTCACGTCATAATTTTAAAACCACCATTGATTAAAGACCGATTGAAAAAGCTGCAGAAAAAGCCGAATAATGCAATTAAAACCAACGTCTGGTGCAACATAAGAATTTTGTTTGAACCAGGTATACTGGCCGTGTAGGTGAGTGAATGTTAATGTAGTGCAATTGTGAAATTATATAACATTGTTTTACGTAATAAGGTGCAATAAATTTCAATAAAGAACGTTAATATCTCGGCAATAATTAAATTATACTTAATTGCAGGACGTGGAAAGAAGCGTGCGTGGAAGACTCCCCTAACTTCTCTCTTAATTGCGAAAAAGCTCATTAAAACAAGTAAGCCAAATTATGATTTCCTTTGGCTAAGTTAAGATTGATGACTCAAGTTTGGAATGGGTTTTCTAGCAGTTGTTATAGTCGATAACTGAGTACTTAGATTACTTTAATAAGGTATGCTTACTATACAATAGAGTAAGTTAGTTTAGTAGTGATTGCCTAGTGATATTACCATCTGACTGGCCACTTGTAGATATCGCGTGTCGAATCCAAGGTAGTCCTCTGACTTTTCACAATCATGTTTGTATTCATGATTAATTATTACCTACTCTAGATTACACGGTGTAACGAATCATCGTTGAAACCTTCTTGACTTAGTGATTTTCTCGCAGTATGTGAAGTCTGCCAACCCATACTAGGCCAGCATGGTGATCTCTTTCCAGGGGAAGGTCTTGTCGGTCGAGTCTTCCCCTGGAATGAGAACATTATGCTGGCTGGCCAACAGTAGAAGACTAAATGGGTTGATGATGATTATGTTAAAACTAAACGATAGTACTCAATTGGATCTTGTTCCATGATCCTTAGTGCAGTAATTCGAAACTTTAGATACAATCTTTGAAAACAAAGATCACGTTGTTTCATCAATGATTGAATTTAATTTAAAACTATGAAACCTAAGCATCAGTTCTAATTAGGCGTTCAAATAGATTTAGACAAAACCCATTAGTATTTAGTTACTTTAAAACATTACTTTAGTCTAAATAGATTAAATTCACAATTGAAGAATGGTAAACAAAGGGCATTGTTACAGTAAAATATGGCTTCTGCTATACGAATGTTAGAAAAAGGGGTAAAAAATAAGTCTCCTTTCTAATACAAAACCTTGCGACTGCTCCGTCTGTTGTTTTGACATGACTGAATTGTGAGGCTGAAAGAAAAGCTGTACAATCCCTATTTGTACGTATGCGTATTGTCATAATACGGTATAATGTACAATTTTAAATTTAATAATATCTAATAAAGTGCTGCCTCATTAGTCTCGTGGTCCTAAGCGCGACTGCCACACTAGTGGTCCTGGGTTCGATCACCAGGTCGAGCAAAGTGTTATTGGATTTTTCTATGAAATTCCCAGTACAGCTTGGAGTCTGGATTTGTGCCCGGTTAACGGCAATAGCCTCGCCCCCTATTACATGGGACCTAAACATTCCTGCGAAATGTGGCTCTCTCTGCCTAACCCTTCGGGGAATACGGGCGTGATGGAATGTTATGTCTAATAAAGTATTAGTTAGTTAATAAACCTGCTTTTTGACTTAATAAATATAATACTAAAAACTTACTGTTAAACATTCTTAGCAAAATTCAGTTCAAGGTTTTTCATTTTTTTGGATTTCGTTCGAGAGACATTAACAAAAGAATTAAGTAAGTAGGTACCTATTTACTCTGCACAAATTTTACTGAAACTAACCAAATTTTCGTTTTAAAATAGCTACTCTTTTTCCGTATATTTGTACCACGACTTAGCTGCAAGTTGGAATTCTCTGTGATAAAAGTACAGTACTGCAAAAACGTAAATTTATTCGCCGGACAGTATGGTACGTTGGCGCACGCAAACTCCATTGTTTCTCTTATTTTCTCCTTTTTCCGGGATCCTTTGTTTTGGTGATGAAAAGTATCTCCATTCAGATTAATGAACGTTTTGAAATCGAGACATTTTGCTATTGTTATTTTAATTATGTACAATAAGAATTGTATAGGGAGGGGGTATCTACTTTTTTTAAAAGCAATATATCAGTGTCAATCATAATATACGTTATATTAGACACTTACCTAAACCCTGCATCGTTCATTCCCTGAACCTGATTAATTATGATTCTGTTTAATTTAATTTAATTTGATGTTATTGTGTTTCTGTTTAATTTAATTTATTTTGATTATGGGCTGTTGAATGATACTTTTGATTTTGATATGTTTAATTTTAATTACTATTTTGAATTTATTTTCTTTAATTTAATCTTGTTTATTTTAATTTAATTTGAGTTAATTAATATAATAATGCATGATGTGCTTACCTGTAAGGGATTGTTACACTAGACTAGATTGATTGAATGTTATTCCATAATTGTTTTAGTGTACTCAATTGTTGGCTCACCAAATAAATAAATAAAATAAACCTTTTCGTCAACTGTGTTGGAGTCGGATTACAGACTCACTACTTAGATGCAGCTGAAATAATATAGTTTACACGTTTGTTTTCATGTAAACTCTAAATCTAAAACTCTGCAACCTTTCTTGGAAATATCGATATTCTATGAATAGACTGAGTGTCAGGCTTTTGGCTTCTGACTACCTACGATTGTATTTTTTTTTATACCACTAAGGTGGCAAATAAGCTTACGATACGGCCCGCCTGATGGTAAGTGGTCACCGTAGCCTATAGATACTTGCAATGCAAGAGGTCGCGTTGCCGACCCTGTTAAAATATTTTCGTACGCTTTAAGAAGAAGATTTTGTCATAGAAGCAAGTCGCGGAGTAAATGTTTAATACGCGATTCAGGATTTGGTTTGGACATAGTTCCTTATATTGCGCTAGATGTCACGCTAAATTCTTCTAATTAAATCACGGTCAATAAAACTTTATTCGTATAAACAGTAGGGTAATTCACACTTCATACGCAAGTGCACAACGATAGTGAATTTCATATTATTGATTCATTAAAATCACTTGCATAATTCATATGAGAGAAAGTAGTTACGTTAGCACTGCGTGTTTTGTTAATGACCACATGTTTTCTAATATAAACATTTGCATACGTATTCATTCAATCACAATATCTGATTAAATATAGGACTTTTCTTGATTAGTGCAAGCGAGACACCGAATGTTCATAATACTTGTTTTTTTACGTGGCAGACGAGCAAGCGCCAACCATACCATAACCAACTGCCGCCCTAGACTGGCCGTGTTCTCTTAGCAATGTCTAAACAATGCGATGAAAACAAACTAGCAGCTAGCCACTGTTATGATAAAGGGAGGAAAAGGAGAAGGAAGGGGACTGAAGATGGAACCCACCCAGTCGCTCCACACTCCTCGAACGAAACAGTTGAATACTGCTACTTAGTTTATATTCTGTATGAGGGCAGTACTTCCCCGGTCCAGTCTTCGACCAATTCATACTGAATATTAAAGTTCATGATCAGAAGTAGGTACCTATACCATTCAAGGTTCTCATTGCCTATGACACTAAATCAAGAAAAAACTATGTACGTACAAAATTGCGAACTGCCACGTTTCCCTTAATAACAAAGGCTTGATCAAAGACATCAAAGACGAGGGATGCTTGGTTGCATCCTATTTAGGTGTTCTCTGACAAATGAACAAAGTATCTTTTAGTTAATAACTATTTGTACAAAACCCAGTAATACGTACGATTTTGTAACTAAGAAATGGAAGCAAATCTTAAAATTCCATTCTAAAATGGACCTATCTTTGTTATTTGCGCGGCTTACGCCATCGTCAGGTCGACATAAAAAAATCACATCACGTTTTGAATTTAGAATGCGGCACAAATATTTTTCCGACAGATTCTATTTATTCGTGTGGAAACGCGTAGACATAGACATTTGCGAAAAAGCATGTTTGCACGGAAATCTGTTGATACACGTGTCAGTTTTTGTTTATTGTACAAATGAAATCGGTACCTATCTACAAATCATCGAAAAATAAATCAGTCAAGCGCTTTTTTAAGTCGTCTGAGATCGAGTAAATACTTAATTAGGTACCTAAGTGAAGGAAACCATCGTCAGGCAACCTGCATGCCTGAGAGAATTTTCCGACGGCGTGTGAAGTCTGCCAGCCTATGTAAGATCAGAATGGTGGACTTATAGTCTATAGCTTAATCCGCCTCATTTTCAGAGGAGATCCGTGCCCAGTAATGGGGCAATATAATGGGTTGATGATGATGAAAGTAGATCACACAGGTCTGAAAAGCGTTTCTAGGGTATGGAGAGTAGAGTTAAAGTTTTTCTTACTTTCTAGATTTCTAGTGTGCGACTTAAGGTAAGTGGAAATGGTTGAAGATCGAAGATTGGTTGATTGGTTATCTTCAACCAAATTTAATCGCAAGTACTTAGGTGCACATTTACCAGTACATCTAATTACACTAACTTTGCATTGTAGCCTGTTCAATCGCAAATATTTGAACAAGAATGTGGAGTAGGCGAGAAGTATAATGTTCGCTATAATTGGGATTGCGAAGTTAAATAGCCATTTTCACACTTTGTGATTAGGAATTTTATATATCTTGTATGATCCGGTAAGTCTTATTCTTAGCATTCGAAACGACAAACGAAGAAAAATTGCGGAATTTAAAACGAAAATAGGATGCAATGTTTTGTAGAAGATTCAAATTGCATGTTTAGATGGCTCTCAATAAAGTAAAGTGAGCTATTTCTAGCTACCATCCAGAACTGTGCGTCTAACACAAAAGAAAAAAAAGTCTCCCACCAAATGGTGCAGGATCTGGAAATTTATGTTCGTATAATCTGGAGTTACGTTTCACTTCGTTTTTATTCCCGCAAATGTGGTCTCGTTGACTTATTGTAATAAAAGGACCACCGCATTTTAGGTTCTTAAAGGTCTGATTTACTGGGAAGACTTTTGTGGCGTTAACCTACTTTTTGGACGGATCAGTACCTATAGCAGAAGTCATGGCTTCGTGATCAATTGTGGATTCATATAGTCATATTGAAAGTACAATATTGTGTGGCATAATTCGGACCAATAAACGGCAATTCATTCTGATCTTTGTCTCTTTATTGATAAGAATGAAACTGGTATTGAGTGCTTCAAATTATAATGTATTTTAAGCTTGGTTGTTGGTGTCGTTTCGTGAAGATGGTTGCGTGGCGTAGGCGGGGATGTTCATCAGTGCGTTCAAACGGAAGGCTTGTCGGTGTCACTTTAGTTTATTATTGTTCGTAGGTATTGCCTTTTCTGGTTCTAAAGACATCTTTTGTTTTTGTAAGCTTTCTAAGTGCTATTGAGAATAACAACATAATATTATAGGCGTGGGCGGAAGCCCCGATGTTATAAGAATCGAGCCGCTCGAAATTTAATATTAATACAAATTAAAGCAGTGTGGTTTCTTATGATATTCAAGTTAAAAATATATAGAATACGAAAACAATCGAAGGTCTAATCTAACTTCTTTTATCGATCCTTTTAAAATAAAAAACGTGAAAGTTTGCATGTTTCAATATTTGTTACGTAACCAGGCAAAATTGACTAGACGGATTTGGACGAAATTTGACACACAGATAGTTCATAACCTAGACTAACACACTGTATATTTTTCTTCAGGTTGGACCAAATTTTGAAGTCTATGCAGACGAAAGCATAGGCATAAGCTACGAAAAAATAAGTTGGTACATTGTTAAGTAATAAAAAAAGAAATAAGATTAGGCAGATTTTATTTTATAGAAAATTACAATGTTTTGTGAATGGATGTTAGGTGGGCTGTTTACACCCAAAGTTTACCAGAGTTGTAGGAATTGTCCTAGCTGATAACCCTATTGTCACTAACCTGACAAACATCCTTACAGAAATAACTTCTTCGACCCAGGACCCAGCAGTTGCTCCTGCGACCGCTAAACTCATGAAGGAGTGCCTTACATCAGTTTAAGGTAGTATTTGATCCTTATATCCACCATATAGTTTAAAAATTTGGGTTGTAATATGAACAAGAAATAATAACATTCTTGTTCTTATTAGGTACAACTCAACGTCAGCATCAGAGTGGTGACAAAACTTTTATAAAAATAATTTTAGTCCACATTATCAAGATCTGGAGCGAGATGTCTATGTAATGTATTTTTTATGAAAATGTCTGATAATTATGATTTTAAATGTGGATAATAGGAACTTCTCTTGGGTGATAATGAGTGGGTTACTTATAGTTTTATTTTTCAATTTTTTTATAGGACAATCTTTTATGTACCTATGTCATAATGTGTCTGGCGGAAAATGCCTAATGGCATTAAGACCGCCTTTGTACCAACGGTGGATAAAGTATTAATAAATAAATAAATGTGAAAATCTTCAAGGAATTAAGTATTTATTTTCAGATTTAGATTTTTGATTTATTTGGAATAGTAAATAAATAGTAAAAGATCTGTTCAGTAGATTTTAAAAACTACATCAATGAAGAATAAAATACATTAAAAAAATGCTAAGTCGGTAGGCATAGCCTGTATTGGTCCTTTTTAGTTTGCAAAAAGAAGAACAGGTGTTCTAAATACATAATCATTTTTATATAGGTACATTTTTAAACTGCAAAAAAGTTGACTTTCCAAATGTAATACAATGAATCTTTAGATTCATTGTATTACAGAAATTATATTAGAAACAAGAGGATTAGGTTCAAAATAAGGGAATGAATAGTGCCCAAAATTAGGTCATACCCACTTTTATATATCAGAAGCACTGTTTGGAAAAAAGAGGAATGAAAATAATCTCAAAAAGAAAGGTTTCCAACAGTATGCCTAGTAAGCAGGTAGTTTACATTTTAAACGGTTCATGTAATCAGTGTGAACGCTGGTCACAACGACGAGAGAAAGGAGCGGATTTAGAAATAAAAAAAATATGACCTTTACGGCCGAAAATGCTCGGCTACGTAGCCAACACACAACATACCTTATCTCCTGGTATGTTTTTCGACGACATGGTGTGTCACCTTTCTGTTTTGTGTTCTGACGTCGTCTTGGGGACGATTTATCCAGCGAAAGGATCTCACTGTAGCCGTGAGAGCCCAGCATACGACACAAAACACTCCACTTTACCAATCACTTGGCCATTATCACTGATCAAAAGCTGCATCAAAGCCACAAACACAATAATCGACCCATCGTTTGGAGTCGTAATCAACACGATTTCCCATTGAGATTCATCGACACAGATAATTTTTCACAACACTATACACAAACACAGCGACTGACAGAAGCTAACTTGATTGAGTTGAGCTTGACGGAAAATGGCGAGGGATGGATGACGTCCCTCCCGCCTCTTGCCCCGCGCATGTCATCTATGTCAGTATTAGTTCTTACATACTTGCTAGAGGGCAGCTCTATACAATAACAAACAATGTCCTTGAAAAACTTTGATAAATTCGTCAATAGAGTACGCTGTTTTCAAAAGTTATTGGTAAGTTTTTACAGATTTATTTTTACATAGTACACACGGCTACAGATCAACCTATAAATATCTAGTTTAAACTTTTCTCGCATTGTATAGGCTTCTCATACAATAAGAGGTCAGCGTAAACTGGTTTTGTATAGCTTGATGTGTAGCCGTGCGTACATATCTTTAACTTATAAGGCCAAAGGATTTAGGAAAACCTTTTAATAGTTACAATTACTTATTTATTTTATGTACTGAAAGCTACTTGAAAGTCATATAAATTTATAAAACACAAAGTTTGCATTTGCAGATCCATCTATTGGATTTCCGGAAAATAATTATATGTTTTGGATGAATTATACGGAACTACATAAAGCATAGTTAATCAATTCGACTAAAAATTTATAAAAAAATATTTATGGTGTTGTAATGCACAAACTATTGAACTGAATTAATTATAACGTCATCAATTCATTACGTTATTTGGCAAACAAATAGTCATATTACTATGCTATCACTATAAAGATTATAAAATATAATATTAAAAGTAGTAATTAAATTTTGAACAAGCTATTACATAATATTGTGGCACTAATAATAAATAGATTCTTTGATCGGTTATTAAAATGTTTATTGGTCTTTATAAATATTTTATTAATAAACTATACACAATATATGAAAACAAATTGTCACGCCCAGGCGTCGAAGTATTCCTCCGCATCACTGTCGTCTGGTAACGTGCCCAGAAGACTGCACAAATTACTATATGTAGCAAGCTAGAAGACTGGCAGCATTGCCACGTTGAATGGCAATACTAATTCTTTGTCCTAAGAATAACCCAGCCCTCTGGTCACGTGAAGAGTCGACAAGTCTCTTGGAGATTTCCTTAAAAAGGAGGCGCGCACTTGGACCCCCTTTTATTAATTATGTAGATTCTGTAGATTTTATACTGTAAAACCGAATAACATTTTGATATTACTTACCTTACTTAGCTTCGTTTTAAAAGCATTTATATTTTATTACTAGTGGTCTAGTGCAATAAACACATAAAGAAACTAATAAATAACAAAATAAAAATATTCGTCTAAAAGTAAAAAACGAATGTACCCAAATTTTTGAACAACACTGGCACACGGGCTTCCGGCTCTCCCTCCCTTGTCGATTCTCTATGAAGCGAATTTATTCCGTTCCGCCGTCGAACGTCGAAACGCTGCAACGCGAATTCGCAAAATGGCGGATGGAGGCGTGGATATAGATTTATACGCCGACGATATTGAATCTGATTTTAATCGCCAGGTAAGCAAGGTATTAACTAAATATAATTTAAAGCCTTATTCTTGTATGGAAATAATTTCCGGCTTCTTCCTCTATTGTTACTTTACTCTATTGAAAATCATTTGTTGCCGTCGCCTTCAGGACGAGTTCGGCGGTGAAAATGTGGATTTATACGACGACGTAATCGCCGCACCAGCAGCAAAACCAGATGATGGCGATGGAGCCCCGAATCCGGCGCCGCAGCACCAGCATCCACCGGAGGAGACCAACGGGAGCGTCCCTTATCACAACAACGCACCAAACCACGGCCATCATGGCCGCCGTTTTCAGCTATACGTCGGCAACCTTACTTGGGTTTGTACATGATTTTGTCTCAATTAGATTATAATGTAAATATAGGATTTTTATTGTTTCGAACGTTTGTTTTTCACTTTGGTAACGAGAAAAACTTGCGTCTAGGATTGCTGTCCATCACTCTGGTTTTGTTACTTAGCTGTTTAGGCACATTATCTATATGTTTTACATAGGCTAATTTTAATTTATGTCGTTAGAAACTGAAAGTACAAGTTCAGGGATCTGGTTGACCTAAGTAGGTTGTAAATCATTATGTCTAAAAAACATATTATGTACTTGCAGTACCTACTTCGGTCAAAGCCTACTTTGTAGAAAGCAAGAATGCCTACATACAAGCATCATAAAATTTTAAATGTCTTTTATTGTTGGAATTGTAAACAACTCTTATTTTTATAATGTTTATCAGTAGATTAAAACCTGTTCTCCTGTCACTTGTTCTTTGTATGTGAAATATAACATCTGAATTGTTTTTTTTTAATAATAAAATCAAAATTTGTTGTCATATAATGTTAGTAAGAATATATTTGTATTATTGACAGATGCTCGGTCAAACTTATGTACATACCTGCAGTTATTTATTGATACTACAGTCTTGTAATTTCATACATTTACTTTATTGGCAAAGTACCAAAATCTGAGGAACGATGGCAGTCCTTTTTGGAAACCAAATGGAAAATTTGTATAAGATTTAGTAGTTATTAAAATTCATAATCTATAAAGCTTAAGTTGTTACACAGATATAGCCACTTAAGCCATACAATATACATTCTGTAATATACCTTTTTCATTTGGTTGCCATTACTATACTAGTAAATGTGCATCTGTGTTCTAAAGTATATCGCACAGCAGCACAAATCAGTTGAAAAGGCCTTATTTTTAACGAAACTCTTTTGAAAATTGTTTTGAAAGTTCTTGGTTGCGAAATAAGGCCTCATAAGTTATTTGTTTGGCTAAATCCTATCAACTAAAATAAAATTGATAAATATAGCAAAATTCTAGATACTTTTATGCAAGTCTTTGTCAAGAATAACAGTGACTATGGGCATCAACTTACTAAATAAACAATAATAAAATAGTACTGCCATATTTATATACAATGGTTTGTTTAGAATTTTGCTATACTTAAATATTGCGAAGCAAAAACAAGGCAGAATAATTTCTTAAAATAAGATAATATAATTGTCAGCTATGATTATTTAATAGTTATTTAAAGAGACTGGATTATATCAACACATCCATATGTTAAGTTATATATTTCTTCAACATGCATGAGCATGTTATGTGCAAATTATCTCCAGATGTTGCAATTAAAACATTATTAAATACTATATAGGTGAATCTGTTTGATGTTCATCCATCAAAATAATATAAATTATATCCTATTCAGTATAGGTATTAAATTTCGATTCTGAAGAACCCTTATTTTATATGTTTTATTACATAATAAAGTATATTTATAGTGAAATGAGTCCTGTAAAATTACACTTCCCAGATGATAAATCCAAAACATTTTGCATCTAAAGGAATCTTGAAAAAAAAAATGTCATTTATATATTTTAAGGTTTATTTTGTTGTACATAATCCAGTGTCTAGTTTATCTGTGATCATGTTTCTTGTGTAAAAGTGTATATTTACATAATAATAATAATTAGTAGTAGTGTTCCCAACAATTTCTTTATTCAATTGTAAATATTATTATAAATCCTCTAGATTTTGTTTAGGTACTAAAAAGTACTATTATGTTATGATTAAAGGATTTGTAAGATGAGTATTTGAACTACATACCAATAACTTGTTTTTGCTTCATATTATTATAAAAAATGAAATACTTATTATTATCAAAATTTTTGAAAAGGTAAATTTTTCACACTTTCTGTTTTTACACAATCTTCATCATTATCATGATAACTTTTACAGTAATCCTGTGTGAACAACTTACAAAATATTAAATGACTATTTTTAATTTATTTTTGCACTAATCATGGAAGTTATCTAATAGATTTATTTCCGAGATTTTATTGTCTATGTATTCTGCATTTTGCAGAATGTTTGACTTGTGATATTTTTAATACTTGTTCTATTGTTTTCATATTTTTATTTTATTGAATTCAATATTTATGATCTAATTATACTTTGCAAAGAGATATTTTTATACAAAATCCATTTTATGGTCTGTACTCTTACACAAAAGTTAACTAAACATTTACAAGATTAGAAATAGCAAATGTATGATCATCAGTAAGATATATGTTTGGTTGATGGCTGGCTATATAGATGTGTGTGTTACTTTGTAAATATGTAGTGGCATATTTTCATTTCCAATGTACAATTCTTAAAAATCTTAGTAGCTCCTTTCATTTGTTAAAAATCGAATGTTCACCTTTACATTTTACTTGTTATCCATGTAAGTTATCATTTGTTTTACATAACATGCTAAAGGTGTCTGGATTATTAGTACAAACCATATAAATATCGTCATAAATATCTCTTTGATGTAAGTATAGCATTGTTGGTTCTGTGACAGTTATTGGGACTGTCTTTGTGATCTAGGATAATTTTTGACTGTATGATAGTCTGTGTGTGACTTTGGGAAGTACTATGAAAATAATTAAATTTCACATTTTAACTTATTATAATGTGTCTAGATTTTTAGATCGGTAGACCTTGGTAAGCTGCTATCAAAAATTTGAAATGTGAAACCAACATGCTTTTGTAGATTCCCTTACTTTGAATGTTGATGGATGAATGATTTATATGTATTTATATATTAGTTCATGTAACATATAGTATAGAAATCCCTTGGTGAATACATGTTAACTATGCATTTCTTGAATAATTTGCTTGATAGTTAAACCAAACACTGTCTTTGCACATAATTATTTTCAACAAACATGGTGGTGTTTTGTATGACATCACATAATAATGACTTGTCGAAACGGTTGACTGTTATCGTTATTTCGTTATTATACATGGCTTTAGTAAATAACATAGAGTATCTAAATGTGTCACATACTGTGTGTAGGCAATAAACTAGTTTGGCATAGAGAAAGCAGTGTGTTCAACAATATTTATTATTTTCTTAAAGTAGCGACATAGTGTTACTTGCATATTTCAACATGCTTGTCATTTTCAAATCGGAATCTTGGGGCTAGTATAGCATGAATAAAAAATACATTACCCAATATTCTGGTTTAGTTGACCACTTGTATTTTACTTAACTAATATTTTTCTTTGTCAGGTTTTCAGAGGTAAGATGTTTGAGCTTGTCCCGCGTAATTATGTAGCCAATATGTCTTACTTTTATTGTTTCATTTATTTTTTGTTCCTATAAACTTACAGATGTTTTTCACATTTTGTCTGTATTGCGGACATTTGGAGTATGTCCAATTTTATGTTGATGTGTATACATGTACTAATTTTAAATTGGCGTAATTGTTCAGTTATTATCGTTCGAGGTGAAATTTATTATTCTTTATGTATCACACTTACCTAAAAAATGTATCTATCCGGGCGAAAATATGATAATATTTATAAACCGAAAGAATTCGCACTATTTCATTATTTTAATAGTAGTACTTATTTAAATTCAGTTATGTACAACCATGGACTCATGGATACAATTATTTATACTCCGCGGCGTCATTCGTAATTTATATTGTCTGTCACGACTTTGTATCACGTTTTCTATAGAATTACAAAGAATGTAAGTAAAAAAATCTAGATACTATTATATCCCCTGTAACATATTACTATTGGCAGATGGTGAATAGCATAAAAACACAAATTGTAATAATGCTAAAATAAACATTACATGTAATAACTCCCTACCTAAAATATTTTTGTACTTGATGATTTCTATTAAAACTGTCTAGTGTAAAGAAACTACATATCACCAACTTCATTAGTTTTCATAAAATTAAGTCGTGATACGAGTTACAATGTAAAACTATAGTAATATCTAAAGATGTTAAATCCATGTACTAAGTGAGTTAATTATCCTTTCTTACTGTTTAGAAGGATTTCGTCTCCCGTTTGAGAGTATTGGGGTCTGCAGTTTTGCGAACTGCCCTTCTTATTTATCTTGATACTGCCAATATCTGTGATAAATTGATGAATGAAAATAAAAACATGGTTACAATGAAAACTGTTTCCTTTCTCCCGAAGTCTCCTGTTACGAAATGAGAGAACGACAAAATAATGTAAATTATTTCGGAATAGTGCTTCGTGTTAAGTTTCGTGCCAGCGGGCTTAGATTGTGTAGGTTTCAAAAACACATTTTGAGTGACACATTTTTGCTTGCTATACCAACTCTACACAACTTGATAGAAAGTAGGCGCATTGCTATTAGAGTAATCCGTGTTTAAATTTCGGCGGTTTTCCTTTGCGCGTAAAAAGGTATGTTATTGGACGCGGTTCCATACGTCAAAGTCAGGATGGCTTCATCAAGTATGTATTCAACTTATCGCTTTGCTGCTCAGCTTGTATCGTGGTTTAGTTTTGGATAAAACCTTTTGCAGTGGGCGACGGACCAAGACATTGCAAACGCCATAGCGGATGTTGGCGTTACCGATTTCCAAGACGTGAAGTTCTTCGAGAATAGGTCGAATGGACAGTCGAAGGGGTTCTGCGTCATATCCCTCGGCTCTGACCAGTCCATCAGGATGGTAATGGACCGACTGCCCAAGAAAGAGATTCATGGCCAGCATCCAGTCGTCACTTTACCCACTAAACAGGTAAATTGAGGGAGACCTATTTTGGGTCTCTGCAAATCCATTTTTATTTCAATTTCACATTGGGTTCTAGACAAAGATATCAGACAGGAGACTACAATTAAGGCCCAGGGTTATTTGACTTGGTCTAATACAGCCTTATAACAAATTAGTTCAACGAGAAAGATACTTGATACTTATTGATGTAATAAAATGCAAATCTGCATTGTAAAACATCAATAAGTATCAAGTATCTACCCATGTCTAGTGGGCGTTAGCAAGCGTAGCCCTTCTTGGTTTGCCTCAACAAAAGTCGTCGAGTTATTGCTATGTTAGCGTAATATAACGATTTGTGACTTCACAAAGCGACGCGCCATACAAATTCTATACAACAGTCGTTTTGCGTGTTGGACTTGGCCAATTTTTTTTTTTAATACGTATAATTATTTTTACTAAATAGCCAATCAATGAAATGTCAGTTAACTATCTATGAGAAAATTAGGCCGCTTGTAATACCAGTTGTTTAGATAGGAAAGCTTAGTAGCGGAAGTGTCACTTTCTGCACTCAAATAGGCAGGTAGGTAAAATTTTCTTCTGATTCTTAGACCTAGACGGCTAAAAATATAATAAACTCTGGCCTTTGTTAGTTTCACCAATATATTTTTTTGTTTGAAAGATTGGCAATAGCATACAATCGGCGTGTATTTCACAGGCATTGAACCAGTTTGAGAGTCAATCTAAGACTAGATCTACACCACCTGGACCTAACAACCCAGGAATGAGAGGACCCCATCCGGGGGGACCGCCCGGTCCGCACCCAGGAGGTAAATGAAAAACCAATACCTAATGCATTGTACAAAATTCGATAACGCTTCAAAAGATATATAAAACAGACTTCGGATTCGATGTTATAGACCTTACCTTAACATGAGACACCTCCGGTGTATAAAAAGTAACACTGTTTTAGATACCTAAACTAGCCAGAGGAGAGAACCTTCTATGAAGTTACTTTTTGTGTTAAAATACAGTGGGACAGGGACAATTTGGTCTTGTTACGGCACCGGCAGTACGGGATACAGAAACAAAATAGTTATTGCAACGAGCACACGAGGTCGTTTCAAAGTACAGTTTGTTCGAAATAAGTACCTAAGCCGCTCGGAAGTTGTCTGTAAGTGGTTTAGAAGTGGTAAATTTTAATACAAAGAGTCGGTGTAAAGATAATAAGAGTCGTATATGTTTCACATTAATTTCTAATTATTTTGTTTACTAATTTCGATATTGATGTATAGTTCGGAACGGCCAACTTCCGATCGGTTTACGTATTTCGAACAAACTGTAGTTCGGTTGATTTTGCAGTCACGTGACCGTTCATGCTGACCATTCCTCGCTCCAGGAAATGCTTAGGATAGTGATAAACCGAGACGAACAATGTAACGCCTAGTTACATGCCATATCCTTTAGAGCTAGCTGCCTAAAAGGCTATGGTATGTAGGGTACACTCGTATACTCAACTCGCGATCCGCTTTTCGTGGTTTGGCCCATTTAGGAATGATGATGATGATATAATAATGATATTTTCCCGCCTCACTAGGCAGAGAGTCAATAATAAGCTGAAATTAAAAGAAAAAAAGTAAAAAGAAAATTTAAACCAATGAATGGTAAAGTCGTATCGCATTAGGTACATAAAGAAATATCGTGCGGCAGTGTTACCAATTACAATGAGAGTAGAGAAAAAGTGTTAGGCTTATAACTACCGTCGTGTAATCGAAATTAACATAGTAAGTTGTAAACAGACTTCTTTGGCGGTGGTCCAAACGGGCCGGGCCCCAATGGTCCTCGCATGATGATGGCCGGTGGCGCCCCGCATCATCAACTGCGCGGGCCGGCTGGCGGCGCCCATGGCCCCCATGGGCCGCATGGGCCCCCGCACGGCCCCCCGCACCACCTGCCACAGCACCAGGGCCCACCGCCGCATCACATGCAGCATCAAGGACCCCCACCGCACCAAGGCCCCCCGCCCAGAGGGCCGCCCATGCAGGTATGCATATAATGAAAATGGTCGATTTCGAAAATATTCTGAAATCCTCACCAAAGTTAAAATAATATTCAGTCATAACTCTCGGCATCCTCCGGCCTTTATCCCAATTTCGTAAGTCCGGACAGTACGCCTTTTATTACATACTTATATTCACCTCATCTCATCAAAGTACTTTTAGTTATTGCATAAATTAGCTTCCTGCTAGGTTTTCCTGTCCTATAAATTTTAATTTATACTTATTACTGTGAGCGATCCATACCTAATAACTTACACTGCAGGTAATACCAATAAATTAGGTACCAAAAACATATGAACTAGGTTTAAGCCACTTTTACATCAAGTATTTATTTATGTTTTTGGTTTAGTTCCAAGGTCCGCCGCAGATGCAGCGCGGCCCCGGCGGGCCAGGCCCAGGGGGTCCAGGCGGGCGGCCGGGCCCGGACTGGGGTCCCCGAGGCCCCCCGCAGCAGCTGCCGCCGCACCCCGCGCCGCAGTACGGACCTCCCCAGCATCAGATGCCTCATCAAATGCCACCGCCCCACCCTGTCAGTATATATATTCTTTATGTTTCTTTCTATCATCTCAAGGGTTGATTAATATTTGTGGTACAAGTAGATTATGCTCGAGTCCGTAATTTGTACTTGCAGGATCAATTAATATTTGTTTTCGTTGAATGTTACTGTAAGTTGAAAATATTTGTTCTTTTTTTCATAGGGTGGAGCGGGTGGTCTCCCCCCGGGCCACGGGGGCCACGGGGGGCACGCGGGCATGGCGGGGGTGCCCCGGGGGCCCGCGCCCCTGCCTCACCACCCAGGTATGCCCCCCTACCAAGGTACGCACACACACTTATTACCTTATTATGACTAACACCCATACTAATTTCGTTCGGTCATTCTTCACAAAAAGGAAATGGTGCAGCTTTGCTTCTACCATCTGTGAACTGCAGTGCTACCATCGCTGCCATTTTCGATCTCTTGGGGATATACCCCAAATTCCGTCTTAGCGGGTACCTACGTCGTATAAGAAATCTACAACGTGTTTTTGGAGTTCCAACACGAAGCCTTTTCGACTGGCAATCAGCTTATGTCAGTAAGTTTAACTGAAACTACTTTGAAGAATGACCAGTGGACCACCTTCTTGTATTAACCCTGCTAACTATATCTGTTTTTGTTTTATTTTACTTTCGTTTCAAGCGAATTAAATTAAATGTGTCGAGAAATGTGCTTGCGCTATTGATGATGAATATGAATTGTTTTTGTAGATAGGATGCTTCATCATAACCTGCTTATAAAACGCAACACTTGATGAAGTTTGTGTCTTTATGACTGTGCCTATACAGGGTGAAAGGGACATCAACGCACAAACGCTTACCATGAATTCAGTACATGATTCTGAACCCCCATGCGTAGATATTTTACGTCGGTTATTAAAAAAACAACCGCCTAGGTATTGCACATTTGTATGAAAAAGCTTTTTTATAACCGACGAAAATTATCTACGCAATGGGATTCAGAATCATGTACTGAATTCATGGTAAGCGTTTGTGTATCGATGTCTCTTCCACCTTGTATCTCCCACCCAGATATGTTGAATGTTTGATGTTTGATGGATAAATAAATACAGAAGCAATTAGGTATATAATGCACAGCACAGTGTGGTACACACATCTACAGGGCAAGCTATAAAACTCCAGTTTAAACTGGTCTCGAATTGTATAGGCTATCGATACAATAAGAGGGCAGCGTAATCTGGATTTTTATAGCTCGACTTGTAGCCGTGCGTACATACTACAATATAATTGAAGCACTTTAGGGCTCAATAGAGTACTTGACAGATAAGGTATAATTGTATGTGTACAAATATAATAAAATTGTTGCCGGCAACTGTAAGTTATGAATGGTGGTCAGCACACCAAGTTAACACAAAATGACAAATTTTCTGTTGATTTTGAACTTAATCATCAACACTAAGGTTTAAAATCAGAGAGACACTTCCAAAGTGGTAAAATGTGTAACCCCCCCCCCCATGTGTATTGACAAAAACTAAATATATGATGTAAACACGGCTATATACAAAACCAGTTTAGGCTGATCTCGCATTGTATAAATTTCCTATACAATAAGAGGCAGCGTAAACTGGTTTTGTATAGCTTGATGTGTAGCCGTGCGAACATTACCGTGTAAACTTCCACCGAAAATTGGTTTGAACGAGATCTAGTACGTTGTTTCTTAAGACGTCATAAATCGTAATGATACGGAACGGAACCCTCCGTGCGCGACTCCGACTCGCACTTGGCCGGTTTTTAATAAGAAGAAAGAAACTACAATAAACAGTAGAATACAGGACACATTGTGTTTTTTTAGTTTATGGTTCGAATAATTGAAGCGACGCCATCATGCTAGTAACCTCATACTGCTATAGACAATCAAGTATCATTTTACTTGTGTAAGCAATTGTTTTAACAATTAATCTTATCCCCATAAATATATTAGTTTTTCTGGGGTAAATTCTTAAGAGTTTTAATTGTTGTATTTGTACAAAAAGACACTGTATTTTGTATTCATTTGATGTTAATTTATAATATTCTTTATATTTTAGATTTAAAAAAGTCAAGTATCCTATTGTTCTTAGAAATAACTATCGTTGTAATTAGTAGTTAAAAGACGAACGAAAACAGAAGGTAATTCTGAAACACTACATAAATAATTTCTATTTAAAACAGGCAGTAGTTTTACTATTTCAAAATTTCAGTTTCACGAAATTACAGAATTAGCTTCGTTTGCGCCCATTGTGGCAATATCGTGTTACGCGAAAGAAATTCTTCACACGCTAGTCGTGTTATATGCACTGAATCGGTTGTAGGATGATATCGATGGTACCCACGGCTACGGGGCAACCTATAAAAAACCAGTTTAACCTGATCTCGCACTGGATAAGCTTTCTATACAATAAGAGGCCAGCGTAAACTGGTTTTGTATAGCTTGACGTGTAGCCGTGCTTACGGTGGGTAATAGCTTTTACCTGACCCACCCTAGGTGGGACGGTGGGGTCTCGGTAGGTCAGGTAACAGCTATAACCCACTGTACCTATAGAGCAGCGTTTCCCCACTCCGCTGAATGTTGGCAGTAGTGTATGGGATCGTGGTGTATAGCATGTTGTTTGTTGTCAGCAGGAGTGGGCGGCGGAGCTCCGGCCCCGCACGTGAACCCCGCGTTCTTCGCACAACAGCCGCCTGTACAACCCCAGCCTGCTGTGCAACCGCCGCCGCAACCCGGACCACCCGGTATGTATACTAGTTCTCGCTACTAATGGCATTCATTCTCCATCTGTACATACAATAAAATTGTGTCGATGTACGTATGTGTGTACGTTAAACAATCAGATTTAATAGGAGTGTGCCCCCCGATCGCAACAATGCTGCACTGTTGTCGCTATCTCTATCCCTCACGATGTGAACGCATGCCCGAGAGGTGAAACAACAATACATTTGCTACATTTTCGCGCGTATTTCTTGTTCCGAAATTTGAAGATTACTCTTTTAATATAGTTATTACGTAGATTTTTTTTTGTAAAAGGATATTATCTGGGTTTCCCATGAGTCGAAATGGTTCTGTATTGATACATTATCTTGAAATATTAGCATTAAATTGGGTCGTTTTCATCGAAAATTACCTATCTTTGAGCTCATGTAACTCTTTAACCTTGTATTGAAACAAAGTTTTACGTTCAGTTATTGTTACTGCAAAATGTCAAAGACTGGTTAAAATTCAAGATAGGACCAAACTACTTTTGTATGGACCGGGGAGCGGATACCATCCTCTTAAGAAAAACGAATAAGAAATTAGGTCTTTATTACCGCAGAACAACAGAAGAAGACAAACAATATTTTTTGGCAATGGGCGTCGATGACTACCGTTCATGATGGGAAGTAAATAGCTCTAATATCCTTACTATAGGTCCAGGGGCGCCATACGGTCACCCAGCTCACGGTGCGCCACCACCCGCGCAAGGCCCGCCTGCTGCGCGACAACCCTACGGAAGACCGCCCCAGGTTGGTTACAATATAAAATATTCATCTCATTCACAGTATTCATTCAACATTTGCCATGTCCAATAGTTTTCATGACATTAATGCATTACTGTGGTATTATAAAGCTGTATTCTTCAGTATAAGCTGGTCTCTTATTGTATCGTAAGCCTAAACAATAACGTGTCAACTCATTCTGGAAATACATAATATCTTGATGAGTAATGTACCCCATGCATAATTGACGTGACACCGTTGACAATTTATTATATTATAATCTGTTACCAGTTTATTGATGTTAGTATGGATAGAAAAAAAATTGGCGAAGTAATGTTCATATGAAATGTTTTAAATGAAATCATATCCTTAAAGGATTTGATACAGCATAGCGATATGACTCATGAATTATCAAGGCATAGCTCTGGATTTCAAATCCGAGGTCTACGAACTACTCGAAGGCGAGTAAAATTTATAAACCCGATTAGGCCAGTGTTGTTGAAGCCTTACCTTTTTAGGATTTTTTAATCCACTAAGGTGACAAACAAGCATGTGGTTACCGTAGACATCAGGGGTATCGCTCGACTATTTTGCCGACCCTGTAGAGGAAAAGGAAGCGGAAGGAGAAGGATGGGGAATGAGGGAAGAATTGGGCCTCCCGCGCTTCACGCATGTAGTACTTTCGTGCTGACTAATAATGCTGGCATGAAGACATGTCAGCGAGACACTACTACTACTAGGTGCGAGAGGAGATCCGTGCCCAACCGTTACTAGGATGGTATATTGAACGTGTGATTACTCGACAGAGCTACCCGCCGGCGGCTGAACCAGGTCGCGGGGGTCACCACGGGCGGGGCTGGGCCCGGCCCACCCCGCGCATGCGCCCCACCCGGCCCACCCCGCGCACGCGCCCCACCCGCCCCACCCGCCCCACGCGGCATCAGCGAGGCCGAGTTCGAGGAGGTGATGTCCCGCAACCGCACTGTGTCCTCCAGCGCCATCGCGCGCGCCGTCAGCGATGCCGCCGCCGGCGAGTACGCCTCCGCCATTGAGACGCTCGTCACAGCTATATCGCTTATCAAACAGAGCAAGGTACGTTGCGTAAATAAATAAATAATACTAGAACTGTAAGAGAGAAAAAACTAGCCAAGTGTGGGGAAAGAATGAAGATAATTCTGTGTTTGCCGCGGTCAGTCTGTGGATGGATGACCACTCTGACACATTTGTGTACAGACGGCTACACATCAAGCTATACAAATCCAAAGTATTTAGTACCTAAAATATTTAATAAGATATATTAAGAAAAAGTTCTAAATGTATGAAAATATTTTAGTCAAATTTTTTGGTCCTCCGAGCCGGATTAACGGCTCGAAGGACCATAATATGTAGGGTACGCAAGTAGACGCTGTCACATTGAAAAATAGCCTCTGTTATATGTTGCAAAGTAAATGCTATGTTATAAAATTTAAAAAAACAAAGTCATAAGAAACAACTACTATCAATATACTGTCTACGGCACTAGGTTGCCCACGACGACCGCTGCAAGATCCTGATCTCGTCGCTGCAAGACACGCTGCACGGCGTGGAGACGAAGTCGTACGGCAGCGGCGAGCGCTCGCGCCGCTCCCGCTCCCGCGACCGCGACGCGCGCGCGCACCACCGCACCCCGCGCCGCCGCGAGCGCTCCGCCAGCCGCTACCGCGACCGCAGCCGCGACCGGGAGGACCGCGACAGGTAACACCCATGACCCAACTAACACTACACACTACACACTACACACTACACACTACACGACAACTAATATACAACCTAATACTGCTTCACCAATTAACATTATACTATTCCGGTGGTGCGTTTGTGATGTTGGCAAATATGTCGCTTTTTATTTTTTCCAAATTAAGTATTCCACTGAAATTGTTGTAACGGACTCCAATATTTTTTTTTATCGGAGAACTCGGCAAATGAGCCGGCGAGCTACCTGATGGTAAGTAATCATCGTCGCCCATGGACATCTGCAATACTAAAGAAATAACAGATGCATTGCCGAACCTGTTTAAGGAAGGGAAGGGGAGCAGAAAGGAGAAGGAAGGGGACTGAGGGAGGAATCGGGCCTCCGGCGCTCTACACTCACCATAATGAAACGCAGCAGTATGCATACTGCTACT